>JARQZK010000819.1:42500-323558 GCA_030704885.1 Cynegetis impunctata | reverse complement strand
TATATTTCTGCAGCATAATTATATGAATTCATGATTGTGATAGATTGTAATGATTATAAATTTTTCAAATGAAAAATGGTATGATATAGCAATAATTCGATTTTTGCTATTTCCATTTTTTCCTCACAGCATTATTGATTTAATGGGCTTTTAATTATTCTATTATCATGGGATATATTACAATAGATATGAATTATTTATATACATATATATATATATATATATATATCTATAGATATATATATATATATATATATATATATATATATATGTATATATATATATATATCTAAATCTATACGATATATATATATATATATATATATATATATATATATCTATAGATATATATATATATATATATATATATATTTGCATACGATAAAAGAAAGATTTTCCCCCTGAAACCAGAATTTTGTCGTTAATATTCAAAATAAAAAGTATTGAATTTTGTGTGTAGAAATACATTTTCACATAAAAAATAATAAAGAGAAGATTTTCTATGTAATTTACCATCAGAACTTAGTTAATCGTATAGTCTGAGCATGAACGAAAGATAACTGCAGTAGGGAATATTATATCATGATTTATCACATTGTAAACATGTGTTCAAAATGAAAAATATCTCAAATTGAATTTTGTGTAAAATACAAGAACCGTTAGTATTTCTCATTTTCACGCATTTCGCCTTATAATTTGATATTGTAATATCATTGAGAATTTGAATTTAAAAATGTTCACATTACGAGAATTTAAGTAGTTTCATAACTGTCGGGGGAGAGTTGTTTATGAAATAATTTTGTAAGCAATTCATCGCTTACTTGCATAATTTAAAAGTGGGCTTGACTAACCGTCACTTACAAATCGGGTGTTTATCAGAAATTTCAAATATTCGGGAATTATTGATTAGAAAAAAGGCTTTAGGAATGTCTGAATCAAAAAGGAATAGGTGTTTTTAATGATTATTCAAGTTAAATACTTATTTCTTTGGGCATTTCAAGATATTGTGAATAGTTTGTTGAGCTCTTCATGATATTACAGTACAGATAATTACTGTCAGATTGGGTTGCATTATTTCAGCATAGGTAAAAAATATGGTGAGCAGCAGAACTCCGTCACTGAGATCGTATTTTTCACGAAGTAGGTACATCGCATCGCGATGCAATTACAGGTTAGAAAAGCTGAAAAACATGCTTCAATAGCAAGCCGAATGAATAAGAACAAAATACTTAATTTCATTGTAAAATAAGCAGGTCGGGATGCGATTACAATCGACTAAAATATGCGAAGTGCAGCACGGTTGAGGACATAAGACCACAAAGGATCGTACCTTAATACCAAGTTAATCCACGTACCAAATTTCAACCCTCTAACTCAGTGATTCTCAACCTGTGGTCCGCGAAAGGTTTTCATGTGGTCCGTGGTCCGCGAAGTGAACAGTCATAAAATAAACAATTAAAATCTTGGCTCTTGAGACGTAAATTAATGCGTCTGCCTATTTTTTTTCATTCTACTTATCTCTGTGAGGCAGCATTCTCAACATTATGTGTCATCAATAATAAACACAGAAATAGGTTGCTAAATTTTAATGCTCCTATGAGACTGGCGTTTACTTCTTTCGAGCCAAATATTGAGAAACTTTCAAGTGGGAAGCAAGACCAAGGGAGTCATTAACGTCTTAATTTGGCGCTATCTTTGACTTTTTATTTTGTTTTTTATATTTCTTTTGTCTTTCACTATGTATTTTCTTTTTTTATTTTGTAAATAATAAATTCATTAGTAAAACTTCAGTGTTTATCTCATTTTACCTATTATTGGGAAATATTAATAATAATATCTAAGTGGTCCGCCAAGAATTCTGAAAGGTACAAGTGGTCCTCAGTGCAGAAAAGGTTGAGAACCACTGCTCTAACTCATTCTGTTCGTAAAACAATATTTTGATTTTTACCTTCAATTTCTCACATATCGAAAAAGTCGCAAACGAGATTCTTCAATGTCTTACAAAGTTTAGAGAAATTACCCAATTAGTGAACGTCTCATTCCTAGGAAAAAGTGGACAGTAGAGTCGCAGAACCGTAATCGATAAATAATTCCAATCCATCGTGCGCTGATAAAAACACGAAGTACGTCTTGTTGATCTAAATAATTTAGCGCCCATTATCCTGAGAAATCGCGTGTGTATCCGGCAGCCGATATAAAACAAAAACATAAAATGATATGCTGCGAGACTTGATCGACCAGGACACAAACTACTCTGCTCTGAGTCTTTCTTACGGTCGATCGAGTACTCCGATTCACACGATGAGATGCAAACAGCATGCTTTTCTTGATTTCGAATTTTCACATATTTCAAATTGAATAAGAAATGTTTTGATTAAAATAGAATTTGACTACCACATTAGTAATTTGGTTAGGCATAATAGAACAATGGCTTTTATGTATAAAAATGAATTTGGAAAAAGTGTTTTCACATTTGAATCCGATGAAAGTGTGTATAATAATGGTCCGAACGATATTATAAAAAATTCAAAAAAGATGGTTTACTTAATAATATATGATATTATTTTCAATGAGAGGAGAAGTCAAAAATTTATTTTAAAAATTATTTACACAAAATTTAATACATTGTGACACCTTTTAGGTCTTCACCAATGAATAGAATTAATGTAAATAAGAGACTGATTCATTCATCATTTTATTTTTAGTAATTTATTTATATATTTATATTATATATAAATATATATATATATATATATATATATATATATATATATATAACGTAACTGTCAGATAATCATTCGATATATAAACAAGGAAAATTCCACAAGCTACAAAGTCAATTGTCGCCAACATGGTGAGTTATTTTTGAAAATATTTCTTAAAAGAAGAGAAAAGCTCAAGTAGCAAAAAACTTGAAAAACCTCAAGGAGAATTAAATCAAATTATTGAATGAAATCGAAGACTGTTCTGATATTAAAACAACAAGTATGTAACAAGACAATTTTAACACCTATTGAGTATTTTAAATAATTATTATTTCATATTTGTAGATAATGCTGAATTTATCCTATCTACTAATTTAAAGCTAGTTAAAAATAATGGTGAAATTAACAAAAATCGATTGAAAAAAAATTTGTCTGCACATCGTTGAAGCAATTCAGTACATCCTTTCATATTATGCAGTTTCTGTATGTTTCTATCTTACATCATTCTGATACATCTAATTTTCATTCGCACTTGAAATTTTGTAATCCCAATGTGAATTAATATGAAATTTCTAACAAATTGTCAAATTTTGTTGTTGATTCGAGGAAAATTTCTCTTATAACCTATGGCTATAGCTTAAAGTCGAAATAATAATTGCATTCATTGATGGACAATACGAAAATGATCAATTTAAATCAGACTTTAAATATTTCAACGATTTAATGAGTAACTTATTCACAACGGTATCAACATTTCAAGTTTATAGAATTTATGAAGCGATCTACGTACTCATGATAATAATAATAAGTGTAACAGGATATTTCGAAATAACATAAATTAACAAAGAACGAACAAGAATACGGAACGAGTGATCGTAGACTTGTTACGCTTTGACCGATAGAGTTTGTTTCGAGCGAACTTGTTGCTATTCTGTTCACTGGAGATGGCGAAGATTAGTCAAGCGGAGGAAAATTATCCAGTTACATTAATGCAGAAGTTGCTTCGCCGTTTTCTGATCAATTATTTCTAATCGGCAGCTACGCCGAAATCAGAGTCTTTTTTATTTAATGAGCTACTCTCGGGAAAAGCGAAAGCTTTTTGCTCGTCCGGCCGGAGCACCCCGAGAAGATTTCGATACAAGGCGGTTTATGCGAATTTTGAACCGATGCGAAAAGTAGCAAAATCGTAACATTTCTGAGAATAGAGCGTCCATAGATTTGCGGTTCGGTTCAGGTTTTGTGACATATAGAGGTTGTGGTTGTTGAGATGTGCACGGCAATTTGGTGGATATTATCTGCATACCTTGTATGCCGCGTGCTATTGTTGGAATATTGATCGCAATAGTGTACCGTGATAAGATATGTAAAAGAGACACAAGTCGGCAGCCGCCCTCTGATGGTTTAGGGTATGAAGGCGAATGGTTAACGACGGATTGTCTATTAGCCCCACTTTTTTTTTAAATTGATTGAAGCAGATACATGTATAATTCCTTGTATTCGAACGGTTCTACTTAGTTACGAAATATTTTCTGTAGTTCTAGATTCCATAAAGAGTATAGACTATAGTATAGACTATAGACCATTCCATGACATTATGCGAGAATTATGTGGTTGAATGCTAACACTGAATTCTAGGATTGAATTATGTTTTATAATATGTACTTAAAGTAAGAATATTTCGAGCAATAAATTTTATTTTTGATTTTGTTCAACTTTTTTCTTTGACAAATGGAAAAGCATTCGAGTTACAAAGAAAATCTAATTATATTTATAATCATATAATAATTGGAAATTATACCAATTGCTATAATTAATATTCAAATGAGAAGAACCCTCCTATAGTTCGTAATTTTCAGCTCAGTTTTCAAATTTTAATGTTTTTATTGTGATTTTATCATTTCGGAGAAATTTTTCTCACATCTTTTTTAGGCAGTAAAATCAATAACTTCAAGCTGTTCCATTATGACCAAAGGAAGCATCTGTTTGAATCATAATTCCCTGAATACATTTTTCAGGGATAACATTTTAAAAATCGGGAGAATCTTTGATTGATAATTCTCGAATATCTAATCCCAAGCTTCTGGATATTTTCAGGTAGTACCGTTATTGTCAATAGTGATTTAAGGGAATACAGGAATCGAGAAATTTTATGTAGTCGAGATATTTTTAAATTCATAGAAATGAACGGAATATAATTGAACATGTTGTGTTATGTGCAACAGTAAATTGTTCAACGTGTATGAATCTCAGTTTTGCATTCCAGAGTTGAACGGTACATTTTATTCAAGTTATCCTCATTCTCTTACGGCTTCTATTGGCCACTGCCCACACCGACGACACCTTAATATGATATAAAATTAAAAAAAGGTCTGGAACATTGAACAGCCGTGAAACATGTGTGACACGGCGAAAAAGCAATAAGCGGAACTAATGGAAAAAATAATGATTCATCAAAAATCTAATTCGATCATTACACATCCAAAACGAAGTCATCGAGTGGTTGCTAGTGCTACTAATTCGCCGTTTTTCTTGTGATAGGTATATTATTTGCCAGATTACTTCGGACTATTGAAGAAACGATTACATATTAATAACATGATATAGGTGAATCGAATTTCCAGGCTGTTATTTAATAGGTGTCCGATATTTTAGAGGAAGATTCCTCAGTTATTCATAAGGTGAAAAGTTCATATAAGCTTATATGAAAACGCAAGGCCTTCATTTTTGAGATACAGGTTATTGGGAATTTTATTTTATTTTTGTTATTCGTATATAAAAAACATTGGAATTAATCTTCGATACGTTTTAAAAATTAAAAAAAAATTTCAGTAAAAATCTCCTAGCCTATTTGATACTTTCATTTTCAATGAGTGCTCAAATCAAAAGGAACAAGATTGGATGCAGCGATTAATTCAAATCAAAATATCTCGAAAACGTCTGATTGTAGCGACTTTGGACAAAGAAACATTTTTCACGACAGACCAAATGATTCTTCTTCTATAAAATTTGATATTATTTATTATTATAAGTCAGCGCTGCGGGCCAAGAGGCCCATGGCTTAATTGCACGTTTTTTTCCGTTATTTTCTGTCCATTGCTTTTCTTCGCCAGTCCCATATCCCCAGCTCCTGTGAATCATTTTCCATCACTTGAATCCACTTCGTTCTTGGTCTCCCTCTTCCTCTTCTCCCAACAATTTATCTGGACATGACTTGTTTTGTTGGTCTTTCTTCTTCTAATCTAGCTATATACCCCAACCACCTCATCATTTGTGCTCTCACTATGTAACTTATAGATGGATCTTCATATAATTCACTTATTTCCTCATTTGTTCTCCTTTCCCAAACTTCCCCCGCCTTCTTTCCGCCATATATTTCCTCGAAACTTTCCTTTCGAATATTTCTAGTCTTTCTTTCAGATTTAATTTGATACATTCATGCACGAAAAAGTTGTGACTCCCAAAAAAAGAATGTAGGTAGCGACACCTACATTTCAGAGCCAAACTAAAATCAAATTTGAATCTCTGATACGTTTTAATAAATACCTAGATACCAAAAAAAATTATTGTGTGTGTGTTTGTGTGGAAAGTGAATAGTTCTACTAATACAAGTAGATTTGTAGATATTTGTTGACCTACAACGAACGGTTCTCTAGATTTCGTTTTTCACATGACATTCAGGGCCGGCCTAAGGGGTGTGCGAAGTATGCAGCCGCACACTCAAGCCTTTTGGAGGGGCATTAAATTGAACGAATTGGTTGGGGGGTTGACCCCCTGGGGGCAAAATAAATCTTGTTTACACGATAAGGGGCGCAATTTTGAAGCAATAGGGTTGAAAGTTTGTAAGTAGGTAGTTTAGTATGATATCTTGGATGTGATTGTTTTTGGTTCGAATTGGTTGGGGAGTTGACCCCCCTGGGGGAAAAATAAATCTTGTTTATACGATAACGAGAGCAATTTTGAAGCAATAGGGTTGAAAGTTTGTAATTAAGTAGTCTCGTACGATATCTTGAATGAGATTGTTTTTGGTTCGAATGGGTTGGGGGGTTGACCCCCTGGGGGAAGAAATAAATCTGGTTTACGTGATAAAGGGCGTAATTTTGGAGCAATAGAATTGAAAGTTTATGAGTAGGTAGTTTCGTATGGTATATTGAATGGAATAGGTTTTAATGTGAATTGGTTTTGGGGTTGACCCCCCAGGGAAATAAATCTTGTTTACACGATAGAAGGCGCAATTTTTGTACCATAGGCATGAAACTTTGTAGGTAGGTAGTTTCGTACGATATCTTGAATGCTATTTATTTCTATATAAATTGGTTGGAAGATTGACCCCCCGGAGGAGGAAATCAATATTGTTCACACGATAAAGTGCGCAATTTTATAGCGATACAGTACTTAGTTTCGTATACCTTGGATGTGATTGGTTTTGGTACGAATTGGTTGGGGGGTTGATCCCCCGAGGAGGAAATAAATATTGTTCACACATTAGAGTGCGCATTTTTTTTGAATTTGGAAATATATTTTTTAAACTGGATACGTTATGAAAACCTGCTCTTCTAATGCAGATCGCTGCGATAGAGTTTTTTTTTTCGTTTCTATGAAGCGTACACACCATATATGAAAGCATTCATCCATCGCTCATTTGTGAAGTTAGTGGTAATTTCATATTACATTTCCAATATTAAAGATATGAGTTATATAGTAATATGAAAGTATTGAACAAGCTCTTCTCCATTTTTTGGATAATTAATTTTATTTAACTTTATTCAATTTTTTTATGTGTCGATTGAATAATTAGTTTTTCTTCACATTATTTTCCTTATCTTTATATTTCTTTAACATTCAATATGGTTTTTGTTTTAGTTTTGGAATTGTTTCCACCATGTTTTACAATTATTCCAATACACATTCCTATTTGTTTTTTGTACTTCTTTGTTTCTATACTTCCATTTTTACGTCTCTGAAAATTATGGTACCTACCTAAGCTTCTTTCGAATTGCTTCTCAAATTCACATTCACAAATTTTTCTGGTATATTCTCTTATTTTCACTAGTGTAGCTACGTTAGTTCTTGTTTGATTATGAGCAGCTTTTCACTTTGCAATCCTGCTTATTAAAATGGGTGCGATTAGCAAAGTTCGACCTGGGACCAAGATAGTTTCATGACTTTATATGATACTTGGCACCAAAAATTCAATTTCATATATCTATATATCTATATATCTATATATCTATATATCTATATATATATATATATATATATATATATATATATATATATATATATATATATATATATATATATTATTTTTAGAGTAATTGCAGTATAAGCATAAAAATCATTGCAACGTTTCCTAGAGTATTGAACATATCAAGTCAATCAATAATGAATCAAATTGTCATACATAAATTTAATGTTCTACAAGGCGCAAAAGTGCACAAAATCTGTGTTTTTGAACCTTACATTTCAAAAAATCCATACCCCCCAGACTCCCCGGCAGGGGCATAAAATTTGAGTATAGCACACTTGCAATTTTCGCCTTAGGCCGGCCCTGATGACATTCAAGGGAAGTATCGGAAAAATCGCAAAACTACAGACCTACTCACGATACGAACACAATGTCTGAAAATTTGCAGAATGATTGAATACTTAAAATTTTCCTACCATTTTAATGAAATGACTACAATTTTAATTGGATACTTTTCTTACTCGAGTTAATGTATTAAACTAGTTGTACCGTTTCACCGCATTATAAAATCGAAAACAAAAACATGTTGTAATCGAATATGTCGATGAAATTATATTTTTCAAGTGGTATTAACGACACGTAATAGTGACACAGAATAGGAATTAAATTCCGTTAAGTCACCTCACCAACTTTGGTGATATTAACAACGAATTTTTGCCACACCGAGTCGCATGGGCAAGTAATCGTAAATCCGATGAATACGGTATCGCGTTAACAGATGGAAAATGAGACCGATTGCGAATTAATTGTTTTAACAGTAAATTCGAGCGTCTTACTCAAATAATTGTCCATTTTTCACGAGCGTAATCCAACGAGAAACTTGGTCGATTTTGCGGTAAATTTACATCCTCGAGTATTTGATCTGCGCGCTTGTTCCTCGGAATGCTCGAATGAATTCAACCATTTATCGTTTCATTAACGGAGAGAAAGTTCGTTCTGCTAGCAGAATAACAGCAGCTAAATATCAGATATTAAATTGTGTTGCGTTGTTTATTTAATAGAACTCTTAATTCATTTTCTTGTTAGCGAATAATGATATTGAGTAAAAACTATTATGACGTTTAAGTCGATAGAAACAAAAACCGATAATAAGTATTCAGTGGAATAATACATTTATCGAATAAACCATACTTATTATAACATTGTTTCTGATACAATAACAATATCGAGAATATGTGTTCATTTTAAATAAGATTGAGTCTTCATTGCACTCTGGAATATAACGCCCAACGTCAACTCAATCCACATACCAAATTTCAATCCTCTATTGTAAAAAAATTGGCGAGGTACGTCGCGTACTGATGGCGAAACAGATCGAGATGCAATTCAAACGGAATAGTCGCCACGAAATGCAACGCGGTTGAGAAAAAAAGTTGCAACCCACAGAGGATCGTATTTCAATCTGCAGAAGCTGTGGCGCTTGGCAGTTTTTCGAAAACAACGAAAAAACAAGATGTATAAACGTAAAAATGGCGGAGGTTGGAAAAATTTAACCAAATTTTGAGTTTCGCTTCAACTCAGAAAACACTTCAGTTACTAAAGTTCAGCTCATTTGCTCTGATGCGAACAGATGGAGATATGTACCGGGAGGATTATTTATATGAAAATTAGAAATATCTACGTAAAAATCGCGGCGTTTGCAGAAATTTACCCAATTTTTGAAACTTTCGCTCTGCAACAATCCCTGGTACTAAATTTCAGCTCATTTGACTCGTGGGAGTTGTGGAGATGCCGGTGCCCGGTATATATATATATATATATATATATATATATATATATATATATATATATATATATATATATATATATATATATATATATATATATATATATATAATATAATTAATTTTTATTCGAATTGTTTGTTGCCTGTGAACTATTTCTAATCTTTTGATAATTATTAGCAATAACAGGCTAGTTGAATCTTAAAAAAACTCGATTTTTATTGAAAAGTTGACGTTT
Source organism: Cynegetis impunctata (assembly GCA_030704885.1). NCBI lineage: Eukaryota > Metazoa > Arthropoda > Insecta > Coleoptera > Coccinellidae > Cynegetis > Cynegetis impunctata. Next base: position 313,646 of record JARQZK010000819.1, on the reverse strand, counting down.
CCGCCACGACATTCATGGCTTTATCAAAACTTTTGAGAAAAAATTGAAATTTCTTTGACATTTATTGATTTGAAAAATTTCTATAGAAACAGACTACTGTTTCACTAAAATTTTTTTCGGCTGTGGCCGTACTTTGTTATTTATTACGTGCTATTCAGTCCAATATTAACATTCAAATTTGTTATTATTAGATGGTAAGGGAAACCACAGAAACCTTTACCCACGTAATGTTCGAAATAGGTCCAAATTATTTTGATTTTGAAGAGTCAAAGAATAATAATATAGGGTAGTATTTATCTTTTCTTCAAAAATTTCTCATTGCGGCTGTGGCCGTCTTCAGTTATTAATTACGTGCTATTCAGTCCAATATCAACAGACAGGTCCGTTGATATTAGATGGGAAGGGAACCACAGAAACCTTCACCCACGTAATGTACAAAATAGGTTTAAAATATTTGATTGTTGTCTTTAAAAAGACATTACTTGTGATTTTGGAGATCACATCTAAACTATATTTTCTTTCCAGAAAAATTGAAAATTCTAGATGTTTAGATTTTGTCTAAGAAGAGGAGTTGTTGTGGATAGAATTTGTTTGTTTAATATAATCTGCGTATATTGAACTTAAATGTTTGATATCTGTTCTATCATTTACGACTTTATTTAAATTTTTTTGAATATGTAACATTTCTAAAATTTCTCTGCGTTTTTGATCTTTTTCTATTTCTAAAATTTTTGTGCTATTAAAGTTGAAAGTATGATTCTCATTGTTTTTATGTTTTATTAGTGCTGTGGTTTGTGTTCTGGTATATTTGTGTGCTTTTAATCTTTCTACTAAATTTTGAAAAGTTTGTCCTATATATGATTTCTTACAATTATTACAGGGTATACTATAAACAACATGAGATTTTTGTAGAAGAGGTGTTTTACTTTTTAATTTAGAATATATTTGTTTAATTTGATTTTGTGCGGTATGGGCTACTTTAATATCGTGTGGATTTAAAATTTGTGAAAATTTATTACTTTTTTTGATGTTTCTAATGTGTTGTACAGTTTATGAATTCTATTTTTAGTGATTTTCTGTATAAGTTTTATTGGGTAATCGTTTTTTATGAGTAATTTATGGACATCTTGTAATGTTTCATGTCTGTGTGTAGGTGAAGTAAGTTTAAGTGCTTTGTCTATATATCCGATTATTAAACTCTTTTTTTGTGACAAATGATGTGTACTGTTGTAGTTCAATGTTCTTTGTGAAAAAATTTCTTTCCTATGCCATTTTGTGATAATTTCATTGTTTTTGTGCATGAGAGTAATATCAAGAAAATTTAATGTATTGTTTGTTTCTTTTTCTAGATAAATTCGATGGACGATGAATCAACTCTGTGGTAGTTCATATTTATATTAAAAAAATTAAATAATAAGAAAATAACTTGTCTAAAAACCACAAAATGAAAATAACTTTTTATTCGACTAGTTTCGCCTGTTACAGCATTATCAAGACTGAATACATGTATTCAGTCTTGATAATGCTGTAACAGGCGAAACTAGTCGAATAAAAAGTTATTTTCATTTTGTGGTTTTTAGACAAGTTATTTTCTTATTATTTAATTTTTTTAATCTTTTTCTAGAGTAAATTGTAATTTCCTATTAAAGTCGTTGAATTTTTTGAGAATATCATCAATAAAATCTTCTGATGTTATTATAAGGCAATCATCAACATACCTTTTGAAAGTTATAATTTGTTCATTCAAATTATTTAATACATTTTCTTCTAAATATTCTAAAACTAATTGAGCTATAACACTGGAAATAGGACTTCCCATTGCTACACCATCAATTTGTTGGTAGAAGCTATTTTCATATTGAAAATAGTTTGTACCAAGAGCAAATTGAATTGCTTCTATAAAATCGGTTTTAGGAATATTTGTATAATTTTTGATAATATCCCATTTGTCATTAATTATTATTGGAACCAAAGAATTTGGAATATTGGTATAAAGAGAAACAACATCTAATGAGAAAAATTTGTAATTGTTAGGTATTTAAGATGGATTTAAGATGGTCTACTAGATCGAGAGAATTTTTGGTATAATAAGGATTTTGATTTACTATATTTTTCAATATTGAAGAAAGAAATTTAGAGAGATTATATAGAGGTGATTGAATATAAGAGACGATAGGTCTTAATGGTATGTTTTCTTTATGTATTTTAGGAAGACCATAAAATTTAGGTGGAAGGCTGTTGTGTCGAATTAATTCTTTTGATTTTTGTGGAGAAATGAAATTTTTTTGTTGCCATGTTTTAAACAATTTGTTACTTTCATTTTGCAGAGTCTTAGTTAAATCTTTTTTAATTTGTTTATATGTAGAAGAATCACTAAGCATTGCAGAAATTTTTTGTTTGTATGTATTTGTTTCTAGTATAGGTAACTGTTTTGTTTCCTTTGTCTGATTTAGTTATTGTTAGTTGTGGATTAGATTTGATGAATTTTTTGGTTTTATATAAGTTTTTGATAGTTTCTGTATTATGTAATGTTTGTTTTTCATTTTTGTATTTATTGTGGTGAGTTTTTATAGTTTGTGCTATTTTTTGTCTAATGGAATTTTGATTTTCAGGACATAAATTTGAAATACCTTTTTCTATGTTAGCTATAATATTATTAATTGGTATTTGTGTGATATTATTAATTTCTATAGTGTTTGGGGTCTAAATTTAATGTTTCTTCGACGAAAAAAGGTAAAACAGTGGTAGTGGTATTAATTACGCTATTTTCATGCGATGTTGCTTCTACTATTGGTTGTGGTGATTGGTTAGATATTAGTTTGTTCAATTTTTTGATGTGTCTGTTTTTATTGATTTTACTTAGGTTATTGTTTTTAATTTCTTCATGTTGTAAAAAATTAAGTAAAATTTCATTAGGAAGAATTTGTTGTAATGTGTTTGTTAGAGTATTTATTCGTTTCGTCAAAATATTGATAGTTTTAACAGTGTCGGTAATTATTAAATTGAGTGTTTTTTTAATGAAATTTTCATTTAGAATTTCAAATCTTCTAGAAAGGTACTCACAAAATCAAATTAAACAAATATATTCTAAATTAAAAAGTAAAACACCTCTTCTACAAAAATCTCATGTTGTTTATAGTATACCCTGTAATAATTGTAATAAATCATATATAGGACAAACTTTTCAAAATTTAGTAGAAAGATTAAAAGCACACAAATATACCAGAACACAAACCACAGCACTAATAAAACATAAAAACAATGAGAATCATACTTTCAACTTTAATAGCACAAAAATTTTAGAAATAGAAAAAGATCAAAAACGCAGAGAAATTTTAGAAATGTTACATATTCAAAAAAATTTAAATAAAGTCGTAAATGATAGAACAGATATCAAACATTTAAGTTCAATATACGCAGATTTAATTCAACAAACAAATTCTAACCACAACAACTCATCTTCTTAGACAAAATCTAAACATCTAGAATTTTCAATTTTTCTGGAAAGAAAATATAGTTTAGAACATGTGATCTCCAAAATCACAAGTAATGTCTTTTTAAAGACAACAATCAAATATTTTAAACCTATTTTGTACATTACGTGGGTGAAGGTTTCTGTGGTTCCCTTCCCATCTAATATCAACGGACCTGTCTGTTGATATTGGACTGAATAGCACGTAATTAATAACTGAAGACGGCCACAGCCGCAATGAGAAATTTTTGAAGAAAAGATAAATAGTACCCTATATTATTATTCTTTGACTCTTCAAAATCAAAATAATTTGGACCTATTTCGAACATTACGTGGGTAAAGGTTTCTGTGGTTTCCCTTACCATCTAATAATAACAAATTTGAATGTTAATATTGGACTGAATAGCACGTAATAAATAACAAAGTACGGCCACAGCCGAAAAAAAATTTTAGTGAAACAGTAGTCTGTTTCTATAGAAATTTTTCAAATCAATAAATGTCAAAGAAATTTCAATTTTTTCTCAAAAGTTTTGATAAAGCCATGAATGTCGTGGCGAAACGTCAACTTTTCAATAAAATCGAGTTTTTTAAGATTCAACTAGCCTGTTATTGCTAATAATTATCAAAAGATATATATATATATATATATATATATATATATATATATATATATATATATATATATATATATATAAATATATATATATATATATATATATACATATATATATATATCTATATATATATATATATAATATAAGCCGAAAAATTGAATCCAGTCTACAGCAAAAACCATATTTTTTAAATTTCTGAAATTTGGTGGGAAGTTAAGTCTGATCATGTAGATTCCCACTAAGACGGGGTTTTTTAAAATTCCGCCGTTAAGGGGTTGAAAAAGGGTAAAGCGTGTTTTTTGATGTTTCTCGCAAAATAATGGACTTAGCGATTCCGTTCCTCCACTAAAATGTTAAGTAAAATGAACTCTAGAAAGTGGTTTCTCAGTTTTTTGAAATTCCATCATTTAGGGGTGCAAAAGGGGTAAGTCTGTTTTTTTTATATTGGCTATTTCCGGCAAAATAATCGACTTAGCGATTCCGTTCTTCCACTACAATGTTCCTTATAATTTTATTAAAAAACCATTTTCTGCATATCATCTAGGGGTTGAAAGAGGGTGAAATGTGTTTTTCGTATATTGGCTATTTTTGGCTGAATCTCGCAAAATAATGGACTTAGTGATCCCGCTCTTTCTCGAAAATATTAAGTAAAATTAACTTTAGAAAGTAGTTTCTCAGTTTTTTGAAATCCCATCATTTAGGGGTGAAAAAGGAGTGAGTCTGTTTTTTTTATTGGCTATTTCTGGCAAAATAATCGACTTAGCGATTTCATTCGGCCACTAAAATGTTCCTTATAATTATCTTGAAAAACCACTTTCTCCATTTTTTAAAATTCGATCATTCAGGGGTTGAACGGGGGTGGAATAAATTTCTGGTATTATTACGAATTACGAATATGAACTATATCTTAATAAATTCATACGTATACATATATGGATACGCGGGCGAAGCAGCGACGGGTCTTGCTAGTATATATATATATATATATATATATATATATATATATATATATATATATATATATATATATATATATATAATATATATATATATATATATATATATATATATATATATATATATATATATATATATATATATATATATATATATATATATATATATATACATATATATATATATATACATATATATGTATATATATTATATATATATATATATATATATATATATATATATATATATATATATATAATATTATATATATATATATATATATATATATATATACATATATATGTATGTATATATATATATATATATATATATATATATATATATATATATAGTATAAGCGTTAAGGGTATTCCGACTATGGGGCTCTCCAATTACCAGTCAATTTTGTACTAAGAACTAGACCTGTGTCGATCGTGATTGATCGAATCTTTTTGATTCGATCGCAACCTATACACGAGTGATCGAATCACGAATTTCTAAAAGACCCGATCTTATTTAACCCGATCCCGATTTACTTGATAAGACTAACCAAATTGCACTTTATTTTCATATGTTTTTATACAGCAGTATATAACTGATTGCTTGCTGATACAATCGTTTACATGCTTTCATCCATCGCACTCTTTCTCGTGTTGTTTTGAATTTTGACACGTAATCCAAAAGGAACCGATTTTTTCAGGAACGCTCGCGTAGAAGAGACGCGACCTATCGATCTCTCAGTCTTTTGGGTCGCGAACTCGGATCGATCGCGTCTTGATCGAGATCGAATTCAGTTTGAGATCGAATCAGTGACATGCTGATATATGTACTGTCGATCTCTCTGTCTTTTGGGTCGCGAACTCGATCGCGTCGTGATCGAATTCAGTTTGAGATTGAATCAGTGATATATATATATGACCCGCGACACGTGATTTTATATTCAGGTTTTGCTTGCGTGTTTTAGTGAACTGAGTGATATTATCGTCGTCTCCTCTATCCACATTTATATACATTAATGAAGCATCTATCTATAATAAAAGAAGCTCTTTAAAACCGAAAAGAGCCTCTCAAATTTTATTTCTTAATCACAATTTGGAGTAAATTATCATTTTTGATATTAAAAACTATTAGTTATTTCCATTTTTAACATTTTTATGTTGTTTTTCACTCATGTATATTTCTTCTAGTAACTCCATGACATATAAATATGACACAGCGCCACCAGTCGGAAACAATTGAACTGGTGGCGCTGTGTCATATTTATATGTCATGGAGTTACTAGAAGAAATATGTATGACCGTTTGAAATGTTGGTTTGGTTATCACTCCCGGTGGATGGATGATACTGATGAGCCCCGATAAGGGCGAAACAGTCTGTCTATCAATTTCCATCGATTGTGATAAACAAATTAACACTTCGAACAATTATCGTCTGGGGTAGATGTTGATATTTCGATGCTTCGTGAACCCTTATAACCAGCTCCGCTAGGAGGTTTGTTTGATTAGTTTCAAATAAATGTCCTAGTTCACTTCATATATATATATATATATATATATATATATATATATATATATATATATATATATATATATATATATATATATTATATATATATATTATATATATATATATATATATATATATATGTATTATGTATATATATTATATATATATATATATATATATATATATATCTATATATATATATATATATATATATTATATATATATAATATATATATATATATATATATATATATATATATATATATATATATATATATATATATATATTATATATATATATATATATATATATATATATTATATATATATATATATATATATATATATATATATATATATAGGGTGACAAGTCCAAGACCGATAATTACAGACCTATATCCTTGTTACCCATTATATCCAAGATATTGGAAAAATGTATGTCATTGAGAATTGTTGAATTTTTTGAATCTAATCACTTATTCTCTGATGACCAATTTGGTTTTAGAAGGGGTAGAGGCACAGTCTTGGGAATCTTGAATCTTGTTAGTGGCATTGTTGAGGCCTTCCAGAGCAAACAGTATAACACCGTATCCTTTTGCGACTTAAGCAAAGCTTTTGATTGTGTCAACCATGATATCCTTCTTGCAAAGCTCAGACACTATGGGTTTTCAGCCGGCAGTGTAAAGCTGATAGAGTCTTATCTTGATGATAGGTCTCAGGTGGTGGAGGTTGCTGGGGTGAAGTCGGCGGAAAGGAAAGTTGCCATTGGAGTCCCACAGGGGTCCATATTGGGCCCAATTTTGTTTCTTATTTATATTAATGATTTGCCTGCTAATAAAACAGGGTATACTCTTTTCGCTGATGACACAACAGTGTCCTTTAAAAATGATAGTTATGTGGACTCGTGGAATAGCTCTCTTGAAGCCCAGGCCATGGCAGAGCGCTGGTTTTGCTCTAATAAACTGCTCCTCATCAAAAGCAAAACAGAAAGGATGGTATTTTCAATGAGAGATCCCTCTGTTGCTAGTCAGGGAGGGAAAACGGTGAGATTTTTGGGTGTGTTATTAGACCCCAGACTGCAGTGGGGCCCTCATGTTGATAGTGTTGCCAAGAAGCTCAGTAAGAATATGTATGTTTTGCGAAATTTGATGTCCTTTGTGTCGATCTCTTCCGTTAAGTCAGCTTACTTTGCACTATTCCATTCCCATCTAGCATATGCAATTTTAGTTTGGGGCCACTCGGCTGAGGTTAGTAGATTGTTTGGTCTGCAAAGGAGGGCTGTTCGGTTAATTGGTGGCTTAGCATATAGAGAGGATTGTAGGGTGGCTTTTGTTGAGTTGGGTATACTGACAGTCCCTTGCATGTTCATTTTGGAGTGCCTTCTGTTCATTAAGCAGAATGTGGTACTATATCAAACTCATGGCGATATTCATTATTATGACACAAGATCAAGCCAAAACTTATTGCCTGCCTATTGGCGATTGAGAAGCTGCCAGGATGGGCCGGGTTATTGGGACATAAAGTTTTTTAATGTATTGCCAGGTGTGATAAGAGAATTATATTACACCAAGTTTAAGTATAGGATTAAGAAGATTTTATTGGAGAATGCATTTTACTCTGTACATCAGTTTTTAAATTTTAAAAAGTTTTAATTTTATTGTATTAATGTTTACTGTTGCAATTGTTTTATCTGATCATTTGACGTATGTGAGCATATATTGTATTTGGCATGAATAAATTACTGATACTGATACTAATACTGATATATATATATATATATATATATATATATATATATATATATATATATATATATATATATATATATATATATATATATATATATATATATATATATATATATATCAAACATGACAAATTTTTCGAAAATCGTGGTCTAGGAGCTCTAAACTGATTTAAAAAAACTAATACCGTACCTGACTGCTTTCCTTCGATACATTGCAATATTATTATGTTACATATTTTCGAGAAAAATAAAACTGAAAACTTGCGTTTCCTACGTACCTAAATAGGCTCCCGCTGACATTTTTCAATTGCTCGGTATTTTTATAACATAAACAGCTTGGCAAGTTCAGAGTTTATTCCTTTAAAAGTTTTATCTTCCCCGTACTGCAACGCGTGAAGAATTGTTCCCAAGAATTTGGCTGCCCAATAATTCAACTGATAGCGACAGTTCGCGGCCAGAGTAAATATTAGACGTTCGTGTTTATCAGAACTAGAAGAGACTCGACCTTTACCCTATGAAAACGCACTCAAAATGATAAAGCACAACTTCATCGCACGAATATACAAATACATTGTTATCGCGGCGGAGGATTTACCCAATGAATCCTTGAAGAGAAATATTGGTATTTAAAATCTTTAAAAAACTATTATTTACTTGATGTGGACATTACGAAATTATATCGAATGAAAACATTCCATAACGCAGTTACGGTATCAATTTATATCTTGTTTTTATTTTTCTCTTATTGTTTCATTTATTCAATGCGTGATCCGAAACAGGAATTTTTCTCGTTGAACTATTCGGAAAAAATATGATATTTAAGGATTAATTTCTAGAATCGTAAGTTTCTTTCACGTGAATAAATAATAGTTTGAAAAAACTAAATCGCTTATTTTCAAGATTCATCAGACTCATATTCTATAAATTTTCTTTGAGCAAAGTTCTCAATGTTACGTAAAGAACTAATAGTTCATAAGCAGATAAGAAGCAATAGTTGATTTCTCTGTTTTCTAAGCAAATTGATGGGAAAAATTATCCGCCTAGATTTTTCTAGCACAAGCTCTTCAATAGTTTTAGCAGCTAGCACTAAAATATATTAGAGATCATTGGTATATTCCTTTACTTCCAACATTTTTTTAAGCGAATAGCAAAATTATATTTATCTACTGTAAATGTTTGAACAAAATGAATTTTCTAGGCCTAGTGTGCTATTTTTCTAAAATATTTCGTATTTAACTGACTTTGGCGTAATTTCATTATTTGTCAAATAATACACCAGCCGGACATTAATATATTGTCGTAATTAATTTTTTGTCATATTTTATTTAGTTCTCATTTAATTTCTTTATACTTTGAACATGTTGAAGTTAATACTGCAACTGTGAAAAAAAAATTAATAATGTCGAATGAAACAGCGAAAATTGTTCGTAGTATTGCACAAATGAGCATCGGATGATACTTAATAAAGATTTCAGTGATATTTGTGACCGCTACTTGAGAAGTCAACTCGGACAACGAAACGCGCTCATCTAACAGTGCTTCGAAATGAAGTGAAATTTCCATTAGCCAACGAATAATTAGGCAGCAGCAGCGGCAGCTGCCTTTGTGAGAAAAAAGTTAAAATGAAAAAATAAAGATTATCTACTTACCGAATTTCGAGATGCGATTTATTGCCATAACTCAAACTGGCAGCTTCCCATTGTTGGCCAACCATTTTTATAATGAGACATCGAGATAATAATATCCAATTTTAATAGAAGTTCTGCGCGAACTTGTCTGCATCCTTTCTCATCGGAAGAGGGTATTGTTGTTCCCGCATACTTTATCATCTCCAATTTCAACGGTATTTATAAGTCTCTCATTATATTCGGTAATTCTATTCAAATCTAATTACTCTCTGTAGAGCTGCTCGAATGCAGAACACTTCACTCCGATTGTCGAGTATGCCAATCGTTGAATGTGTTATAACATTTTCCCATATATTTCTTGCGAGATGACGGGGCTGGTTAACTTCCTAGGTTTTGTTCTGAACTTTCAAACACTGTAATAAATAAAAAGGAATTGAAACTGATTTTTTTCTCGTTGTAACAGTAATTAATTTAATTCATATATATATATATATATATATATATATATATATATATATATATATATATATATATATATATATATATATATATATATTAGTGGCGGCTCGCCACTACAAGAGGTGTTAAAAATACACCATAGGCGAAAATTTTTAGGATTTCAAGGTCAACGCCTTATAATTTGAAGAAAATCAAAGTAAAACAAGCACCCTAAGCTATTAATTTGTTTTCACTTTCGAGTGTCTACCTTGAGACCTACAACTCCTATTTACAATATTCACAAAAACTCTTCTCAGCCAATTAGTCAATTCATCTATTCATCAAATTTTTTCTTTCACAAAATAGGTACCTACCTACCTACTTAACGAATTTGTTAACAGCTGGTGAGAGCAAATAAAAAGTTATATATTTTTTAAGATTAGCGGGATTCTGCGATCTTTAACGTTAGCAAAATGATCTATAATATCCTCATAAAATATTTTGTCTTTCGCCAAAAGTTTTAGCTATTCCTTTTCAATAGACAACAAACTAATATTTTTCAAACGATCATGGCTCATTGAATTTCGTAAATAAGTTTTAATTCTCTTAAGAGTGGAAAACGGGCGCTTAGAAACAATTAGACATAAGAGTTTATAAACTTGGGGTAAATCTTGATTCAAATCATTATCAAAAAGGTATTTAATAGTCCTCGCATGATTTTCATTTTGCCCCAAAATTTCATTGTCATTATAAACAACACACAGTTCACTTTTTATGGCCACCTTATCAAAAAAAGTGTATTTTTGACATAAATTTTCAAAAAGGTTATCTGGAAAATTAGCCGAAAATCCGGTTAACAAATTTTTATTGAGTAAGTCGAAGAAATGCAGTTCTTTCAAATCAGAGAACCTTATTTCTATTTGACCCCTAATAGTATCCAAAATTTCATAAAATATTTGCTTATAGTGAAGCTCCATATCTACGTAACTGAATTTCTTTCGTTTTGGGCTAAATTGAGTCGTATCATCAGTAGTTTGAAATACAGAAAATAGTTTTTTAAAATAAACTTCTGCACGAAATTCTGAAATTTTTTCCAAAAGAAACTTGAGCCGATTTCGTGAGTAAATTACATCTGAAAACTTGAGCTGTAAGATTTGAAAAACTATTTCTGTTTGTTCGAAAATTAATTTAAAGATGTTTAAAAAATATATAAATTCCTTATCTTGTAAGTAAGATATTAATCCGCGTGCTGTATTTAAAGTTACTTTATCGGTGAAAAATTCCTCACTTTCAACTAGGTATAGAATTAAATCCTCAAATCCTAAGCGGCCCCAAACAGAGACATTTTCACTAGTAAAAAGTAAACACTGCCAACAAAATAATTTATTTTTTACCTGTGATCCGGTTAGGCAAGGATGTCTCTCATAATTCCTTATATTAAAACCGCGGTTTTGTTTTCTGTTACCCTGCACCAAATTGTTTAATTCAGGGGTAGGTCGCATTGTTTTTATCCAAACTTTATCCTCATAATTTAGTGCACTAAAGTTATGGGATAACAAATATTCCACTAAGTCAACATTGAAATTTTTGAAATTAACTTCAGTAACCAAACTCATTTTAGAACAATACGGGAGCAGTATAAGTAAACACGCCGGCCATTAGACAATACGATGACACTACGATTTCCAACGAAATTCACTCGATGTCAGCCAAATTCTATAGTTGTGATTGGTCGACATTGTATAAGACTGGGTTTCGATCGGTGTTGCCATTTACATGTGTTTTGCTTTTCTGTGGCAGGCATAATGAACGTTGAGAATATACCTTTCCATGCTTCCGCAGCGTTGCCACAAATCTTGAAATGAATGAAATGCAGTAAATGTAAATACCTTCTATCGTAATTAATAAATTATATTATATAATGTAGGTTGAAAGGAAGGTAGGTGCATAAAATAATATGAATTTGATTAATATGAATATGCTGAATGCTGACTATTCAATATAATATATTAGTGATAGACGGAATATTATTGAGGAGGCTTAGCCTCCTTTGACTAGCCGCCCCTGATATATATCCATTTTTTTAATGCATAAATTTTCTCTTGAATATTTAAACCTTATTTTTTATATAGTTATTATATTATATAGGTAAATATGAAAACGATGTTGCGACCGTGTCGAATAAATATGACCCTTTCCAAAATGAGAACGTATTGACCAGGATTAGAAACTCAAACACCGATAAATGAGCTAAGGACTGAAACGAGTAATAAACATTAGTTCAGAATTTCTTTTAACAGTGTTATGATCAGATTAGTGGCTTTTCGTAATTTCATTGTACATTTATGGAAAGAGACGACTTGAAGCTTCATAAATAACCAATCATTTTGAATCTTATGGTTAACATCTATTTTAGGAATTAGGTACTCTTTATCTAATGTTTATATTTATCCTAATATTGCAGCGCTAAAAATCCTCACGGAGTTGTTGAACTTCCAAGACAATGATTAATTTAATCTAAAATGGTTTACCTAAATTATAAATCTGTCATTCTCACCCGTATTAAATTTTTATGATTTTCGTGTTTATTTTTAGCAATAGCAGGATCTAATTACTGTTCAATGATCAATCGGACATTTTCTAATAACATCAGAATAATAAATTTTGTTAGAGGAAAAAGAATTTGCATTAGTAGTCAATTTGTTGTAAATTACTCAAAGTTTTCTTCAATTGTTCTCAATAGCAGAAATTTGAGCATGTAATATGAAAATATTGAATTATAGAAAAAATATATTATGTATTTGAAGGACTCTGGGCCTCTTCGCTGCGGATCTGCTTCAAAAGAGTAAACCTATTATTTTTTTTTTAAATAAATAAAAATTTCAGGTTCGTTGTTTCAAAAGTATAATAAAATATAATTATTTTAATAATCATCGGTTGTTGTATATTTAGTGTCAGTTGGTTTCTACTCGAGAAACCGACTTCCCTTTATTATCTAGTTGAAATATGAGAAATATGTTCACGCTATACACTAGTAAATATAATTACGGCCATTTACAAGACATTAAACTCAATTGTTTGTATCACCAAATCGAATTGAAAGATTGAAGCCATTCATTAATTCGAAAATTGCCTCGAATAATTCTCTACGCATTTTTGAGTACCATACTTAATAAAATAGATTGGTTTAATAAATTTTCCTAGTGTTATTCTGGAAATCCACGGATGATTCTGTATGGATTACAACGTATCGTAACTGTTGACTAGTTTATAATGCCAAGAACCATGAGAAGTGGATCGACACATTTAGTAATATTTTGTGCTTTGGGGTATCTGATTAGTACGGCCTAGTTAGTTGAGAGTGTAATGACTTTTCATTTGTTCACTCTTCAATTTTTATTTTATTAATTTCAAAATCTTTATTCAATTTCTCTCGTTTTTAGTTTCAATAATCTAATTTCTTGTACAGATATAAAAAACATCTGCCAAACTATGAATAACGAATATTGTCCACTATTTAAAAAAAAAATCAAATGGAATTCTGAAAACTGTTGCTAAGTTTACAACTACCATTTCTACCAGTTTATGCTCAAGCACAATTACAGCTGCTGCTTGCATATCAGTCATCTATACCAGTGGTGGATATAATAATATAAGAATTGGTTAAGCACCGCAAACTCGAAAGAATTTCTTTCTTCCGAAATACAATTTTGTAAGAGCGTTCATTGAACACAAAGATACAGTTGCGCCTCTCATGTTTTGTCCCATCAGGTAACAAAGTTATACACGATGCGGAAGTATGGAAAGTGTTCATCATCCGCTCACTTAAAAATTAATTTTGTGTCAGGATGATTTGCCCTTAATGATTGTAATTTTGCCGATGGCGGACGTACAGCCAAGAATGCGTTACGAATTTTATTCATGCACGTTGCACATTCGACTCGACTGTGAGATAATCGAGAGGAACTTCGTTTGGATATGCTGGGAATATCCGTTTCGTTCGAAGAAAATGTACCTTGTCAGTATGGAATTTGATTTGTTTACCCTGTTGAACACACATACATCAATTGTGTGGACGAGATGTACTTCGAGTTTTGAATTATGAATTTCAAGAGGTTATTTAATAGCCAATAAACGATGAGTGCTTCTCTCTCTTTCGCTCATGCAAACAATGATGACGATTTGATAAGTAATTCGGTTTAGACATTATTCAAATGAATATCTAATATCAATTCAATTTGTTTTTAATCCAAAATAAATATAATAAAATGAAGGAATAAATTTCCAATGGAACTTTTCCAACGACAGACCAGATAAATGGTCACTACCCAAGGACACAGATTATCTGATCATTTCTGATTACTCGATGCAATGTTTTCCTTTAGGAAAAATTCTCCAGCATTTATTGGCCTCTCTTAGCTGGAAATACTTCTTCAGGTAACGTATATCAAAACGCTGAGGAGAAGAACTGTTGACGAAGAGAAATATGAGTGTTGACAGTTTCTTTGTAATTTAAATATATTCCCTGGTATTACTTGTAACATAGTCACAAGTCAAGCAAAAGATCTCTGCTTGAATGTGACAAAAACAGATCCATCTTCTAGCTCAGATTTTGTGACGCTGAACTTACATCTGATTCGAACCTGTGTAAATTCAGATCAGTATTCATTCAAATATTAATTTGTAGTTTTTTTAACGGTTAATCTTTTGAAAGTGAGGCATTTTAAAGTTCAACAGCCAAAAGTCATCTAGTCATTGTCTCTTGAAGTACCGCTAGTAATAATGCCGAGGAACGGAAGTGATTTTCGGCGATGCATAAAATGTCTGCAACCGGTAAACGCAATTTGAACGGTAGATCTCAATGTTATTCACTTCTACGGTCGAATTTCGGAAGATACCGTACAGGGCTACGGATTGTTTGTTTTAAAATAGGATATAAAACACATACACTGTCAATTGGATGAATACCTCAAATGGTTCCAGAAAATGAATTATGAATTTGTCACAGAACAGTGGTACTTGAAGAAACATTTTTAGTTAATCGACCTGAATATTTTGATGACTGATATTAATAAAAGAGGCATCGTTTATTACGTATATGAAAACAAACAAATATTATTAATATATATATATATATATATATATATATATATATATATATATATATATATATATATATATATATTTTTTTTGTTTTAATAAAAGAAATATATATATATATATATATATATATATATATATATATATATATATATATATATATATATATATATATATAATTACCTTAAATATATAAACACTTTCTACAACTCGATTCAATTTACAAAAGAAGTAGAAAACGAAAACGGTACCTTGAATTTCTCAGACGTTCAGATTGCTAGGAATTTGAATTCTCTTACTTTCAACATTTATAGAAAACCAACCTTCACAGATATACTTGAATTCACAGCGACAGTAACCAACACATTAAAATAAAACTCAGTGCTTTTCATTCGTCCATACATAGGTTGTTCACTGTTCCATTATCGGAAACAAATTTTCAAACAGAAGTTAATACAATTGAATTATTAGACACCAATAACGGTTGCAATGAAAGTCTTATCGATAAGCTCATTGGAAGAAAAACGAATAAAGTATCTGTTGCATTCAATATACCTCACGCTATTAATATGAAGAACAAAAATATAGTTCCCAATGAATTATGTGCCGAATTTGAGTAGCAAAATTTGAAACAGACTATCGAAAAATAAAGTTAAAACAATTTATACAAACAAAAGAAACTTGAAGTAATTGTTGTTCAATAATAAAGAAAAATCAGACATCGGAGAAAACAGTGGTGTTCACAAAATATTTTGCGACGAATGTCCTGCTTTCTCTATTGGACAAACAGGAAGGAATATAAACATTGGAGTTGAAGAACATAAAAGTCAATTTTATAAAATAAAAATACCATTGGCTTCTCCGAACATTGTATAAAATCTAATCATTTCCTGGATTTCTACAAAACCCTATTGTTGCATTCAGGCAACAAAGGTAAGCCCTTGACCTTCTCGAAATAAGTTCCGCCCATAATAATAAATTACCCCTTGTAAACGAACAAATTGATTTTCAGATATCACCTTTGCTTTTGTCCGTTTTATAAAATAAGATGTAATACTCTCCTGTGTAGTCGGTCTTTATAATGAGTTCATAACTCGAAACATGTCGACTATCCTTTACTGCTAAATACAGTATCTAAATATTTTTATATAGTGAAACTTAAGCCAAGTGGGTTTTATTTTAAAGTTTAAACTTTATTTTACATATTTACATAATATATACATATATATATACCGTGAGAATCCTTTCAAGGTACACATAGGAGAATCCAATGAAAAATGTATGCTCCCTTTCAAGGTATACATAGAGAAAACAACAATACAGATTACTTGTCGTTGCTTAGCGTATTATTGATACGTCCCAGTTGTCATAATTGCTTTGGCTTTCAAGGAAGTAGTTAATCTTATTAACTATGTAAGAGTAAGTCATGACACGTAGGAGTTAGCTTAACAGCAATGAAAGGAAAATAAAGACTGAAACGAAGAAAAACACTTTTATTTATCTAAGAAAGCAGCAAAATTTAAAAACATTTTCTGTTTGCAAACATCTCATCCGAGATTCGGGGTTAGAGCACCATACAAAATCAATGAAAATCAGACAATAGATGTGGTAACTAGTGTAGTTGAGAACAGGAGTAAAAATTCAGGAGCAGTAGCTCTTAACAAAAAACATTCGAAATAAAGAAGGGTCGCCTACTTTTAATTCTTGGTAATTTTGATAAATGGCGCAAACATTTTTCATTGGATCTAATGGCAATGGTTTTTCTATGTATACCTTGAAATAATTCTCACTGTATATATATATATATATATATATATATATATATATATATATATATATATATATATATATATATTCAGTGAGATATATATATTCAATTCTCCGAAATAAATAGCGATACGTATGTCAGAGTTTGAAAAAATTGGAGTGTTCAGAGAATATAGTGTTGAAAAATGCGTGAAAGAGTTCATATCGAAATATTTAAAGTAAAGCAACTTTCAACCTCAATTTTATTTCCATTCAAACATCCATATGAGGAGTATTAAATTAGGCATTTATATTTATTCATAAAAATTACAGCAAATAGTTATAACATCGTCGATTCCCTAAGTTCTAAATAACATCAGTAATAGTAATGATAGGTATACGAGTGCAGAAATCAATCAAATTGAATTGTGATTGCGTGTTCTGAATCGACATCATTCATAGCCAGATTCGATCTTCTCCGCTGTCGGGGCGTAATTTGAAATCGATCACGTCGGAATCTTGCAAGCCCTTCCAGATCTTCGGTGACCAGTGGCGGACTTAATCAAATCCGTGGCTGCTTGTAAGGTCTTTCTAACGTCTTCTTCTCTACCGACTTGCGGATTAACTTCGCACAAATCGAAGGCGCCAAGTCGACCAGTGCCATAAACGGTTTCCACTATTTTAATGCCTTCTCGCAGAGTTATGCCTCCACGGACTGAATGCGAAAAAAATTTGATAAAAATCCTAATTTTACAGATTAATGTCTGCATTGTAAATTTGTTTACCGCTTACTCACTTTTACTTATATTTACCTATGCCACAAAGAGATGTTTTGAGATCTAACCGCAGGATAAGTTACTTAGTTGATGCATTATATCGTGTATCGCAGCCGTACCAGAGATGGCTTTTCGATGTATTTTATGTTTTAACGAAATGTATATTTTCGAATTGTAATTATTATAGTGGCGATAAATCAAATCAACCATCCAACGGAGTTAGTTTCATGAGATTCGACGACATGGAATTTCCATTCATCCTTCAAGGGAGAATGTTAGAAAATTCGACATCCGCGCCGCAAACGATTTAATGACCAAGACAGTCTTTTTCGCTCTCCAACGAGCTTTTAGTAATGCCCTGTCCATTGACCTAATGAACAACGACATCGAATTTACATAACCAACTCATAGTGTATAAAAGCACTTTATGCTTCACACCCATAGGTGGCACTATGATTTTTCCCATGTCATTAGAAACTATGAAGTGGTTATGTGGATTCCGATGTCGAATTTTCTAACATTCCTCTTGAGGGATGAATGGGAATTTCATATCGTCGAGTCTCCTGAAACAAGCTCCGTTGTAGAGTTGATTAGATTAATCATCAATTTTATAAATGAATTGACGAATGTATTATATATATATATATATATATATATATATATATATATATATATATATATATATATATATATATATATATATATATATGTATGTTTTGGAATTATAATTTGGTTTCTGAATCGATAGAGTTGTTTGAATGCCAAGAGTCATCTTTCATATTGTAATAATATTTTAATCTGAATTACAAAGTATTTTCGAAGTACTGAACAACTACCAGTGAAATTTCAACTTTTTTTTTAAATTTCAGCTGTAATTTTAAAAGAATATCATAGAATAAGGTATAGAATGCCTAGTATTAGTTCAATATTTCTAAAACACTTCATGATTTTGATAAAAATGAAACGCCAATATGAAACAGGACTCTTGGCATTTGAAAAAATGCAATAACAAATACAGGTCTGTATTTGAAAATGATAAGTTGAAGGTGGCCCAATGTGTACGATACCCTGTATATACATCTCATTCAGATATTTGGAAATGCCATTAAAAATTGCTATGGAAAACTGGCAAAATTTGAAAAAAATTATATATTTTTACAATTCCAGCTGGAATTTGAAAAAAAATGTTGAAATTTTACTGTTAGTAGTTCAATATTTCCAAAACACTCTGTAATTCAGATATGAAACATGACTTTTGGCATTCAAAAAAATGCAATAAAAATAAAGGTCCGTATTTGAAAGTTGAGAGTCGCCCAATTTATACGATATCCTGTATATAATTTTTATTCAGATATTTGGATAACCTACAAAAAGTTGCAACAGGAAAGTGACAATCTGTTATAAAAAAATTCCTTGAGCAAAAATATAAAAGAAAAATTTCGACATTTTCGATTTTTCCTTTATAACTCTAGAACTAAAGAAGATAGATCAGATTTTTTTATCCATATAATTAACCTCTGAAATTTGTAACTTTGCCCCCATCCGTCTATCTCTTACCGTTATCGAAATCCCCATGCATAGACTCGAATTTGAATAGCCTGTATATATATATATATATATATATATATATATATATATATATATATATTTTTTGGGAATTAGAATTTGGTTTCTGAATCGATAAAGTTGTTTGAAAACGTATGGATTAGATGTCTCTTACCTGGCGTTCCTGTAGCGGGAGCCTCTAAAGGATCTAGACCGTCAATGTCAAAACTCAAATGTATCGATCTATTTCCCTCCGGATCAATATTCTCTAGAACCCTCCTCATAACTTCTGGAATACCCAGATGGTCGACTTCGTCCATACCGAAAGCCGTTATCCCCAACCTGTCGATGATCG
Organism: Cynegetis impunctata; assembly: GCA_030704885.1. Classification (NCBI taxonomy): domain Eukaryota; kingdom Metazoa; phylum Arthropoda; class Insecta; order Coleoptera; family Coccinellidae; genus Cynegetis; species Cynegetis impunctata. Next base: position 293,762 of record JARQZK010000819.1, on the reverse strand, counting down.
CCCTCTCGTAATCATCAACTGAACGCAGACCGATATACGCAATGTTACTCGCAGGTACAACTGGCGTCCTCCACTCAATCTCCGGATATTCTGACCAGTGGTCCCTCAACTCTTTGACCACGAAAGACAGCGGCATGCCGTGTGGATGTCCAGTGTGAGAAGTCTTGGGAGTGTTAATGTCAGCATGCGCATCTACCCAAAGTACAGCAATATTGCCGTCTTTAGCTCTGGCGTGTCCATCAACTGTTCCAGCGGCTAGAATTCCAAACATGAAACAATTATCAAATAATGTGATGGTACAGGAGGGTCACATTCAAAATTGAAAGTCCTGTTTTCAATGCATAGCATTGAGATTCGACAGATTGTATTATATTTTGAAAAATCACGTTTGAACAACAAACCTTATTAAAAAGTAGAAAATAATTTATTTTATTTTTTCTAAATGTCATACGTTGAGTACTGATAGAGAAACAGATCGAGATGCAATTCGAACAGAATAGTCTCCGCGAAATGCAACGCGGATGGAAAAAAGGGTTGAAACCAACAAAGGATCGTATTTCAACATAAACTCAAATTTCAACCCTCTAACTCAATCTGCTGAAGCTGTGGAGTTTGGCAAATTTTTAAAAACCACGATAAAACGAGAAATATCTTCGTGAAAATGGCGGCGGTTGAAAAAATTTAAATAAATTTTTATGTTTTCGTTCTGCAACGAAAACAATCCCTGGTACCAAATTTGAGCTCATTTGACCTAATTGGAACCGCTGGAGATGCCAGTTTTTATGTATATATCATACATTAAATTTTGGTCTAGAAGTGCAATAGTATGTTTTTTCGCGGAAAATTCGACTAAAAACACTAGTGAAGCTCGTTCGTCTATCCCGAAGACAACGTGTGTTAATATCAAAAATTTTCTAGAGACTTACCAATTGAATGGTCTCCGCCAATTGAAATACATAATCTGCCATCTTCTATGACACGACTTACACTCTTGGACACTTTTTCTATGCAGCCAATAAACTCCGCATAATTATTTATATCAGTGACAGGCTTCTTCAACCTCTTTGCTGAAAATTTCACTTCCCCAAAATCTTCTATATCTAAGTTAGGATTCGCATCTGGAATAGAACGCAAAATATTATATGTATACGAAAAAGCCACGAAAGACGCAAACTATTAGAATGGTTTGTATAATAGTCTATCAAAAGTATAATTTTTCAATTCAAATCTTCCTAAAATTGTTTCAATTATAACGTGATAATTCTGCGTTCGCATCGAACTACGTATCAAAAATAACTTGCAATCTAAACGATGTTTTAAAGCTATGTGCTGGTTTATTTATTTATTCAATGAAATTGATTTATTGCGAATATGATGAAATTGATGTGTTTATTTCTATAATCAATGCGAAAATTGAGTTATTGATGCTATTTTAAAAGATGAATGATGATTGATGAGCTTATACAGAACCAGGTAGATATTTAATGGAGAACTGTTCCTTCGAATATTATCTCACAACTATTAAATATATATAAGAAGGTACAGGTTTCGATTAAAAATAAAGTAACAAGAAGAAGTAATTCTAAAATCAAAATTATATATTTCCCGTGCTGAAATAATTAAATAGTGCAGACCGTTACTTGATATCAACCAAGTTTTCTCATTTGTTGTTTCTAAGGTTATTTAATATGAATTTCGATGTAGACTTGCAAGCAGAGAGTTTAATTAAACCGAATATAAGATGATTCTTTAGATACTCAATGAACATGAGGCTGCAGCAGTTTTTGAAGAACGATTAACGAAAATACGTGTTCTTCATATAGAAAGAAGAGTTTACGATCTTACGGTTGAAGCGGCGTATTTCACTGAATTTCCTTCAATAAAGGTAATATTTCTTTTCAAAATGTGACTCGAAGCGCAGAGGTTACGAATATTACCGTAGTCAAATATCATTTTTACAACACAAAATTGATTCACTCTTTTCTCTGTAGTTATTCAATAAAATCCCGAAGTCGCAATAAGTCAAGGTAATCTCACCGTAATTCGTAAGGCTCCTCATCAAACCATGCTCAAATATGGCGCTTGGAGCTTTCTCAGCGCCAGTTTTTCCATTGCCCTTTGAGAAAGGCACGCTCAAAATTCCTACCTTTGTTCCTTGTTTTTTCGAACAGTGAAATCCGTTCCCGAGCATTTTGCGACTAGTGATATTTTTTGATGATTTCTTCCGAAAATCAATGAAAACTGATTGATACTCTTTCGAAGACACGCAAGTGAAAACTCTTTTCAAGTGATAACGAGCGAAGATATTTATGTAGGGCTGGCGATTATCTCTGATTACAACATCAAGCGTGGAAGATTTAAGAGTAATGGAAGAAACAAAAAATATCTCCTAATCGTCAAACGAAATAAATCGGTAACATCGTATTAGGACATGAAGAACTATTTCGAAATCATTGATTATGGAATGATACATATTGCATAATTATTGTACGAATGGAAATTATTTCGAAAGATGATATTGAGCGTCGATATTTTTGATCGATTATCGAATATCTTATCAACACAAATAAGTTATTATTTTCAATAAAATTAAAAGCAACGAAGATTATATATATATATATATATCGACATATATATATATATATATATATATATATATATATATATATATATATATATATATATATATATATATATATATATTTATATATATATATATATATAAACCTACGCATAATTTCTGACAAAAAAAAGGTCAAATGAAGTTCATTTCCAATTGATCAATATTAACAAATTTAGGCAAACTATTGAAGATTCAGTTAACATTTGAAATATTGGATGATTCTGAAAAGAGATCTAATTAAGTTCTTAATCAAATGTTGCAACAAATTTCTCCAAACTATTTCGAATTCATGTTATATTTAGAAAGTTGAATGATCTAAGAAACGTGAAAAAGTTTTCTCTGAAGAGGTAATCAAAAACTTTACTACAAATTTCGGCCAACTACAGAAAGAATCAGAAATGTAGATTTTTGTGCTTTCAATCATGATTTCAATTCATGTTTGCGAGGAAATGTCGATAGTCGAAAACGTTGACTCAATTTTCTAACTTCGGGGGAAACAGCGGAAAGATAAAAAGTGTGCCGTAATCTTCTAGAGTGCCCTCTCAAACCGTAATTGTACTTCGTTCACGTATCCATACTTTAAAATGCACACTTGGGCATTTCAATCCAATTCAACATTTGACTTTTTCTTTTCGCTACAAGATAGGAAAACTAGGAATTATCACATAAAGTGAACAAGGAAAATTCTTCAATAATTTAAAAATTATCGAACAACCTTTCAAGAGAGCTGGTTATTACGAGACGCGAAATCGACATTCACAATGTAATAGTGAATTATAGAAATCTTCAAGTCACCCCGACTCAAGATCTGCACGCAGATGTTTCGATCTTATTACATCTCTTCAGTGCAGCTTACTTGACTCGGAGTGAATAACATATTTCTTATTGTTCCCAAATACAAATCGCGGTAGAACTACTATATGGATGTTATAGTGTGCTCTGGAATCCCATACGACACTGTTGACGTATTCATATATATTTGTATTTTTTCTCTCGACAGTGAATTGCTGTTTCCCAATATCTTTGACGGAGGGCGCTATGGGTTGTAATCCATATAGAAGTTCTGCCGCAATTTGTATTGGCTAACAATAAGAAATATGTCAATTTACTCCGAGTCGAGTGAGCTACATTGAAGAGATCTTCAGGTGTATGCAGATCAAGAGTCTGGGTGACATTTTCTATAATTCACTGCGTTGTGAATGCAGAGTTCGGAATACAAGTATATTTTTCATGAATTGATACTAGGAATTATTGAAAGCTTGCCCAATTTGTTATTTAAGAATTCACATAACACAACAAATTGAATTTGAAAATATGATTGAAGTTTTAGCTATAGGTACCACTGTATCGTCAAATTGAACTGTATTCGCTGAATAGGAAAAAAAATTAAACTTGTTCAAAAATGGTTCGAAGAACGGAGTTTTGTAAAGATTATTTGAATGATTTGTACAAGATGTCTATTATAAATCATTATTTGTGTAGTAGATTTTCCGTCTTCATGTGTAACAAATCAATTAGATAGGTACCTACATAGTTATTTTGGGACGCAAATATATTTCTATATTTTCATTTTGACAAATTTTTAAACCAAATTTAAGGCAATAGCTTGAATCCTAAATGAAATAATTACTATTTTAATTTATATATATATATATATATATATATATATATATATATATATATATATATATATATATATATATATATATATAATATATATATATATATATATATATATATATATATATATATATATATATATATATATATATACATATATATATATATATATATATATATATATATACATATATATATATATATATATATATATATATTTATATATATATTCATATATATATATATATATATATATATATATATATATATATATATATATATATATATAGATATATATATCAGGGGCGGCTAGTCAAAGGAGGCTAAGGAGGCTAAGCCTCCTCAATAATATTCCGTGTATCACTAATATATTATATTGAATAGTCAGCATTCAGCATATTCATATTAATCAAAATCATATTATTTTATGCAACTACCTTCCTTTCAACCTACATTATATAATATAATTTATTAATTAAGATAGAAGGTATTTACATTAACTGCATTTCATTCATTTCAAGATTTGTGGCAACGCTGCGGAGGCTTAGAAAGGTATATTCTCAACGTTCATTATGCCTGCCACAGAAAAGCAAACAACGGTGCAAATACTCCGAATGAATACTTCATTGCAATAGAAAAGCAAAACACATGTAAATGGCAACACGGATAGGAACCCAGTCTCATACAATGTCGACCAATCACAACTATAGAATTTCGCGTGACATCGAGTGAATTCGTTGGAAAGCATTAATTGAATCGTAGTGTGATCGTAGTTACTAATGGCCGACAACAGCTTGTTTACTTATATTGCTCGCGTATTGTTTTAAAATGGTTACTGAAGTTAATTTCAAAAATTTCAATGGTGACTTAGTGGAATATTTGTTATCCCATAACTTTAGTGCACTAAGTTATGAGGATAAAGTTTTGATAAAAACATTGCGACCTACCCCTGAATTAAACAATTTGGTGCAGCGTAACAGACATCAAAACCGCGGTTTTAATAGAAGGAATTATGAGAGACATCCTTGCCTAACCGGATCACAGGTAAAAAATAAATTATTTTGTTGGCAGTGTTTACTTTTTACTAGTGAAAATGTTTCTGTTTGGGGCCGCTTAGGATTTGAGGATTTAATTCTATACCTAGTTGAAAGTGAGGAATTTTTCACCGATAAAGTAACTTTAAATACAGCACGCGGATTAATATCTTACTTACAAGGTAAGGAATTTATATATTTTCTAAACATCTTTAAATTAATTTTTGAACAAACAGAAATAGTTTTTCAAATCTTACAGCACAAGTTTTCAGATGTAATTTACTCACGAAATCGGCTCAAGTTTCTTTTGGAAAAAATTTCAGAATTTCGTGCAGAAGTTTATTTTAAAAAACTATTTTCTGTATTTCAAACTACTGATGATACGACTCAATTTAGCTCAAAACGAAAGAAATTCAGTTACGCAGATATGGAGCTTCATTATAAGCAAATATTTTATGAAATTTTGGATACTATTAGGGGTCAAATAGAAATAAGGTTCTCTGATTTGAAAAAACTGCATTTCTTCGACTTACTCAATAAAAATTTGTTAACCGGATTTTCGGCTAATTTTCCAAATAACCTTTTGGAAAATTTATGTCAAAAATACACTTATTTTGATAAGGTGGCCATAAAAAGTGAACTGTGTGTTGTTTATAATGACAATGAAATTTTGGGGCAAAATGAAAATCATGTGAGGACTATTAAATACCTTTTTGATAATGATTTGAATCAAGATTTACCCCAAGTTTATAAACTCTTATGTCTAATTGTTTCTATCCATCATGACATCAGCTTCCGTAGAGCGCTCGTTTTCCACTCTTAAGAGAATTAAAACTTATTTACGAAATTCAATGAGCCAGGATCGTTTGAAAAATATTAGTTTGTTGTCTATTGAAAAGGAATTGGTAAGACTTTTGGCGAAAGACAAAAAATTTTATGAGGATATTATATATCATTTTGCTAACGTTAAAGATCGCAGAATCCCGCTAATCTTCAAAAATATATAATAACTTTTTATTTTCTCTTACCAGTTGTTAACAAATTCTCACCAGTTGTTAACAAGTAGGTAGGTAAGTACCTATTTTGTGAAAAAAAAAAATTGATGAATAGATGAATTGATTAATTGGCTGAGAAGAGTTTTTGTGAATATCGTAAATAGGAGTTGTAGGTCTCAAGGTAGACATTCGAAAGTGAAAACAAATCAATAGCTTAGGGTACTTATTTTACTTTGATTTTCTTCAAATTATAAGGCGGTTGACCTTGAAATCCTAAAAATTTTCGCCTATGGCTACCAAAACCTCACGAGCCGCCACTGATATATATATATATATATATATATATATATATATATATATATATATATATATATATATATATATATATATATATATATAATATATATATATATATATATATATATATATATAATATATATATATATATATATATATATATATATATATATATATATATATATATATATATATATATATCTATATCTATATATATATATATATATATATATATATATATATATATATATATATATCTCTTTACTTTAGTATGGTTATAGAATTACACACGAATAATGAAACGAAATTCATTGTTTATTGTTATCGAAAATTATTGAGATACATTACGTAATCGAGTATTTTTGAAGCGATAGGGTCATTTCTGAGTAAATATTTATTTCGTTACTAAGTATATCAATTAATCTATTTCGAAACAAAAACGCATTCAAGTCGAAGTTCGTGTCAGCCTATCATTATTGATTTTAATTATAGAATCATTTTTGATCTAATATACCAACATCTTCATTTAAAAAATCAATATTATTATTTAATAATTTTTTCAACAGGATGTGCTAATCAATTTTGTTCAATAATTAATATGATATATCATTCAAGCTGAACGAATCGAATCAAAATGACTCTAACCTTTTCAGTCATCCTATGAAATAAAATCAGTGAACAAAAAACGATAAAGTAATTCAGAGTGATCCACATTTTAATTAAATATTCCAAAGTATTTATTCAGTCGTTTTAAATTTTATTTGTTTACTGGATATCCTGTGATAATTGTATGTATAATATACTCATCCTAACTGTAATGATTCTCTGAAGTAACGTACAAAAATCGATGATTTTCGGTCAAATACCATTTACACATTCCGCTCTCATAATATACCTAAACCTAAAAGAATCTTTTTTTCGAACAAAACATAGATATTACAAAATACCGATTATGTATTTAATTCGAGATTTTCAGTTTATCTCTATTACTTTGATTGGTGTATCAAACATATATTAAATTGTTTCTAACCTGAAGGGAATCTAAATCAAATATTCCTACAACTAGGTATATAGGCATTATACATATATAAATATTTCGTATATCACTTTATTCTATTATTATTAAAATAAAATATGGCTTGTTATATTTCAGTAATTTTCGTTACTCATATATTTGTGGCGATTTTAGTTTTCAAATTAATCATCGTGACCCTTTTTTCTGTCACTTCTATTTGTCATTTTGTGAAATTCTGCCACCGTGAATTCGATTACTTATAAAAAGCCCAGTGCATGTGTATATTTCGATTCACTCTTCTTGCCGTTGCAATTGTAGACGCTTTTAAGAGACGTGAATGATAGAAAACTCTGGAGGCTGAAGGTACGTGATGTAGGGGTTCCCAAAGAAGAAATAGTTCCATCTTCTTACTTCAACATGTCTACAGGAAAATAAACTGGTTCGATAACTATATGCCTACTTCATACAATAAGATTGCCACCGAACGACATTTAGCAAACACCATAAGAAAATGTACATTAAATACCATGACGATGAAGAAATTAATTACATTCCACTCTGTTATATTTATTCACTTGTTCGTCAAACGGTAATCGGGAAAAACGGCATAGCCAGATTAAAGCATGAATATGGTCACAATGGCCACTAGATTGGACTGCCATTTGGCAAAGAGCAACAGCAAAAAGGCCGAAACGTAATTTGACATTATTAACAGTAATGAATCAAAATGCGTTCAGGAAGGTGCGACACTGAACTCCATTACGAGTTTCGGATTTTCGTATTAAAATTCCCCCGAATAGAGGACATAGAAAAAAGTATAAACTAAATTATTTTTCACTTGGTACATTATACAGAATGGAATTATTTCTGTTGTCATATCCTTCGAGTAGATATATGTTATAATAAAGAGCCTCGTATCTTAGATCTCAAAATTTAAAATCATGAAATGGTTATTTAGGAGAATTCAAAGCAGGAGCGAGAGAGTTCTTCATCAATATATCTTCAAATATATCAAATTCATTTGAAATATTTTCCCCCCTACTTTTTCTTTAGCAAGTTTTACTTCAGAACAATGGATATAATTCTAGTCAGTTCTTGTGGAAAGATCAAATACTATTTCCTCTATTGTTTTTGTAATGTATTGTCGAATTTCGAATATTCATTTAAATTTTCAAGGAAGCAAACGAAACAACCGGAAGGAATTAAACCTTTAAAAAACGCATCAAAAATTCCGAACCTGCTTACCCAGTAAGCAGGTGGATATTTGGGTTAGTAATTTAATTGATGGAGTGGGCATATGGATGCCACGCTATCGTATTTTTTCCAAATTTTAGTGAATGGGCCTAATGAAGTGTTCATTATACCATTTGCTTGTCCTCCTGAGGATGGAATCAAGAAAGATGGCGAAACGTCGAGGTTCTACAGATAAATATGTATATATGTATGTATATATATATATATATATATATATATATATATATATATATATATATATATATACTATATAACCGATAGATATATATATATATATATTATAGTATATATATATTATATATATATATATATTCATTCGAATTGTTTGTTGCCTATTTCTAATCTTTTGATAATTTATTAGCAATAACAGGCTTGTTGAATCTCAAAAAACTCGATTTTATTAAAAAGTTGACATTTCGCCACGACATTCGTGGCTTTATCAAAAGTTTTGAAAAAATTGAAATTTCTTTGACATTTATTGATTATCAAATCAATAAATGTCAAAGAAATTTCAATTTTTTCAAATCAATAAATGTCAAAGAAATTTCAATTTTTTCAAAAGTTTTGATAAAGCCACGAATGTCGTGGCGAAAAGTCAACTTTTTAATAAAATCGAGTTTTTTGTGATTCTACAAGCTTGTAATTGCTAATAATTATCAAAAGATTATATATATATATATAATATATATATATATATATATATATATATATATATTTATATATATAATATATATATATATATATATATATATATATATATATATATATACATTATATATTATATAATTATAATATATACAAATGCATTGAATATATTTGTTGTACAAGTGCTTTATGATTATTCTAATTGCAGCAAATATTAAGATGAACACAGTTCCACACGGACGATATATTCTTGGATAAATTAAGTACCTTTGTGGTTGTTCCAATTTGAAAGTTGTAGCACGAAAATTCGACCACAGTCGACTATATGTAACACGCATGGTATATCACAATACCGAAACAAAATTTCAACGGTATATTTATAAGCTTGTTCTCAAATCTAGCTTACAATAGTAGGAAAAGAAAAAAGTTCGACATTGTCTCATCTCGTGACGAAAATAATTGGTGATAAATCACCGACCGAAATATTTCCGTGACTAGCAAAATAATTACAACGTACACCAGAATTTTGGTGTTCTCCTTAATCTTGTTTATACTGGCTGATTGTTTATTAGAGATTTATCTTGAAATTATTGACCAATTTTCAAAAGCCATATTATTCGATAAGATGATTCCCAGAGACACTGCGATGACGTAAACCTTGGATTGTATGGAGGTACGGAAATAAATTTCACGCAAAAATAATCCATTCGACTATATTTCCAGGTGAATTTGCTTTGTAGGGTTCATTCTATCTCCGCTTTTTAAAAAATTCTTGCATGTAACTGAAAATTAACAAACGTGAACATGTAAAATTTCGGAAGAAAAAGTTTCGAAGAAGTGGAAATACATAGTTGAAATAGCCAAAAATACTCAATAGAACCAACTTTCATGAAAAGATGAGCGTAGAAAACGTTTGCTCGAGGGAAAGTAAACACTAGCACGACCTTCAGTAGCACCGATGAAGAGGTCGTCAACATATAGAAAGAAAGAAAGACGCTCGTCGTTTAACATCCTTCGTCTCTGGAACGACTTAATTGCACTCCGGCGGCGTGTTAGTATCAGGGGGTCCCGTTGCTGCTGACGGTGAAGGCAAAAATTATTGTTATTATTGGCATGGAAATCTAGCGAGATTAGCATCTGAATCAGTCGATTAGGCGAATGTATCAGATTTCCATGAACGAAATAATGCGTTTTACGATGCGATTTGTTTCCTGCATTCGCACAGAAGGTGTACTTAACTTCTGCCATCCATGAGATGCGTTCGGAATTAATTTCATTAATGATTATTAAGACGTAGGGAAGTGAACTGAACAAAATACTCGATTAATACAAAATATAAATTCTCCCATAAATACAACAAAACGTGCAATGTGGAATAGAAAATTAGTTATTATTAACAATAACATCTTCGTCACAAGAGCTATTGTTGACATACGATGACAATTAAATTTGAGCTAAGCAGATAAATCTGCCGATGGTCGCAGGACGAATGAGTGACAAACTTGAACGGAAATAAATTTGGGAAGATGAGGAGTAATTAATTTATATTTTGGGTATGAAGCACTGACGAAAGTAAATACAGATTTCTCGATACCTACTACACGAACTGTTCAAGCATTAACGAAATTCTTCCTGAACTCTACATTTCTCTCTGATGCTCGTCTTTCAAGAGAATAAGTTACTGAGAAAAGAAAAAGACTTGCCTAGAAGTTGAAAAAATTGAATCATTCCATCACAAACATTCATCAGTTCGGTGAAGAGGCTATTTTTCAAACGGAGTTATATTTCATATATTCAGTAGATGAAAGCCAAACTTGAAGTGAAACTTTTTCCACAGAATTTATTCGGAAAATCCATATAAGTAGCTTCCAAACAGATTTTTATTTCCGGTATGCGTTAGACAGACCACAAGTAACTTGATTTCCCAACTTCCCAGCTTTCTTCGCGAAAATTTATTCGTGCCGCCAGCTTTTTCATACTATTTATTAGTTCTTATTCCTGAAACAATTAGTTTCATCAATGTAATTGCTGTTTGTAATATGTGTTATTATGTTGAAATTACTTTGAGTTCTACAAATAATTCATGTTCAGAATTTTGTGATGAATACGATTCGTTGTTGATTGAATAATGTTAAACTTATGAATAAAAATTGAATAGATTTAGAATCTGGGAAAATAAATTCGAAATCCAGGAGACAAAAAAAGTTTATTAATGAATAAAAGTATGTAGGTACAAGATCATATTGCTGTCAGAAAGAACCTATACAATTTTAAAGTTGCGACTGAAAATCAAAACATCTATTTATAATAGTTAATAATATCAACAGGAATTTCAGTCAAGAATATGGTTATCTATATCTATATATATATATATATATATATATATATATATATATATATATATATATATATATATATATACATATATATATTTATATATATATATATATATATATATATATATATATATATATATATATATATATATATATATATATATATAATACAAGCCGAAAATTGAATCCAGTCTACAGCAAAAACCATATTTTTTAAATTTCTGAAATTTTTTTAAATTCCGCCGTTAAGGGGTTGAAAAAGGTTAAAACGTGTTTTTTGATGTTTCTCGCAAAATAATGGACTTAGCGATCCCGTTCTTCCACTAAAATGTTAAGTAAAATGAACTCTAGAAAGTAGTTTCTCAGTTTTTTGAAATTCCATCATTTAAGGGTGCAAAAGGGGTAAGTCTGTTTTTTTTATATTGGCTATTTCCGGCAAAATAATCGACTTAGCGATTCCGTTCTTCCACTACAATGTTCCTTATAATTTTATTAAAAAACCATTTTCTGCATTTTATGATGTTGTATCATTTAGGGGTTGAAAGAGGGTGAAATGTATTTTTCGTATATTGGCTATTTTTGGCTGATTCTCGCAAAATAATGGACTTAGCGATCCCGCTCTTTCACGAAAATCTTAAGTAAAATTAACTCTAGAAAGTAGTTTCTCAGTTTTTCGAAATTCCATCATTTAGGGGTGCAAAAGGGGTAAGTCTGTTTTTTTTATATTGGCTATTTCCGGCAAAATAATCGACTTAGCGATTCCGTTCTTCCACTACAATGTTCCTTATAATTTTATTAAAAAACCATTTTCTGCATTTTTTGATGTATCATTTAGGGGTTGAAAGAGGGTGAAATGTGTTTTTCGTATATTGGCTATTTTTGGCTGAATCTCGCAAAATAATGGACTTAGTGATCCCGCTCTTTCACGAAAATATTCAGTAAAATTAACTTTAGAAAGTAGTTTCTCAGTTTTTTGAAATCACATCATTTAGGGGTGAAAAAGGAGTGAGTCTGTTTTTTTTATTGGCTATTATTTATATTGAAAATTTTGATTTAATACATGTTAACAAATTGGATTTGTATGCAAATAAACAAATGATTTGATAAATTTTATCCTTTTTTTAATTGTCTTCACCATACTCGAAAACCATAAAGCGCCACGAGTACGTGTTTAAAAAAAAATTATTAAAATATGAATTTTCCCAATTACGAATATGAACTATATCTTAATAAATTCATACGTATACATATATGGATACGCGGGCGAAGCCGCGACGGGTCCCGCTAGTATTATATAAAACGCAATTATTTATGAAAATTCGGAATAACATTATTCGTAGTTGCGCGGTTCTTTGTTTTATGTTTTCCTGAAAATGTTATAATTATTTCTACCATCATTTATATCGTCTTTATGATAAATAACTTATATGATTATTTTTAATTCATAGATCTCAATAAAAAGATTAAGTAGAATATCCTGATACGTGGAGTCGCAAATTTTTGGAATACAAGTTAATAGTGGTTTGTCCATGATAAGATGAAAACCTTATCATAAAATATGTTTACACAGGGAGGACGACTAGAGCTAGAAGGACAAAATACCATATGTATTGAAACTTTATGTGTAGAAGCAATTGTTGTTTAGAACATACAAACTAGAGACGGAAAAAGAATCGGGAATTCCACTCAGAAGATCAATTATTGTAGTTAACAGATCAAGTTGAGTACAAATGCAGAAGAGGATAATGATTCTCTTCAATCTGTTCATTCAGGATGTTTATAAAATATCAATAAATATCTGCATTCTCCATTCAAATTATAAAGGCATATTTACATAATATTGAAATGAAATTAAAACTATTCAACGGTCAACAAAGCACGCAGCACATAATTGCAATTAAAATTCCAAATATTTCCAATCCCAATGTTCCTTAAAATTTATGACCTACACTTATATTTACGATATATTTTGAAAGAAAATCAAAGTAGAAAGATATATAAAAAAAGTAGATCAATAATTTTCAGGAACGAATTTTTATTTTGAATATAATTGATTCATCGAATGAGCATTTTATTCAGATGGTTTACTATTTTTCGACGAATAAAAAAAACTCAGGAATATTGCACCCTTTCCTGAAATCTGATAAAGCCTAGCAACAAGAAAATAATAGAACAGATCAACGTTAAAAATACATTTCTCATTTTGACCGAAGCTATTATAGCTTCGGTCAAAATGAGAAATGTATTTTTTACGTTGATCTGGGCCTATATTAATCCCACATAACTTCCCTAATAATTCAATTTCTCGGCAGATTTTCATTTTTGCACGCTCTGTTCCAGTTATTTATTAATGTCAAATGAATCGAGCTCTTGTTATTATTGAATGACGCCTAAACTATAATTACATATTATTATTACAGTTAGGGAGGCCTGAGTTGCGAACTGAACGTTCCGGAGTAGAACATGAATATTTATTGTGACTGAATTATCATAAAACCCATTATCGATAAGTAGGCTGGTTAATTATTGCTGAACGAAGCATCTGCAAAGAGTTGGCCTTGGGAATGCACTTTCTTGAAAATAATAGTTGTTTATTTATTATCGATCATTTTTCATATCTCGGGCGTTCGAATTTTGGATGCTATTATGCCTTCACTCTGGTGCGGACCTCGTCGTAATTGAAATCTGAGAAGAAATATGGAGTACTCGGACAGAAAGGAAATTACGGTAATAATCGATTCATTTTATTTTATTCTCCAAAATGAACTCAATATTTGCATATGATGCGTAATGAATAGTAAAAACCATGTGAAATCGAGAGCTACTATTAGTATTTATAGGATCTTCTAATTTAATAACGCTGTTTACATTCAATTTAAGTATAATAGAAAATATCGATCAATATATATTTAAACATTAAAATACTCACGGATCTGTCATTTTTATACATTACTGAGTAAATTAATGCTTCATATTTCACAGAACGATACATAACTACTATCATATTTCATTAACTTATACCCCACTTGACCGATATAATCTGCTGGATCTGCTGTATATTCATTTGTCACAATTCGGTATTTGAAATTCATCTTTCATGAAACAAGTGAGATTCTGGCGGTGTTGCAATATTTTGAAGATGCGAACTTATTCCAACCGATGTAGAAATGCAACGCCAACGTCGTACATTCACGAGCCTATAGTTTTGTCTGGAATGTTTATTTGACTATAAACATAAGATTATTTGTTCAGATAATTCATCTTGGACTTACTAAAATGTTTTCCTGATGTCTGATCAAGTTATCAATTTTTTCCGGCATGAATTTCTCGTTTCTTTCTGTATAACATAATCAAGTTTCAGACTGCCAGCGTTTTTCGTTTGGAAATGAATAATTTTTCGGCGACGGTTAAATCTCAATTTGTTGCACCACCCACAAAGTCGAATAAGCATACTAGGTAAAAACCATTTTCGAAATAATTATTTCCAACCATAATAACCTAATCAAATCGATTTTCAATCAGAAATAAGAGAATGAAAATTTATATTATTCGAAATTTCCTTCTCGAAGGTATCTATAGAAAATATATTCCAACGAATAAGTTATCATCACTGAGAAAGAGGAGTACGGTATTTCTGAATAACGTCAGACTGCGAATTGATAAAAGAGAAAAAGTTCTAAATTCCGCGTATTCATATCTCAAGGCCATAAATATAAAATTGTAGATTAAGTAGGTACGATTCAGAAAAAATTAGACAAGCTTTCGTGAAAGGCTTTACAGAAAATGAATATTTTCACAAAGATTATGGAATATCAAGGTATCAACTTTACTAACATTAAATTTTTACCTCCGCATAATTTGTTTCCCTCCGCAGACGTTAGGTACCACCAGGTTCGGAACACATAGCTGTAGATGGAAAATTTAGGCTATCTGCCGTCAACAAAAACTCGTCTAGTCGTCTACATTGTTAGAATCGTAATAATTGATTGGCTGGAAGACGAAATTATTTCATTGTTGACATAATTACAATTGTAATTATCATT
Organism: Cynegetis impunctata; assembly: GCA_030704885.1. NCBI lineage: Eukaryota > Metazoa > Arthropoda > Insecta > Coleoptera > Coccinellidae > Cynegetis > Cynegetis impunctata. Next base: position 277,900 of record JARQZK010000819.1, on the reverse strand, counting down.
GACCGATCATCTGTCACCTGTGATTTTATTGGGTTAATGTCCTAAAAAGCGAAGCACGGTTTCCGCCGAGGCACTGTGTGAAGAATGCTAATGGGCCCGTGTGCAAAAAAAGAGACAGAACATCATTCCATCTTTCGTCTGCGGCATGGCTAATCCAGACGGAAAGAAGACAGTGTTGTCAAATTGATATGTGAATTAACTTGTATCCGAAGAAATTCTTACGATGGACACTTGATGTGAATTTAATCGAATGAAAATTATTAGGTAAATTGATTTATTTCATATGTTTTTGTATGTAATCTAGATGATTTATTAATGGAATCTCAGTCTCGTGCTTCAAACACACATGTATCCGAGCAAATACCTCGGTCATCTCCATCATCAGATTACTGAATCTGCTTGTGTGCCTTAGTCTTAGTCTGTTGCTCTAGCGATTCTTCAAATTTCTAATAGTTATACTATGTCAATGCCCTTGAAAGAGTATATACTGATTTTTCCGTTGATAACTTCACAGGCCAATAATTATAAACTGTGAGTTTTCATTGAAGATGTTATTTTCAATTGATTCCAATTCGGGCTTCTAGATTATAACAAATCAGCAGTTTCGGTCATAATTGAATATAACTCGTATATTAGGTAACGCTAAAGATATCGAACTAGGTAAAATATAGTTAGTATATAGTACTACTGTAGTACCTACATATCCTTGCACATCGAAGGCCCCGAATTATATATTGGAGAGATATTTCAAATGAACTTAGAATTTATAACTAGAATCCATTTCTCATACTCGTTAATATAAATTTTTTTTAAGGTATCCCGGTAAGATAATTAACACATTTAGAGTAGTTTCCTGCATTGGATTTATATAAAACAAAATTTCGCTTTCTGAGAAGTGATTAACATCTATCAGATTTCCATGAATATTTTTGTGATCATTTCGGATTAGTAGCAGGTTTTCACTTTGAAAACCTGCTTATTAAAATGGGTGCGATTAGCAAAGTTGGACCTAGGGCCAAGATAGTTTTTCGTTTTGATTTTTATGATTGGCACCAAAAACTCAATTTCATATATTGTGTATATATATATATATATATATATATATATATATATATATATATATATATATATATATATATATATATATATATAATGTTCGTATTGTGCTTATGTACTTTAGCGTTGTTTACACGATAACGGGCGCAATTTTGAAGCAATATGGTTGAAAGTTTGTAAAGAGGTAGTTTCGTATGACATTTTGGATGGGATTGTTTTTGGTCCGAATTGGTTGGGAGGTTGACCCCCTGGGGGAAGAAATAAATCTTGTTTACATGATAAAGGGCGTAATTTTGGAGCAATAGGATAAAAAGTTTGTGAGTAGATAGTTTCGTACGATATATTGAATGGGATAGGTTGTAATGCGAATTGGTTGGGGGTTGACCCCCCAGGGAAATAAATCTTGTTTACATGATAGAAGGCGCAATTTTGGTACCATAGGGTTGAAAGTTTGTAGGTAGGTAGTTTCGTACGATATCTTGGATGCTATTTATTTCTATATGAATTGGTTGGAGGTTTGACCCCCCGGAGAAGGAAATAAATCTTGTTTACACGATTAAGGGCGCAATTTTATAGAAATAGGCTTGAAAGTTTGTAAGTACGTCGTTTCGTATGATACCTTGGATGTGATTGGTTTTGGTACGAATTGGTTGGGGGGTTGATCCCCGGGGAGGAAATAAATATTGTTAACACATTAGGGGCCATCCATAAAGTACGTCACACGTTAATGGGGAGGGAGGGTATCACCGAAGTGTGACATCGTGTGGCAAGCGGCATGGGGGGGGTCAATACTTTTGTGACGTCACATGTTAAAATGTGACGTTCCTGACGTTCAAATTCAGAACGAAAATGAAGTGCCTGATTTACCAGTAATAGCTGATATAAAAGAGTGGATCCAAAGTCCATGGACACTCGATAATTAAGTTTCTTATCTTTAATTAATATAATTAATCGTTTATTATTTTCTAACTAGTCGTTTGTTTTTTCGGTTTTATGAAATGTTGGACTTTATGTTGATTTTATTAGATTATTATTTAATAAAAATAAGTAAAAAATGAAAATAGCTGTTTTCTCTCGATTATTTTTAAATACATACATAAATTTAAAAAATGTGTGACGTCACATCAGGAGGGGGGGGGGTTATAAAAATGTGACAACCTGTGACAAGGACGGGGGGAGGGGTTCAAAAGTCCTAAAATTCGTGTGACGTACTTTATGGATGGCCCCTTAGAGGGCGCATTTTTTTTTGAATTTGGAAGAAATCATAATTTAATGAATATATTTTTTAAACTGGACACGTTATGAAAACCTGCTCTTCTAATGCAGCTCGCTGCGATAGAGTTTTTTTAATATTTATATAGGTAATATAGTAAATTTATGTGTTATTAGAGTTAAAAACAAAATGACCATTCGCAAAATGACGCGAAATGTTCGTTAAATTATACGTTTCCTCTGCTTCCTAGTAATCACATCGATAATGATCAAATTAGTCGATAGAGCACTTGACCTGTTATTACGTCTAATTATTTTAGACATCGGGTATTTGCGAATAAGTTATTTGGCGGCATTCGTAAATCGAGACGACGGGCCTGCTTCAACAAGATCTGGAGGTTAACTGTTAGTTTCTTAGTGCAAACGTAATTATTCAAAATAGGAACAGTTTGATTACATGGCATCGCACCTTCCCGGTCGACCGTTTTAGATGTTAGTGGGTTAGCAGGTCTGCGATATAACTGAGTCGATTATGAAAAACTGATTTCTGGTTGGTGGACTGCTATTCAATTTTTGAGAGGCGATGAAGCGGACTATGTAGATAAAGTAATTACTTCTCGGCTTGGAATGAAAATGCGAGCGTTCGCAATACGCCGCAATGTTCGAAGGAAACCGTAAAAAATACTTTGTACTCAATTTAAATCTAGCGTAGGTATAAACTCGTTTTTCCATAAACGTTGATCAATTACGCCAATGAATTTCAATCTATTCATGATGGCTCAGTTTTTGTTCGAGGCGTCGTCGATAATAAATTATATTACAACGCTTCGTTGGGAGATTTTCAAACGGGATTGAAGATATTATTCGCTGCAGTTACATTCACTTACTCTGATTAGAAAGAAGTATGTTAATCTATTATCAATGTCATTATTGAATCCGTATGCCTTTAGAACTTCGTTTTTACAAAATTATTTGGAAAAGAATTATTGTAAAAAATTAATATAATATCGAGTTTATATTTCAAATATCGGAACATATTTGTAAGCGATAAAAGTGCTTGTCTTAAAGATACTGGGAGATGTTACCTAGTGCAGAACTTTGATTCTTCACTTTCTAGTGAAGTGTAGTTTGTAGAAATTCATCTTAGAAAAAAAATAAAAAAATAATTTCGTGTAGTTTAAACTGAAATTTTATTCAATGTTCGCTGGTGTATTATTTGACAAATAATGAAATGACTTATGTCAAAGTCAGTTAAATACGAAATATTAACCTAGGGCGTAATTTTTGAAAAATAACGTCCTACTGCCTAGGGAATTTATTTTCTTTGAACATATGAAATTAATTTTGCGATTCACTCAAAATAATGTACGAAGTAGAAGGAAATACCAATGCCCGCCCCCAAGATATTTTAGTAAAAGCAGCTAAAGCTGTTGATGCGCTTGTGCCAGAAAAATCTAGGTGGATAATTTTTCCCAATTTGCTTTAGGAACAGTATCGAACGTAATCTTGACACAAAAAACAGTCCGATGTTACTATAGATATTATTAAAACTAATTTTCAAAATTTATAATAATTTCGACAACTACATTGGGTCAATGAACATACGGGACGCAACTAAATGTCACTTCATCTGAATTATTCGCAGTTGACTGATCAGTGAATCGATTACAACATTCGAACCGTGAGATCAGTTCAACTTTCGACAAGGTAATCTTCTTTCTCCAAATCCATCTTTCTTTGTTCAATTAACACAAATTCACTTCTTGTCATTATCCAACTTGATCGACTGGATGCCATGAATAATGAATACGAAATGTATTCCAAACAGATAGCGAATAACGAAGAGCTACAGAGGTCAACAGTCAATTCCATCTATAGGCCGGGAAACAATGAGAGCCGGCATAATAATATATGGTCGAGTCGTCGGCGGGAAGAGCGACTTGTCGGGGACAAGAAGTGAGTGAGTGTGTGTTGCATTTTCTGTGTCGTAGGTCGCGCACGACTGCACGGCACGCCGCGATCGGCCGGTCGCTCTAACTGCGACGTTGCCGCTTACGGTTAGTAATGACCTGATGTTAGGAATGTTGTACGGGAAAAAAGTTTCACGTCAGAATTGCAGCACTTCGTAGGCGGAACACATAGTTGAGTCTCACGCTAATCTTATGTTAATTCAAATGTGAATATAGAGGTTAAATTATAATTGATCGACAGAACAAATTCTTCGATAATTAACCAGAAAACCGAGTTTGAATATTACGAAGGAATATGCAGGGTGTTATTTAATAAGTAACCGATATTTTACAAAACGATTCCTCAGTGATTTATAGGGTAAAAAGTTTATATAAGCATAGGCCCGCAACAGTTTCATTGTTGAGATACAGGTTGTTAAAATTTTTGGAAAGAAGTTCCTCACGGCAGGCTTGGAGGAGATAGGGATTTCGCTGCGGGAGCAAACTGAAAAATATGCGAGACTAAAAATGTGACGGCAGTAGACTGACGAAAGTCACGCTTTTTAGTTAACAGAAGCGAATAGTGTATACCTTTCTCTTTCTTTCCGTTCTCTCATCCCCTCTCTTTCTGATCCCACGCTGCCACGTCAATAGCCAATTCGCCAATGTAATATGTACTCATGAATTCATGTACAAGCAACTCGAAAACGTCGGATGTGAAACATCGAAATAATTTTGTATAAGTTATATGCATAAAAAAACAGATTACGATAGGAATCAGATATGGCATAATGAAAAGATAAAGCAAATTTGTTCCATAAAATAATGACTACGTATTGTAGATTTATATTCAATTATATAGCGTGGCGATACGTTATCATCTCGTTATATACACTCTTGCGTCTAATCTTTACATTGCGTTGAAGACCGAGTGGTCAAGTACTGAACCCTGGTGTGTCGTATTCCTGGGTTCGAATCCCAGAGGTGACTCCTGGCTTTTTATTTTATTTATTTACAATATTAATTATTTGAACTTGGATTAGTATAAGTTATCACTTCTGTCGTGCGTCCCGACACGCACATGTTTCGTTTTCGCAAATTGTGGTCCTTCTATATTATCCGAAGGAACTTCGTTCCTACCTGGTGTCCCATGACACCGTTTTCTTGTTAATCTCAAAAACGTACTCACGGAGATAGAGAGTAATGAAGCTGAATTTTGAAAAGATTTTGCGCGAAATCAATGTGATACCTATTGGATTCTTTGTGGAAAACGTTATCTATTGAAATGTTCTCTAAATTGTTTATTTACCATCTTAAATGAGAATAAATGTTATTAGGTTCAATTTGCCGTTATGAAATTTGGCGAAATTGAATTTCAAATCGAAATTCAGTAACCTGCGGGTCTTTTCATTTTGGGGTCAAAAGTCTATGACTAAACTGTAATTACCACATGTGTGAAACACAACGTTCCTCTTGACTAAGCGCCGAATCAATAATAATCGCATACCCTCAGGAATGATCCTACAAATTATCGGAACGTTATGCGATCTATGTTCGAACATTTTAGGCTTAATCACGTGGGAATTCACAAATTTACCGTACATTCTACGCCAACACGGACGAGTTATTCCAAATTCAATGGTGCATACCACGTTACCAGTATCTACGTGAGCGAGCCTGACAAATTTGTGTTGGTATAATTAAATCATCTTTCGGAAAGGAAAAATTATTATATACATATATATATATATATATATATATATATATATATATATATATATATATATATATATAATATATATATATATATATTATATATATATATATATATATATATATATATATATATATATATATATATATATATATATATATATATATATATATGGGTGAGTCATTGATATGGGAAAGCTTGATTGCACCTACACCGTGAATGATATCGAAACGAACCAAACGGTTCTGCAAATGGGAGGTCAGAGTGCAGTTCGTAAAATTATTTTGCCCTTTACAGGGTGTACCATTTTTACGGTGCAAATTTTAAGATACTTTTTTTAAATGGCATTCTATATATTTTTGCACATATTTGAATTTGTCTTTTATTGAGATTTGTAAATTCATTAAGTTTTTGCAAATCGCTTCAGCCGTTCAGAAGTTATTCAATTTTTTCTGAAAATTAATGCCTTTGCAGGCATTTTTAAAAAAATCGCAGGACACTTGGTTTTTTGAATATCAAGTTGTTATTTGGGCTGTGTCTAAGTAATTGTTCTGGGTATCTTTTGACGGAGAGATAATTTAATTTAATTGTGGCATTACCTTACTGTGACACATTGATTTTGGTACACTTAGAAAGGCCATATCTTGATTTTTTCAAATGGCACTCTATTTATTTGATTACTTAGTTTCATGGAATATGACATTCTTCATCTTTTCTATATTCATGTTTTTCTCCAAAAGTTGATGGTTTAGAAGATAATTCACAGTTTCAAAAAAATCAACACGTTTTTTCATCTTTTAAACGAGTGACATGAAAAACAATAAATTCTGATAACAGACGTCAACGTAACTGCTGCGGGCGTCAATTTCAAAGTTTGATGAGAAATTATTGAAAACGAATTATAGAAGCTTAGTACAGGGTGTCCCATTTTAGGTACTTTTGAATGGTATCTCCGTTATTTTTAAAGATAGAGGGTTGCGGTTTTCGCGACACTGTGCTACTTTTCTGAAAAACTGAAGATGCCGTCAACATAATTTCAATAACTCTTTTAGTTTTTAAGATACAGGGCATTTTTGAAAATGTTGCATTTTGGGATCCCCGTCGTATCGCCGTTATCCTTCATCTTATCGAAAAGGTAATATAACATTCTTATAGATTTTTTTCCGTAGAATGCATCGGTGTAGATAATTTTTGTTACATGTTTACTATTTTTGAGTTATAAAGCAAACTTATGTTTTTTTAAATGGAATACCCTGTATATTTATAGACTATAAAATTTGTCTCTTTTTTACCTTTTCAAAAATATATGATAGTATGAACTTTTCTCAGAAACGCGCAAATAAAAGACAATTTTCTGAAATTGAATGCATAAATCAATAGAAGGCCATGGATAACAACAATGAACAAGTGAAAGTCTGTTATCAGAATTAATTGTTTTTCATGTCACTCGTTTAAAAGATGAAATAATGTGTTGATTTTTTTGAAAATGTGAATTATCTTCTAAACCATCAACTTTTTGGAAAAAACATGAATATAGAAAAGATGAAGAATGACATGTTCTATGCGACTAAGTAATCAAATAAATAGAGTGCCATTTGAAAAAATCAAGATATGGCCTTTCAAAGTGTACCAAAATCAATGTGTCACAGTAAGGTAATGCCACAATTAAAATAGATTATCTCTCTGTCAAAAGATACCCAGAACAATTACTTAGACACAGCCCAAATAACAACTTGATATTCAAAAAACCAAGTGCCCTGCGATTTTTTAAAAAACTGCCTGCAAAGGCATTAATTTTCAGAAAAAATTGAATAACTTCTGAACGGCTGAAGCGATTTGCAAAAACTTAACGAATTTACAAATCTCAATAAAGGACAAATTCAAATATGTGTAAAAATATATAGAGTGCCATTTAAAAAAAGTATCTTAAAATTTGCACCGTAAAAATGGTACACCCTGTAAAGGGCAAAATAATTTTACGAACTGCACTCTGACCTCCCATTTGCAGAACCGTTTGGTTCGTTTCGATATCATCAACGGTGTAGGTGCAATCAAGCTTTCCTATATCAATGACTCACCCTGTATATATATACCTATATATATATATATATATATATATATATATATATATATATATATATATATATATATATATATATATATAGGTATATATATACAGGATAGCGAGAAAGTCTGGCAACAAGCTATTTTCTCTGAAACTATTGAAGATATAATTATCAAATTCAGGGGTTATCAACGCGATTGCATTTTGCGTTTTTTAGAGGATCCGTCAAAGTTAAGTGACGTCACCATTCAGTGAACCGCCGCCATCTTGAATTTTTTTAAATAGCAACGTAGGTCGAGTGATATATGTAAGAAAAGCTTATTTCTTCTTCTTTTCAAAAATACTGAATGAGTACAACATTACTGAAAAAATACAAGAAACAAGTGTCAAAAACTTAAAATATTCAATTTTTCAACACATATCATATAACAAAAAAAATAACCAGAATATTAACACATAATCAACAGTTTCTTTACAACAAGTGCTCAAAGTGTTGACCACCTGTTTCTTGGCAATAATACAATCGGAAGCTTCGAATGGAATTGTTGATAATTTCTGGAGAAATTCCTTGCATTTCAAGACGTATGCGAGCTTTCAAATGTTTGTTGGTCTGTTAACACACACGCGGTCCTTCAGGTATCCCCATAAGAAAAAATCAAGTGGACTCAAGTCGGGAGATCTTGCTGGCCACTCAATTACACCCCTTCGACCAATCCATTTCTGAGGGAAAGTTATATCCAAACATTGCCTAACGTTTTTATGAAAGTGTGCAGGTGCACCATCCTGTTGGAAATATACGTTCATATTTGGAAATAGAGCAGTAATTTCAGGTATAATTTGATTCAGTAGAAGATCAAGATATTTTTTTACCAGTACGAGGGGCGTCGATAAAAAATGGACCAATGATATGGTATTTCACCAAATCTGCCCATACATTAACTTTTTGTGGGTATTGTGTATGGGCCTCATCCATCCATTGGGGATTAGAATCTTACCAGTATACCGGCAATTTTGTCGATTAATAGTGCCGTTCAGACAAAATGTAGCTTCATCACTGAATACAAGTGAATCTAAGAAATTATTTTTATCACCAATTTTCTCTAGAGCCGTTTCACGAAACTCTAATCTTCGATCAAAATCCTCCTCAGCTAGTTCTTGGTGGTTTTTAATTTTTTCTTTTTCCGATAAGTACACCATTCTTAATTTACTTTTCACAAATACAACTCAAACACTGCTGTTATCAAATAAAAGACAAAATGAACTCTGACATATCAAGGTGATTTTTGACATATTTTTTTATTAACCGTATACCAGTGACGTACCAGCAGTCTTCAAAAATATAGAGAAATCAACACACATATCTGCAATGTTATAGGATACTCTCTCAGTAATGTGGTACTTGTTCTATATTTTTGGAAAGAGGAAGAAATAAGCTTTTCTACGATATATCACTCGATCTACGTTGCCATTTAAAAAATTCTAAGATGGCGGCGGTATACTGAACGGTGACGTCACCTGACATCGACAGGTCCTCTGAAAAACGCAATATATAATCCCGTTGACAACCCTAAAATTTGATAGTTATAACTTTAATCCTTCTAAAGAAAATCGCTTGTTCCGGACTTTCTCGCTACCCTGTATATATATATATATATATATATATATATATACATATATATACAGAAACGCTTAGACTTAGGTATAGGACATGATGCATAGAATCTGCCTAGAATCTTAAGTAGAATCCAAAAATGTAATAATATATAGGGTATCCCATTTAAAATAAGCGATCTAAGGTCTATTTCCGGTACAACCGGAAGTATATTATCAACAAAAAATCATACATCAGATGCACTTTGCGCCATTGGACTTACCTCAAAATTTCATAAATATTCTCCTTTTCGTTCGAAAGATTGTTACTTGGTTCCATACTTTATCGCTACCCTGTATATATATATATATATATATATATATATATATATATATATATATATATATATATATATGTTTATTTTCTGGTGCTCGCGGAGATATTCTGGTTGTCTTGTTTCCCGGGTGTGTATCCGCGTGTGGGCGGCGTCTTCGTTGAAGTCTGCTCGGCGTTTCGGCAAAATCACATTTGCCATCTTCAGGTAGCTCTTCTTGGTCGGAATGAATACTCTGAACTGTACTATATATATATATATATATATATATATATATATATATATATATATATATATATCTATATATATATATATATATATATATATATATATATATATATATATATATATATATATATATATATATTATATATATATATATATATATATATATATATATATATATATATATATACAGGGTGTCCCGTAAATAACACGCCAGAGTGACACTGGAGGTAGATTGGCTTCAGGTCAATCAGATAACATCAACATGATCTCAGTAAAAGTTTTCTGGTTTTCGAGATATTGCCACTCTTATGTTTTTTTCAAAAATCTATACTTTTTGGTCATTTTCTCGCCTGTTTTGGATATAAATAAGTTCTAACTCATGGTTTTTTTTCTTGTGATATCATCAATATATGGTTGAGACAATTGACCTATCATTTCACTAAAAACTAGCTCTCTAACCTCAAGAAAAAATTAAGTTGTTTCAATTTAATTTAAATCCGAAAACCTTAAGTAAAGTTTGACTATTTACTGTGAAAAAATATTGTACCAGACAGAATCTGCAAATGATCTTAAAAACTAGCCTATTTAATGCTCTTTCGAAAGCGGTATAACATTTGTGGTTTTTTTTTTCAAAAGTCTAAAAATTCCAATTTTTGTCATTGGAGTCGTTCTACTTGCGAAATACACTGCGCCGCAAATTTAACGCATAGCTTATATATTTCCTAAGTTTTGACTGAATATTTTCTCAGGCGGTGATCCGATTTGAATATATTTTTCACCAAATAGTAGCTCCGTTCTTTGAGAAAATGAAATAGTTATAAGATGATCAAAAATGAATAAACTTATTTTACAGGGTGTTTGAATAGCGACATGTTTTCTTCGTCCAAGTTTACATCCTTCTGCGGGCAATATCGGGTAGCTCAGGCTTGTAGTATGGAGAGATATACAAAACCAAATAAACACAGTTTCTACTTGTAAAGAAATTTTGAATACACAGCCTTCTTCGCAAATTAACAGAAAAGTTTCAAAAAATTTCGTTTGAAAAGTGTGAGAATTATAAAAACATGAATATCTTTCGAGTGGCTCAAGATGAACAGACGATTGAAAAAACAAATTACTCAGAAGACATGCGATTATAACACCGTTTATTTTTTTTCTGCCTGAGCTACCCGATATTGCCCGCAGAAGGATGAACTTGGACGAAGAAAACATTTTTTTTTGATCATCTTATAACTATTGCTTTTTCTAAAATAACGGAGCTACAATTTGGTGAAAAATTTATTCATATCGGATCACCGCCTGAGAAAATATTCAGTCAAAACTTAGGAAATATTTAAGCTATGCGTTAAATTTGCGGCGCAGTGTATTTCGCAAGTAGCACGACTTCAATGACAAAAATTGGAATTTTAAGACATTTGAAAGAAAAAAACCACAAATGTTATACTGTTTTCGAAAGAGCATTAAAAAGGCTAGTTTTTAAGATCATTTGCTGATTCTGTCTGGTACAATATTTTTTCACAGTAAATAGTCAAACTTTACTCAACGTTTTCGGATTTAAATTAAATTGAAACAACTTGATTTTTTTTTAGGTTAGCGAGCTAGTTTTTAATGAAATGATAGGTTGATTGTCTCAACCATATATTGATAATAGCACAAGAAGAAAAAAAAACAGGAGTTAGAACTTATTTATGTTTATGAGGCGAGAAAATAACCTAAAAGTATAGATTTTTGAAAAAAACATAAGAGTGACAATATCTCGAAAACCAGAAAACTTTTACTAAGGTCATGTTGATGTTATCTGATTGACCTGAAGCCAATCTACCTCCAGTGTCACTCTGGCGTGTTATTTACGGGACACCCTATATATATATATATATATATATATATATATATATATATATATATATATATATATATATATATATATATATTTCCGATATTATAATTTTGCTATCAAATTCAATCAAAAACAGGTGGAAGCTGGAATTCATATTGACGTTAATTTCGTTATCCTTGGATTATTCATCAGAATCACGTTGGGTCGACCAATCCAATGGAATATTAATTTCGTACTTGGAATTGAATTTCAATAACTTAATTATCAGAATCAGTTGTCGGCGCATACAATTGGGATAATGACTTTTTCCAGTGAAATGACTACTATACAATTTCAAATCCAGACTGTTTCTGAACTCAACAAGCCTGCGCGTCAAAGTCTTATCCATTAAATTTATCGAATCCAAGTAGTTGGAAATTGAGAAACACACATTGTATCGTTCGATACATTCGCATATAAATATGCATATTATTTAACATACCGTAATAATTCGTCATTATAACCACTCGTTATCCAATTTTCCATTCTTCGTAAAACTGCTTGTGTCACGATTCTCCAGAGGAATTTCAGAGTATGTTCCATTCTCGAATTGGTTTTCCTGTCGAGTATATCATATATCGTAATAAATGATAAGGCTATCACGCATAATTATGCTTCCCTTGAAGGGATTAACATTTAATTACTATTAACATTTTTAATGAAAATCTTTTAAGTGCAAAACACCGAGATTGTTGACATACAAAAATTACACGTTGCTACAAAGCTTTCTTCGAAATAAATTACTTTATCAGTCTTCTCAATTACTTAATCTCAATAAGGACTTTTTAAATTTTACGCTGGAATGGATGGTGCTGCGAAGGTTTACGGACTTGTGCTAATGTCCCAAGAGCACTCCACAAAATTTCAGTTATAGATATTTATATATCATTAAAAAGTTTTATATAAGCACTGAAACTTTCAAAATTGCGAGTTCATTTGCAGTGAAATAATCCCATACAGTTTTGATTGTTTAATTTAGGAATATATTACGGTGCTGGTAATTGAATAGAGTACAAAGTCATGTTATTGGCCATTTTCAACATCATTCAAATGCAATGGATTATGGGATTATGCCGTAGAAATAGAATCCCGGCGAAAATCCCTCGGTGGCTGCATTGAAGCTGATAGACTCGAATTGTTAGGAAATCACAATGGAAGGAGGGTAATAGACTGAACCGTAATATACTTTTATTTTTAGTATTGACTTCGAAAGTTCCATGTGGAATTTTTTATCAAGCTAGGAAGTAGAAAGAGAGCGAGTGCAGCACATACCCAGGTACACAATATGTTAAAACTTCATGGATTCTTATTATACACAAAATTAACTGTTAAAAGATAATAGAAAATTTGGTTATGTACTATATGTAAGAACAGGTTAAGCCATGATTATTAAAAGCTAACGTATTTTCTTGCTAGTATTTATTTGTATAAATTATTACAAGAAATTGTGGAATATTTATGCATGGGCGTCATCTACTCAGAATTTCAAAAGCAGCTTCGATTTGAGAATTTCACATGCAAACTCCCTTCAAAAACAAAAAATTTATGATTGACGTGAATAAAATAGTATGTACGAAAAAATCTCGAGGAATCTACAGTTTAATTCGGCTTCTGAGTGGCTCATGCGATTGAATCGATGTCATTACCCTATTATATACATTAATTTTTTAACAAAAAAATATCATGCAACAGCTAAGGGCTAAGTGAGACTGGGACCCAAAATTCTTGATATAACAATAAAGCTCCCCACTGGGCTACCGACTCCTCGTAATAACATCAGATTACAGAGATGGAATATTTTTACGTTCATATCACATGAAACTGCAAATATAAGTTTATTCCTCAAATTGTAACGACCTCACGGTTTCGCACTCCTTTCTAAGAATAAATAAAAATAAGCTGAATTGGTATTTTGAACAAATTGGATTTGTTTCATTCTAGAATAGGTCACAAACTGGCATATATTATATATTCAATATATGGATCATCTCTAATGCTTTTGTTTTTTATTTTATGAGCTTATTCATCAACTATCATAAAGCAATAATTGAGCACTGCCGTATCAATTTCCATAAAAAATGTGATATTCTCCAAACCGCATTTTCAGTTTACTTCAAACGAGACTTAAAACCACTGCAAATGATCAGACCAAGTGCTTTTGTAGAACAAAAAATCTCAGACGCTGCCTTCAGCGTATCTGAAAATTAGTTGATGAATTTTTGAAAAGCAATCTCTCTGTCGTGTTTTCCTTTAATATTCTAAAGTCGCGCGATATAAATTATAAATATTTTTTAAATTTTTATATGTCCTACAGTACGAACGCCGTTTCATTGTATCTACTTTAGTATGAGAATAATTTATAGAAAGTAATCCGCCTATAATGCATAAGAGTAACTCAGACTTTTGGTCTCTAGACCTCATAATATATCATTTCGCGTTCCAATTTGCCTTTTCCCCTGATTTAACAGAATTACCCTATATACTAATCAGATAAAAGTTATGTACCCTTTCGAAAAACCCAATCAGAACCTCGTAATTAGATATACCTAGTCGCGTCGCTCAACAATACAAATTAATATTTATTGATAAACAATCACAAAATGATAACTCGGAATAAAATTCCAAAATGAATGATTGCTATCCGTTCGCCTCGAATTCCCACAATATCTCTTGTTCGCGGCCATCGTGACAACTGCAGGGACCCGTTGCGTTGTTCCTGCTGTCACATTCGACCTAATGACATCTGGGTATCTCCCACACTCGAGCCACACTTTTTCGGAAAACCGGCAGAGGTATGGGCGATGAAAACTCCTCCTCGTGTCAGCTGCCGGCGAATTTCTAACAAGCAAAGACGAATTGGAACATTTAAAGAATAATTCGAGTTTCACAATATTCAATTATCAATATTATTATTATATACCTACAAGCCTGGAATTTTATTATCTTCAGTAATAATTATATAATATTAAAACAATGGTTAAAAATAACAATTTACACATTTATTATAAAAAATAACGCATGACGCATCTTTTCAAAATTACCGAACTACCTGACTAGCAGTTCAGAATTGGTTTTTCCTTTTCTAATAATTATTTGTAACCATCTTTCTATTTACCCCTTTTACATAATTTGTCATTTCTTGTTTTCGATATAACAGAGAATCATAGTTAGTTTGCCATTAGCATCTGAAGAAGGTGAAGTTCCACCGAAACGTGCGTCATGCGTTATTTCTTATAATAAATGTGTAAATTGTTATTTTTAACCATTGTTTTAATATGTTTATTAATTTACACCAAGTATCGGCCCAATCAATCCAAAATAATTATATAATTCATCTTTATGAAGAAATAAAAATTAACTTTTCACAGATTGAAATAAAATCTATTGAGTAAACGCGTTTCGTCATAACATTCAACTTCATCTCGTACTAATTAATTGTATTGCCAAACAATCTATATATACGAAAAATTGAATATAACAGAGGGGTTCCTAGAGAAACTAAATAACAATAAGCAATTCATTCAGAGTTATTGGTAGGCATATTCAACAGATTGAGGAGAGGAGAAGGGTTTCCTTCAATCTGGTCGTTAACTAGGTTTCCGAAATTTTTATACTTATTGATGTATAGGGATTCCCAATAGTTGGTTTTATGGATACTATTTTCTAACCGTAATATATTATAATTGTGATTATAGTCCAGTCAATGACGGTAAAAAAAAGTGTAAACTGTGTATTTATCCCATACAGAACCGATTTGTATGAAAATTTGGATTTAGGTTCTACTTACCATCTATTTCAAAGTCTACCCTATGCCGGGGGTTGCTTTTTATTTGGGGGTGGATGCCATCCCTTCTTGGGATTGAACAATTTTTCATTAAAAATAAGTACGGAAATCAATGAATTGACTAATTCTAAGCAACTTTTGTTCTATGAAGTTTTTTCTGAAAGTGAATACTTTTTGACTTATTCGCGAGTAAAATTGTCGTTTTTCAGGCAAAAAACCACGTTTTCAGATTCTTTTTCGCGAATAACTGGAAAAATATGCATTTTATCGAAAAACCTGTAGAGAGCAAAATTATAGCTTATAAAAAAACAAAGAAAATCGTGTATTTATAATGTATTCTGACCCAATACAAATGGAATTATTGCTTGTTGAAAGTTGATTGGTATTTACCACTATGTGTATTCATCAATATACTATATACATATTCTAATTTCTACAAAAATGTGCTTTTGGTTTTTTCCCCATAACTCGCTTAGTTTTTAAGCAATCAAGTCTTTCAAAAAAGCATTTTGTAGGTTTTTTTTAAGAGCTATGAGCTTATCTAAATTAAAATTTTTTTCTGATTTTATTTTCAAAAAGGTTCATGCTAAAAGAGCTCAAAAAAGGTACTTTGCGCGAACACACGCAAGCTTTAAATGGCCATATCTTACTCAATTTTTATCCTACAAAAAAAAATGAAACGCCAAAATTTTTGAATAAGAAAAACCTACAATTTCGTACTCCACAAAATTTTGCGTATCAGTAACAGTTTTTGAGTTATTTTGAAGAAAAGGTGATTTTTCGCTAAATTACGAAAAAAAATTTCTTCAAAATCAGTTTTTTTCAAAAAAAAGTACTTTAAACTGGTCAAACACTCAGAACGTATTATAAAAACATAAATGAAGTGAATTGTAAAGTGGCAACAATTTTTTTTTAATGGGGTTGAAGATAGCAGGGTGAGATTTTCACTATTTTTTTCCAACGAATATATAGAAATCGACATTTTTCTCTTCATAACTCGCTTAGTTTTGATGCTAGAAACTTTCATAAGAAATAAAAATAAAGGTTTTTCAAAGGACTTAAAAAAAGTTTCATGAGTTTTCCCCGAAACATGCTTTGTTTTTTGGTTATTGTACGTAGAAACTTTCCATCTTGGCGATTGAAAATACCAAGCAACTTTCAAAAAGCAATAATTTCGTTTTTATTGGGCCTGCATACATCATAAATACACGATTTTCTTTGTTTTTTCATAGGCTATAAATTTGCTTTCCACATTGTTTTCGATTAAATGCATATTTTTCCAGTTATCCGCGAGAAAGAATCTGCAAACGTGTTTTTTGCTTGAAATCCGACAATTCCACTCGCGAATAAGTGGAAAAGAATTGTCTATCAGAAAAAACTTCATGAAACAAAAGTTGCTTAGAATTAGTCAATGTATCGATTTCCGTACTTATTTTCAATGAAAAATTTTTCACCCCCAAGAAGGGGTGGCATCCACGCCCAGGGAAAAAGCAACTACTGGCATAGGGTAGTCTTTGAAATAGATGGTAAGTAGAACCTAAATCCAATTTTTTATGAAAATCGGTGCTGTATGGGATAAATACACGGGAAAATGGTCATTGACTGGACTATTAAAGGTATGGCACGCATAATTAGAGTCAGTTTTCTGCTTAATATAGCAAAGTTAGAGTTCGTGTATTCGAGTTTCGAAATTTCTAATTGTACGTCCTATGTAGAATTTTTCACAATCGTTACAGTTGAGTCTATGAACACTAGTACGTTCATTTTTTTGGTTTTTTTTTTCAAATGTGTCCATATTGAATTCTACTTCACGTGGATAATTTAGTATCTACTTCAGATTTTTGTGTAGTTCTTTTCTAGCATTACACCCCAACATTTCACCTTTAAAATACTATTCATCTTTTGCCAAAAAATCTAAGTACATATTATTTTTTACTGCTTTTTAAATGCCTAATAGCAATATCATCCCAGAATTTTTTAAGAACAAAAATCGTTGTTTATTACACTGTTTATTACAGTTGGAAGTATCTGTCATACGTGAGTTCCGCAAACGACCACCAGGGTAATTTATTTCTTATCGTAGTCCTCAAACAACCTGAAGCGTCCATAGATTCTTGGTATTGAGTCCCAGTGTTGCCGTTTTGGCATTTTTAATGCTAAATCTAGCATTTTTTTGTCTCAGTTAGCATATAAAATTTGAGTTTAGCATATTGCGTGTTTTTAGCATTTTTTGGCCTTTACCTATAATAAAAAAATTTCAATGTGCTATGGATATTAGCACTTGAATGACTTTTTCTAAGGAATAAATGGATAACGAGATAAAGTCTATTGGCATTTCTGAAACATAACATAATTATCTAATAGGGGAATTCATCAATATTCGAAGAAACTATTATTTTTGTTAATGTTTTACGATTAGGGGAATCGCTCAGTCAGCACCCGTAGCGAGTTAGCGACGATTTTACGTTTTTAAGTGAGCACATTTGCACTTTTTGTTTGAGAACATACCACAATTTCAAGGGTTTATTTACCTATCAGAAATATGCAAGACAACATTTTCTGACAGTAGAAGTACGGACAACATGAAGTTGCAAAGAACAAAATTTACCTAAATTATATATTTTCTTAATTTTGCTTAAAATCGATTAATTATTACTCATAATAAATTTCAAATCTTTATAATTGTACTAAAAAACGCTTTTAAACTGTTTGGCATTTTTTTTAGCATATCAAAAATTTTATTTGGCATTTTTTAGCATTTTTCCCGAGAGGTTTTGGCATATTTCTCAGAAACGAAACGGCAACACTGTTGAGTCCAGCATCGACCATAAATCAAGCAGACGTACCTACGTACAAGAAGAACAACATGAATCATAACAAAACATTGGCTAGGCGCTTTAGAGAAATTAAATATAATTGGAAGGCGTCGGCCTGCCCGGATTTTTCACCAAATATAATAATACAGAAATCACCATAATGACTATAGGAATGTGCGCTTGAACAGAGAATATAACACGTTTTTAACAAATCGGAAAAATCGAGAACACAGCACGTTCCTACTAGAGATTGATATTTATCACGATCAATAGGTACAAATTTTGTTAGTGTCAGTTATTTCGGCAGTATGTTAACCGTTCTGATAGGTACTTTTAAAATATCAAATCACTTTTAATTAGAGTTGAATGTCTATTAATTTTTGTTTACAATTTTTTTGAAAAATATTGTTAATTTTAAATAATAAAACAATTGTTAATAATAACAATTTTCACATTTTTGTGTGAAATCGACACATATCACATTGCTGGAATAATTAAATTGTTCTATAAAAGGAAAACCACTTCCGCAAAGAAATCATTCATTAAAAAATTAATAAGTCTTCTTAGACTGTAGGTACCTACTACTACAGTTCAAAATATTTTTTTAAATGCCTGCGCTAAATAGAATTCTATGAATGAACTGCTCCATTCTACTATCGCGATTCTAATCGAATATCTACAACCGTACATATTTTGTCATTCGAATAAATTTCGAAAGAGGAAACACGAAATATTTGTCCTATATAGAAGAAGACATCATAAAAAGTGAATGGAAATAAAGAAGGTAGGTAACTTTCGAAACATTAACCGACCACAGATGTTACCGATAAGGCAAAAATAACCATTGATTCTCCCTTTCGCTGTTACTGAACGGTGTTCGACAAACTTTTTAATATGTGCGAGCAATCGATTCTTGAGGGAAATTCGTCCAATAAACAGATTAAGTATACTTCACTGACGTGAAAATTCGTGGACATAGTTTCGATATCAAATGAAAATATTCTAAATGTAGACTGGTCAAGGTAAAGGACATTAATATTAATACGATGTAGAGCTCACTTGATGAAAGAGTGCCGTATTGACGATTTAAGTTCTATTTTGTTTTCGCACGCTGAAAAGTTTTCATGATGGCAAAAAATGAATTGTTATCTGAAATATTTGTGATGATAACGTTTTATTACATCAGTTTCACTATTCCATACTATTTCATGAGACATAAATTGAGTGGCAGGAATTGTGAAAATGCTGCTTCACAAGTTAAATTAAATCGAGAATTCCAACATTTCCCCAAGCTATAGCAAATTCAATGCGACGCAAACAGCAGAATATAGGAAAATCGATATAATATTATCTAAGCATAACTTACATGGAATTTTGGATTATCCGTTGAACAGGCGAAGGATGTTCTCCATTTTTTTTTTTTGGACACTGCGACACTGGTCACTTTGGATTCTAACACGCTTCTACTAAGAAACTAAGTTTCTTTACCACTGAATCAAATCACGGTGTCGGGAAATCGGCCACAATGAATTATTTGTTGTGTTCTATATGTGAATATTCATTTATCTGAATTCTGAATCAAATATAATAGAAGTTTACTTCCAAATTTCTGCCTACTTGTTAACCACAATTTTCAACGTTATAATGTATGGGAGTGGGAGTAAGGGTAAATGTCAACAATGGAATCGTTTCGTCATTAGGAGCCAATCAGGTGATTATTACGCGTCCAACAATGCAGACGTCTAGACATGTTTTTGTTGACAGCCAATAGGGTGAATCTTCCATCTAGCTACTTCGCGGGGTACGTCGCAAACTGAGTTCTGCGTAGATTTTTACATTTCATTTACTAATTGAACTCATCCAGTCAGCAGAAATTTGGAAGGAAACTTCTATAAAATTTGATTTAGTAAAATTAATTTTCACATATCATATAGAACACAACATATAATTCAATGTTGACGATTATTTAATACCGCGATTTTATTCAGTTAATATTGTCGATGAAGAGAAACATGGTTTCCAAAGCGTGTCAACAATGCAAAGTGACCAGTGCAGTGTGCAAAAATAGAGAACGTCGGTTCAACGGATAATCCTAAATTCCATGTAAGTTATGCTTAGGTATAAGTATATATATATATCCATTTTTCTTTATTCTGCTGTTTAGATCGCATTGAATTTCCTATAATTTGGGCAAATGTTCCAACGCCGATTTTTGTTAACTTGTAATTGTGAAGCATTATTTTCACAATTCCAATTTCAGTTTGAGGAGTAGGTAGATAGAAGAACTAAATAGAGAAATTAAATAATGTATTTCCTGAAATAGTATGAAATAAACTTTTGTGGATACGCTGAAGTAATAATTAAGCAAAAGAGTTCAATCCATCTGTGTCCATCTCATGATGGACACAGCGTGAATTTATGTAGATGAAATTAAATAATCTGTGTATTATTAATCGATCGCCAAATTTATAATTTGAATCAAATTCTAACTTATAATTTCAACTATGATATAATTAAGTATGTAAAATAAAATAAAAAAGTTTCAAATATAAAACTTACTCTCATTCCAGAAAGCTCAGAGTTTCTCGATATCTTTTAATTAATCAAATCAATAATAGGTTTCTACCGTAACTTTTTCTGATTTGAATCTGGAGTTTATGTATCTTTTTCATATTCACTAGTTAAGTAAATTCGATAGTAACACGAGAAAAATTACCTAGAGTGAAAAATATCCATCATCCTATGAAACTAAGTCAACTCGATCGAAATTCACCGACTTCAGAATCCGAGCGTTTGAACGTAAAATTCACTTGTCAGTAATAATTGTTCTACGAATCATTGCAATGTTGCAATTCTAGGCATGGAATAGATGAGAAACCATGGAACTGTGCTAAAGAGAATTATTCCGCAATTTGAAACTTGTCCACAGAAACCCGTTTGTTCGGATTTTAAATTCGTTATGCAAATTTATTTTTGTCAAGATGTTCTCATTCAGCTGGGAGAAATGGGTGAAGGATGTGATAGTATGATTAATTTTAAATCATGATCACATTTTATCAACTAAAATAAAATACAAAATTACCTACATTTCACTTTCAAATCGCCCAGTTAGTGTAAACCTTTTTAATGTCTACACCGTTTCAATATTTCAAAATTGATAGATATATGGCTATTGCGGTAATAAATTATGTTCAATACAAATATCCATGATTAATGTAGAGTTATGATATATCTTCAAAAGAATAATATCGTCGTTCTTTTGTATCTGTAACTCATTTTTCATGAAACAAGTGAGATTCTCGCGGTGTTGCAATTTTATGAAGAGGTGAACTTATTCCTACGTAGATGTGATGTAGAAATGCAACGTCGTTTTACTCACATCACTTGTCTATTATACCTACATTGGCAAAAATCGAAAGGATGATTCCCCAAGAACAATTTTATTAGTGATGTCCATCGGACAAGATAACTCTTGATATCTCGCCTTGTTTCACACAAGTTTCGAGTATCTAACATCTTATTCTTCAGTTTCTAATCTCGTCCATTCCCAAAGGCGCCGATCGGAACGTCCGCTCTTCAGAAACGCATCGACCTGCTCTCTTTACGCTTCATTGCCACCGGCCGATTATCAGTATTTGCGATGTTTTAATGAACGCTCCAACTGTGGGAATACGCGAGTACGGAACGAAGAACCGGTAATTTTATGACATGCAAATGGGATTACTACTCGGCTACTTCGTCTAAGAGTGAGCGGATTGTTTTTATTAGACGATTTTGCGCCCACGACATTATCAACTATTCAATTATTCTCTCTGGCGGTCAATCTACGATCTTTGGTACACCCACGACAAGAAACGAACTTGCATCTGTACTCCAATTACTAGCATGATCTTAACAGTTGATCGAAACGCAATATATTTGGTCCAGCGCGAAATTATCAAAACTGAAACATAATCGAACCTTTTTATTCAACTGAAGGCTTTCCATTGAACTCTATACCTAAGCTCAATACTCAATACAAAATACAATGTGTTCAGTTTCATGAAATAGTCTGGCAAAATAAAACAATATTTTGTGAAAAAAAAAATATATATATATGGTTATTTCATAAATTTAATAATTTCTGGAAGAAAAACAATGTTTTATTAATCATATTCGAAGAATTTATCTTTTTAGTTCCACTAAAATCAGATTTAATTGTATAAAAATATGAAATTTCCTTCAAATTCTGGACAATTTATCATGATGTGTATACTCTCAATTTCACGAAATTAGATAGGTTTTTTTACACATAATACACTTTGTATTATGTAAACCATTTAACCTCCTAACAGTTTAAAAATAAATCACTGTAAAAATGTTATAACTCCATATGTGATCATATCATTAAAATATATATTTTTTGAATATTGTGTGTAATCACTTAATTCATATGTGTTTTATATTCCAATTATTGAATTCTTCTGGCTTGGTTTTTTGCGGATACCGAGCAGCAAAAATATCACATGTTCTTGGTATCACTTTATTGCACACTCCATAAATAATAAACAAATTCAGGTAATCTTCGTTTGTATAATTCAAACGACTTGGCATGATTGTGTTACTATAAAGAATAATTTTTCGAATAATGACATCTCTTTGGAATTTGTTTCCATGGTAACCTGGCCGAGAACAAATATGGATCACACGCCTACTATTACAAAATTTCAGGAAATCATTTATTTTAACCAGAAACCATTAATTTGCAAATATTTCGAAAACTATAAGATTTAGGAATAGGCGACCTTATACAAAGTAGCCCTTATTTTTGATACTGAATCGAATAAAATAATAAAAGTTGTAGGTATTCATTTGAAAAAATGGACTTTTTGTAGTTTTTCAACATCCATTTTTGTAATACTTTCCTGAGCACCCTGTATATTAAATGTCAAAATACTATTCATGTTACGCTGAAACAGAACCACCTCTATTAGGAAATTTATCTTTATTGGGCAGTAATACCGTTTTTTTTGAAAAAAAATATGATTATTACTCGATCTGCATACGTAATTTTTGACAAATAAATTCAAATATTTCCGAAACAGTTGAAGATAGGTAAAGGACATTATATAAAGAATCCAAAAATGTAATAATATACAGGGTGTCCTATTTGAAATAAGCAAGCTGATACCTACTTCCGGTATAACCGGAAGTGCCATCACCTTGAAAATATTTTAGCCGGATGTCTCCCATCGACATTAGTACACAGCCAAATTTTCAGATATTTCCTAGGTTTAGTTTTCCATATATCCATCGATGCAGTTCCTGGTGGGACAACCTGTATATATATATATATATATATATTTTTATATATATATATATATATATATATATATATATATATATATATATATATATATATATATATATATATATATATATATATATATATATATAACCTACTTAACATTTTCATGGTTCAAATGGAATCAATTTGTTGGCAAATATTCTTTTTATATACAGTATAATAATAATTTTATCTGAATGTTTTGGAACAATAAGTCAGATAACTAAAAAGCGAATATAGAACTTCAATCAAAAATTATTCTTGAAGAATCTGTGTCCCTCATTTCTGCAGCATTAAATTTATATTTCGTGTACTACAACGACGATGCAAGTTGTAAAAAGCTCGTCAAATTTTCGCTCCTCATTAAACATATCAGGAAGTAAAAGAAGCAGCCTCTGTGACAATATTAACTTCCATATACTTCCGGTGTGGATGCAGGCAGATGACGATGTGACAGTTATGCGAGAGTCGTTAACGAGTTGGTGGATTTTGTCATTATTTGTAAATTCTGAATCTTTTTCCTGCTTTCTGCGAATCTCAACCGAATCTAATTCGAATCGAAGAACCGTCAGGAATCATGTCCCCGAAATTTAACGTTGCGTGAGACTTAATTATGAAGGTTTACTGTGATTATTCGATAGTAACAAATATTATTTTGGTCCTCATTTATATTCTTTCTTTTTAAGGTAAAAATATTCTCACGATGCTTCATTTTCATGTAGTCGATTATGATTCCATATGATTCTAATTCTTGTGAAAAACAATGAATGTTTTTGTTGTTCTGATTTGTGTAGGTACATCTTAAGTTGGATATTTGGAAAAGTAAACACTATTTGATTTACTCTTATAAATATCTTTCGGGCAGTTCATGATTCATGTTAATTGCTTCTACATCATCGAATTACATGATTGCGAAAAACTGTCTTCAGTGGAAAAAATCGTTTTGCCACGTCATTTACTCTAGCAAACGAGTTGTTTAAATCAGGAACCTCGGCAACTGGAAAAATCATCTCGAAGAATGTTTCGGTACGATACAATTCAGTAATTCGTTTTCTTTTTTCCAATTGAACTTCCTTTCCAACCAATTGGTCGATATGAGTTCTTATCATAGGAAGTCGGTACACACAACAACGTCGGGTATATTTGGTAGATTTGTGCACATCGTCAAACATTTTTTTCGTTTTATGAGACCGGTATCATACACGTCAGGCAAACACGATTATTCCTGGGGTGATATTGAAAAATAGAAACGTAGTAAGCCAATTTCATCTGTCTCCACATGTCTAATACATAAAGTAAAAAAATTGATATGGATTTGAGATAAACCGAATTGAACACAAGATGTTACAAAGTATTAAAGGAGGTAATCATGGTTTTTAAGAATCATTGAAATATTTCGTTAAGGTGCATCTTTGTTCATTATGTGTTGAAAATTATACTTACCTTGTCTAACTAAAGTAATAGCATTCAACATATAGCGCGAACTCACAAAATTTTAAGGTTGCCATTGCAGCAGTAATAATAAATACCACAAAATTTTTTGGAGATGCCAATATATGAAATTTTTCGCATGAAAGCGGCAGAAGGCTTTCATAAATACGCATTAAAAATTTTTTGTGTGTGTGAAATTGCGTTTTTACAAAATATATTATAGATTTCAAATCGATAGTGCTATTTCGGAGATACAAATATATATATATATATATATATATATATATATATATATATATATATATATATATATATATATATATATATATATATATATATATATATATATATATATATATATATATATATATATATATATATATATATATATATATGTAAAGAAAAACTATATTTTTTCTTTAATTTAAATTTTCCCGCACACCGCAAACATCATCACCTTTGATGTGTCAGCGTGACACATCAAAATGAATCTGTCTGTGGTGAAAATAACCTAGAAGCAGAGAAGCATTTGTAAATATTAAAATATTATTGTTTAATAATTTCATAGATTCTAATTGTGGTTTGGAAATTGGAATTGATAACATTAAATGTCGTTTCTTTTCTTACAGGTATGTAAGTTTTTAATACCAAACATTGGTTTCTTGTGTATTTTTAAAATAACCACAATAAAACTTTTCTTACAGAGAAACTCAATTGTGTTTGATTGACCGTGTCGTCCAAAATCACTAAAAAAAATATCTTATATATATATATATATATATATATATAATATATATATATATATATATATATAATATATATATATATTAAAATAATATTTTACTGGTTTATGAGGTCATACCAGTAAAATATTATTTAATTAATAAATTAGGTCAGTTTACAAAATTATTCAAAAAAATATATATATATATATATATAATATATATATATATATATATATATATAATATATATATATATTATATATATATAATATATATATATATATATATATGTATATATATATATGTATAGTATATATATATAATATATATATATTATATATATATATATATGTATATATATATATATATGTATATATATATATATATATATATACATACAGGGTTTCGATGCTAAAAAGGTGGGAACGTTAATAAAAAAATTTTCTCATAGTTTGCCTTTCATTTACTCATGAACATTTCGATCATAAATTTCATCATTGCTGAAAAACACTTATATAATGTATTGTAAACATATTGATAACAAAAATTTGTTATTTTCCTATCATTTCTTTTTCTTTTGACCCTTCTTCTTCTTCTCTTTCTTCGGCGGTATAATTTCAGCTCGCCATTTATCCAAGTAATTTTGTCGCATCGTATAATATTCGTTCATCATTTCTTCAGAGGCTTTCCGGCATCCTGGAAAGTAACATTCTTTCAGAATTTTTTTTTTATAAGTGAAATAAATGCCACTTCTCAATTCTGACTCCTCAACTGATAATGAATAATCACCTACTTTTAAAAGGTTTTCCAAATGCATCGTAGTTAGAAATCATAAAAATATTCTCCAATATATATCAGATTATTGAACCATTCATAATAAACTGTGTATATTCCAAAATTCGGATGATTATTGCTGAATTTAAAACATTCACATGTAAAGGAGTTTTCAAACAAAAACTTGTGTTACTCTTAAATGATATTTGTTATATGAATTCTTCGAAAATAAAGCATTAGTTCATCATTCAATTTGCTCAGTTCTCACAAAGCACAAGTGTACTTTAGGAAATTGCCATGTAGTTCAATTGCTTTCATTCATAATGTATGTACAGTGGTGCAAATTAATTTATATATTACCTTCATACCACAATGTAACGAACGTACTTCTTTCCTGAGATTCGTTTATCCAAAGTTCCATGTCACTCTTTCTCTTTACCAAAGAGGCATTACACTTTTCCAACATCATTTCACGTTGTTTACGATCAGCTTCATGGTCTTCTTTCGTTTTGACGTATCTAAAAACAGCGTCATACGAGTATAATCATTTTCCTTGACAAACTATCATGAAGTTCATTATATACAAATGATAGATATTCAAAATGATAAGGAGTGAAGCAAAAACAAAATAAATTGTGAACAAATTTTTTGATTTGAAAACAGAAATTTTCTTAGTTTCTCAACAAATAGTTCATTCACATTTATGATTTTTCTACAGACAAAACTAGATATAATATCAAGTAACTTATGGTAGATATTACAGTAAAAAAATCAAAATCAATAATGATGAAAGTTATTTTGTGGTTGATTATTTGAAGCTGGTCATACGATTAAATGAGATCTAAATGAAACATATTGTATAAGTTCATCCCTCTATAAATGGAATAGAAAACTTGATTTACCTAATTAACAAATTGATTTAATTTTCAAAATGGGACACGACCTTTTTCGACGCTTCAAAATAGCGTGTGTCGAAGTATCGATGGTAATGAGACAAAATTAGTTGTTTGTTTCATTTATAATACGTTGCTTCAATAACTGCAATAAGAATTTTTACAATACCTATAATCAATGTGGACAAATATCAAACATCCAGCAGAGCCGGATTTACGTTACATTCAATTTACGGATACCTGACAACAAATAGCCCACCTTTGGCCATCACCGCACGGACACTGCGGTATGAAGAACGGTGTCAGGTCGAAGGGCGGAATGCCAACTTCGATGCATCTTGGACACTTGGTCGTTCTGTAGACGTTGTCGTCATCTCCCTCTGGAGGATACGTCTGCGATCCCTCGCCCGTGGTTGAATTCGCTGTCGTTTCGGCGATGGTCATCGACTGCCACGATTTCGAAGAAACGTTGTACTCTTCAGGGCATAGGCATCCGTATTGAGCCACATACTTTTGCCTGAAACGATGATGGTCAGAAAGTTGGATCTCAACATTTGTTCTTCTCTCCGAAGATCCTGTTACCTCAAATCCAAAGATCTCTGATATCTTTCGGAATCTGCCGTATACCATGATTTTTTCAAGTTGTAGGTTTGATCTTCTTCAGTTCTATCTTTGGCCAGCCTGGCTTGCGCGTTCATTCTGAACGCGTATTGTAACAGATACCAAGGTTTATCAATTGAGTCCACCTTCTTGAGTACGCTCTTTCTTGTGTCTCTCCTGAAATGAAACTTATGTCCAAGAGAATATTCAGAACCACTTATAAGAGCAGATAATTAATCAGGTATGATTTATTTTGTATACCAATAATATCTATTGAAATAACAAATTTGATAAATACCATCAATAATTGTATGTCAGTTTCCATCAGGTAAATATCAAAGTGAGATTATAAAGGTACGAGAAAAATATTGAGCAATTGAAGGCGTGTGCTGTTTTCCTCTATTGTTTTATTTGATTTTGAATGTTTCACTAAGAATTATTCGTGAGGGATTAAGTCCAAATTGTCGTGGAAAAAACAAACATACTGCTTATGGTGTTTGTTGAGATAGTTGTCATAAAATTGGAAAGAGTTATTTTCTTCAGTCTATAATGAATGGAAGTAGTAACTAAGAATATCAAATTTTTCACACATGATTTGAAGTAAATACTCTAGCAAATATAAAACTGGTTTTGTGCTTTTGATAATGTGATCTCACCATACACGAATAGAGAGTATAACGAAAATGTAATGTTTTGAATAAAGTATATGTAATCCGTTCATTTTTACCCCGAGGCGAAGCTAAAGGGGTTATAGTCTCACGACAAAAAGTTGCTAACTGGCCCGATTTTAAAAATTCCAACGGATATCGATAAAACACATATGATTTCATTAGGGAATTTGAATTACCACTTTTTCCCAACGAAGAATAAAAAAATATAGCGTTTTTACCCCGAGGTCAAAAAGTTGGGATCTGGTCCGATTTTAAAAATTCCAACGGATATCGATAAAATACATATGATTTCATAAGAGAAGTTTTGTTCCCCATTTTTTCCCAACGAAGAATAAAAAATTAAAGCGTTTTTTAGATAGGCATTACGACATGCGCATGCGCCAAGGTCGATATGTACGAAGTCCTACAAAACATGCGTCGAAGTGCTCTGTGTGCCACGGTAACCAAGCGACGTTGATAGCTTAAGCTTGATTCTGCGTCTGTGTCTGCTTCCCATCCATAGAGATATCTTATCAATTTGATTTATAATTTGCAGCAAAATGAGCCGGGATAGGATATTCAAATTCGACAGTCAAACATTGAATTTTTTTGCTAAATTTTCACGGATTTTATTCGTAATATCGACTTATTAATACATTTATTGCAATTTTCCTTCATTTCATTCGTAAAATCGACTTTCATTGTTATTTAATTTATATAATAGGTACATTCAAAAAATATTGACGACATGCACATGCGCCGAGGGGTTTTATCATTCCTAGTGCTACGCAGTAGGGTGTCCTTCATTTTTTAGTATCAGCTGTACATATATTTCGATTATATAACTCATGTGTGAATAAGCCAATAGAATCCGTGAATTTTGCATAACTACCGCGTATTGATAAGTGAATATACCCTTGACGACGTGATGTAATCGTTTTGGTGTTACGCCTCGTGTCAAAATGTGAATGTTTTCATATTGACGATGTTTTGACGTTTGTCGAAAAATTTAAATATTTGTTATTCGTTATAATATCACATCGAAAATAATCGATTATATTTCATAGTGACGAGACGTATTTTGAGAATTGATATTATAACTGAATATACACTCGTATTCGATATAATCATTGGAAATTACTCACGTAGTTCTCGACATAGATCTAGAAGGCATTGTAACCTTTTCCCATAATTCTTGCTTGGATCTTTTTATAAAATACGTGCTCTCCCTCAGCCGCTTCACGGTCTCCCATTCGACCAGTGTAAGAGGCCAGGAATCCTCCACTACGTAGATCTCCAATCGGTATGTTGCTGCATCTCCGTCCGAGAAAGTGGACCCTTCGGAAGTGATATCCTTCACCTTAAACTTCGAATTAGTATGAACAGGAATATGTCATATAACTTTATAATTTTAATATCTTGTTTATGAATTACCTACCTACTCCTTCCGAAGAAGAAAAATTGAATGTTCAGTTTTTCAATTGTATAGACGTATAGGTTTAGGTACCCATGCTGATTAGTCAAATCGCATATCACAGTAAGCTGAAGGTAATTTTGACTCATGTAGTTAAAGGGGGCATAAAGTACACTTAATAACCAAATATTGAATTCAAAGAATATACGTTCACTGATATGTCCTGAAGAATAATTTTTCAATTTTGTTTGTGAACTAGATTTATCATAATTGGAAGCAAAATAGATATTGCTTACGGATGAAGATAAACTATTTGTATATTATCAGAGAACAACACATGTTTGGTTTAAACGAGCACTTTATCGTCAAACATGTGTTCTTCTAACTATATTGTTTTGGATTTTAACCAAGTAACGCATTAGCAATTTAAAATTCGAAACTATTTTCATTTAAATATGAATCAACATCACATGGAAATTTTACTTTTATGCCTTTTCTTTCTGCAAGCTGAAACCTTATTATATCAAAATACTGCAAATGGCGACTCTTACAATGAAATAAAAAAATTTGAGAAAACATCTTCAGCCATTAATACAATTGAGGTGCAGAGTAGAATTCATGACCTCCGTTTTCATTATTTTCTTTCAGACTTTTCAAGAAACGCACAATTTGATTTTTTTAGTTTCATTAATGAGATAAAGTTCTAGGCAAATTATTTCCATTACTCGAAAATAAATCTATTTTTCAACATGCGGTGCCGTTTTTGTCAGCCTCAACTGAAATTTGAGTACGTGCTTCTTTCATATCTTTTTCCTACGAATCACCGACTTGACTACCTTTTTTTGGTGTAATATAAGCATCAATACGTAAAGATTCCCGAAATTTCGGTATTCTAAAACCAGAAAATCTAAGTGCCCTTCATTTGAACTCACCTTTCGTGTAGCAGTATGTTCTTTTTTGTTTACACTGTATTTCAGCAGATCTGATGCTGTGCTCCTCAAACTTAAGCCCAATCTACCTTTGCCTAGTATAGATCTATTAGATCCTCTTGTCCTCGAAGGCGATCCTGAAAGAATGCCGTAACCGTTTTTCAGTAGAACGCTAGGTAGAACAATCTTCTCTTTGCCGAAAATATCTAACATTAAGTGTTGATCGGGATCGAAGAGCTTGATATTGAACTTGAGGTTCTTATATGAGCAGGAAAATCTCAGAGTAAAAATAACGTTCTCTTTCAGCGTAATCACATGCTTTCCTATCAAATCCCTGCATATGGGCACGTAATGGTCGAATAGGTTATACATCACCGTCTTGACTTCTTCCACGCTGAACTGGGTCTTGGTCTTTCTGTCCGATATTATCACCAATTTCCAGTTGATTAACTCGATATCATTGGACCAAGCGAATCCTATAATCGTGTAGCCGAAATTGTTCGGAACGAACTGATGGGGAAATGCCTCGTTAGTAAACCGGTAGATCTCCTCGTTGGTGTCATTGTCGATAACGCTGAGGACGTAGTGCGAAATACTGGCGAACAACTTGATATTCAGCAGAAGATTGTTTTTGCACTGAAGCACGTATCTGCACAATATCACGAAATCTCTCGTCAAATCCGCACTTCCGGCGTAAGTTTGTACGTTCACGTCCCACACAAAATCTTTCGAGCAGTCGTAGAAACATAAAAAGTCCTTGATGTTGGGATCGTCGAAGAAATTTCTTATCACAATCCCAAGACACTCCTCCCTTCTGTCTTTGGAGAATACGCCGAAGTAGAGATTCTTCAGGGTATCGAGCGTGGTAATGAATCTAGGATTGCTAACTTTGTGTCGTTTCTTGAGCATCATCACCTGGACGTACTTGAAGAAGGCTGTGAGTTTTGCACTGGCCCTCTCGCAGATGATCTTCTCTTGCAGTGACTGGATCTGAAGCGAGCTGAATACGCGTTCTAGCGATATCTGGGTATGTATGCAAATCGTCACGTTCAAAAACAACGTTCTTAGGGCGTCGATCATTTTCTCGAGCCCGGTATGACTTTGGGTCCTCTGCAAATATATAAGAAGGGATTTTTGAAAAGCATCATAAATTAGACTTCTTTGGCGTTTAGTCAATACTGCGTTGTAGTCCTTCGGTAAATGACTTTGATAACAAGCGCGGAGGCTACTCGGATAACTGTCGGTCCCGAAACTATTTATTAAATCCGCATACGCCTTAGCTATATTCAAGGAAAACTGCGTGATCTGCATCGGCTCGACCGACATATTTTCAACGATCTGCTCCAGAGAGCCGAAGGTAAAGTCGGTGTCGGATAGTACAGTGATGCAAAACGGAAACTCACTCTTCGTCCACAATCTCAAGATATGACGACCGGCTTCCAATTCCAACATAGTCGTGCTGTTGGCATACGTGGTCAAAAATGAAATAATCTTTCCCGCTTTCGGACTATCCCATCGATACTCGTCGAACAACAAGTAGGAGGGCTTCAAGTTCATATGGATTCTCGGACGATTGAGTTTCGGCTTCACCGGAGACGGAGATTTACCCGAAATCGAGACCTTGGTCTTGTCGCCGAATAGCTTCTCGTACTCTACGAAAAAATTATGCTCGCTGAGTTCGTCTTCCATCGGAATCAGTCGCTCTATGTCACCAGATTGGCACAGGTTGATCAGAATCAACTTGGTATCTAGAGAATCGATGAAGAAATATAGTGGTACGTTTCCTCTTTCTCGAATAGCGTTTGAGCACTTGACGTTCTGCCACGTGTCTTTGTCTTTTTGGGTAAGGGCGTTTTTTGCTTTACTACCGCGCGTACCGGATTTCAGTATTTCGCTGAGTTCGAGATCGGATACTCTGGCCTTGTGCACGAACTGCGAAGATTTGAAGAACACGTCAAAGGCTAGTAGGGTGTTGTAGAGATCGTCGAATTTCACCCAGAAGCTCGGGTCGCGTAAGGTGCTCTGAGCTTCTTCCTTTTTACTCTTAGTTCTTTCTCCCGCATCCGACCTGGGGGTTCCCGCTTCTTCGTTACGTGACCGCTCCGACTCTAACGCTTTCTCGCCAATTTGGGCTGCGAGATTACCGCTTCCAACTTGAAAAATGAATAGAAGATATATTATTGGATTGAAGTTTCACACTTTAATTCTAGAAATTTCTAAATTTGTAGATACACTGAAATATTTCTAATTTTTGGAGAATTGAACTCTGAAAGCGAAACTGAATTTTAAGGCACTTCGCTCCGGAAACGCGTGTCTAGTCCAGATGCTATCGAATGTCCAAAATTTATAAAACTTAATTTCAATCGAATGAGAATCGATTGTTGGGTTATACATAAAAGATAGATCGATCGATAAAATGAATTTTAATCGTTTTTCCAACGTTTTATTATGCTTTATCAAAATTTTGTCACGATCCGCCAATTTAATTGAAATAATTCGAATTTGATTTGATAACAGACAAGCAGCTACTTCAAAATGTTTAATTTACGAGGATACTTTGAACGAGTATTTGTTCAACCTAATGCTATACTCACCATTTTTCGCTAAAACGTTGATGCTCTTTCGAAAAGGAAACTCGGGTTTCTTCGGTGTCACTTGAGTGGAATCGTCCGTGTAAACCTTTAGCGTTGAAAATTGCTTAAAGGGCGACATGCACTTGACGTACCTAGTCCTGTCAAGTTGAACGGGTTCCTCGATCAAACCCTTCATTTTAGCCCATTCTATCCAACGAAACTTTTTCCACAACGGATATTCTGAAAATATAACCTATTATATTCGTGGATTAGATTCCCGATGAGGAATTCGGGTTCTTCAACTGGAACTGCAATTTTGTCGACTACCCGTAAAATATCTCACCTCGATACTTACCGGTATTGGGGGGTGGCTGCTCCAGCGGTATATCTCTGCACTCGTCGATGACGATTTCGTGTCCCCAGCAGGGAGCAATTTCTTGAACGCTAGACGACTTTGGAAACCTGTAAATAACGGCCAGACGAAGAATAAGAAATAGAAACGTTTATTATATCAAAAAATTATTACATTTGAATTATTTTGCATTCGTAAATATCAATTAGGATTATTGGGTTTCACTCTTTATTAAAAAGTCGAAGAGAACGCATACCACTAATCTCAATATATCTTCAAATTTTCCTAACTAGATATATGAACCTAGGACCAAATGAATGGGGTATTTGATGAAAAAATACCCAGTCAACCCTCAAAGATATTCTTACCTCATATCTTTGCATAGAACCACGAAGGAATGAGGATTTTTGGCTTCGATATTCGAAGGAATCAGAACTTTCGGCCTTTTCTTCTTCGATTTCTTTTTCTTCTTTTTCTTCGTTTCTTGCTTCGGTTCCGGAGATGGAGAACTCGATTCTTCATTCAACGATTTCCAGGAATACAGCTTGGTACATCTGACGCAAATTTCCCACATTTCATCGGCGGACACGTCTGTAAATTAATAAAAGTGTCTACCGAGTACCTCCGAATTAATTCCACAATAATTGTATGCGCGCTGACATTTGTATGGGAAGATATATCCACGGAAAGCGGCCAATTGAACGTATATTGCTCGTTTATTGTACGAAAGATTCAACATTTTGTAATAGTATATATTTGATTTATCTTCATTTCAAAATACCGTTTCCTAAAAGATAAGAATAAATTTACAACTTCACGAATTTCTGAAAGATTTTCCAATAACTAATCATAGATATTCGTAACATCATCAGAAGAAACTTATAAATGTGTTTTTACAAAACTTGTTGAGGCCTAAATAAGGAAAAGCTTTCAATCTCAATAATGTTCATGTACCTAAATATTATGAATTGAGAGTATAATTTCATTATTTTTAATTGAATAGTTCAACAGAAATTTTCAAAAGCGAATGATGGTAAATGCAAAAAAATATATTTTTCAAATTGCAGGGTCTATTTTGAATTGATTCATATAATAATACGAATTTTACGGATATATTTAGTTCATCTGACTTTCCCCAAGCGTACACCTTCCATTTTGAGGCAAATTTAAACAATGGTTGTATAGGTATTCTATTGTTCACTATGGAGGAAGTAATTTATATTAATTTTTCAAAGGAACTGACAAAATAATGAAAAATAGTAGTTGCGATATTGAAAAAAAAATTGGAAAATAATGGTATGTTCGTGTGGTCTATGCCTATGACATATTTCTCAAAACATAACGTTTAAGGACATGTCAACTTCATCAGCTCGTTAATATGTCATAAGTTTGGGTTGTTTCTTTTTACGCTGAAGAATCGCGTTTGGCGAAGACAGAAAACGACGAACGACGTGTTTCGAAAACGTTACCTCCCCCATTTTCCAGATTGACGTGCTGCAGCACCCACCCCGTCAGGCAGTGCATCAGGTTGAAGTGATTCAGGTCCCTGTTCTTGTTCATCGTCATGTTGGCCAATTTCAGGAGAGCTTTACTCAGCAAAAACGGCCACAGCTCGACTTTCGGACTAGGAACGACCTTCCCTCGTCTCTCTCCTCTCGGGCTCTTCTTTCCGCTCGGGCTCTTTCTCCCGCTCGGGCTCTTTCTCCCGCTCGGGCTCCTCTTTCCGCTCGACGCCATCGTGGTCTCCGTGTGAGCGGTCAGCGAACGAAGCGGCGGAATCGGAAGTGTGGGAAGGAGGACATGCCCCGTCTTGTCCAGTGGCAGGTAGTCGTCTACGGTGACCCTTCGCCACGCTCCCAGCCAGAAGAGACGTACGAAGTACTTTCCTGAAAACCGATTTCTTGTATAAAGCATAAAAAAGGCGGAGTTGCTGAAAATTTTGAAGTGAAAACTTGTTTAGCCGCGTTGAGCGATGATCTATGGGTTCGCGTCACCTCCTGACGTGTACTGCGCCGGACTAGCTAAAGTGATTAATTGTAGAATCACTACTTATAGTGAGTACTTAATATACTTATATTTTATGTTTATTTAGAATAATGTTAATACATTCAACTCACAAATTATGAAATTCAAATGATTCCGACTATAATTGATTAAAAATTTCGAAAAATAACACAGTTATTCCATCATTTTCACTGCGGCAGTTCTTGCGATATGCAGTTATTAGAAAATAACTAATGATGAGATAAATAAAATGAAAATCTTTTCAATACCAGTATCTAACGACAATTTTGTTTTGTTTGTCTTCCTTATACATTTTTGCCATGAAGTTCTTCAATATTTTTAAATCGATGTAATTAATGGTAGAAAATCCAACAATATTTTTTTAATTGCCTATCATCCGTTGTCTTCTTATCGGATTTAAAAAAGATCGTAATCTATGTGTATATACACTTAATAATTGTAAATTTCGCAATGAGACTAAAAATCAATTTCCCTATACGAGTGTTGAATAAAAACTTCATGAAAATTAGTGACTATTGGAAAGAAAGAAGTCTATTGAAGAAAAGTGAATAACCGAAAATTCATTATCCAAATAAAATCATCAATGCATTTTTCTTATACCTATTGACTTCAACACTTTCTGGAATAGAGTATTTCGCTCTATTTAATTCCTTTCAGTTTCTCTAACTGTCCATTTTTATATATTCTTCGACAAAGACAACTTCAAAACTGAATACATTAATGTTTGGAAATAATATATGTTGCTATATATAACAACTAGGAAGACCTCTTCAAATTGATAATGATTTGTTTCATATTCGTCATGTCATGCTGTTGCTTTCTTGAGTTCGTGATATATCTCGTAATTGATTAATCGTAGAAACCTTCATCAGAGAAACATTAATATTAGAACAATTATTAATACCTATCACATCCCTCTAAGTTCTATGAAACGTTGTTTCTTATTGAAAATCCTCACCTGAGCTGTTAACCTGTGGGTTGTGGGTAGATCCCGTGCTTGCCTTTCCAGTGGAATAAATGTGATGCCAGGGTTTCCACGGGCCATCTGCGTTGGGGCTGAATTTGGCAGTCGTGGCCTCCGTCGGAAAGCGCGTCGTGTTCGACAAATATTCCAGGATCATCACGCTCGAGATGAAACTTCTGACGAATGCACTGTGCACCAAGTGGGAGCTGTCGGTCAGAAGATCCGGGTACTCGTTGGTTTTCGTGAATATCACCAATTCGTACTGGAAACACCAGACTTCGGTTATATATAAGAGGGTAACAAAATATGTCATCTTCTGATGATTACAACATTATTGATACATTGATATTGAACATAATTTTAGTCTACCCAATATTGATAAGAAATGACTAGTTGGTCTGACAATTTTTTTTTTGCTCACCTCCGAAAATATGTGGCGCGCCCTCTTCCAATCGCACTCCGCATCTTGGAGACAAAATGGCAGAAACAACACTTGCGGATCTTCGAAACTTCTAGACTCATCGTTCCTCTCCGTTTTTTCCTTTTCGTTCTTGTCGGATTTTTCAGATTTATCCTTATTTTTTGCTGCAAAATTATCATTTACTCTCAGTTTCCTTTCTTTCTGGCTTAGTTAGAAAATAATTTTTCAATAATGCGAAATAAATCTGACAAAATATATATTTAATGAAATATCAATTAATTGATGATTTTCTCTATTGAATGTTTTATTTTTCATATCATGATAACGAACTTAAATAGATATTCTACACTAAAATTGATCATTTTGAAAGATATTGAGAACACGTTACAAGTATCCTACTGAAAAATGGTAATGAATTAAAGTTATTCATAAAGAATTGGACACTACTCACTGCCTTTGTTCTTGATATATCAAAATGTTTTTGAGGCCATTTTCATCGCAGTGGATAGGACTACTTCTTTACATTTTTGACTGTTTGATTTTTAGCTAAGTCTGCCTGAAATTTCCCAAATAATGTGGAAAAACTAATCATCCATAAGAGAACCGTTTGAATTGATTTTGAGTCAATTTAGCTTTGGGAAAGGGGGTGAAATGGGGTGTTAATTTGCAAAAAAACGTAATTTTTAGTTAAAAATAGAGTAATATGTCGTTTTAGGATTTTGGTAATACAGATTTCAAATTCAATCGATATATTTTAAAATAAATGCCTACTGATGCAGAAGCATTGGTTCAGTTTGTAGCGTTTCTTATTAGATACCTACCTTATAATTTTCACAAAGTTCGAACCAGCATAAGCTAAGTATTAGAGAAAATATAAATTCATATTTCTTTCAGATGCGATATTCACACGCCGACGGGTATCCATTATACCCATATCTTTCAAACAAGTTCGCTTGTTTCTTAAATTTCTTTAGGAACTTTTGATGTCAACTGTTTGTGGAAAATCACGTTAATTCCTTTCACTTGTATAACCAGTTCCATCGAAAGATGTAAATTGGATCGAATTTCTAATTCGTTTCTATGATTATCAACAATCTCATTTAATCATAAGAATAAATACGTTAGAGAATATGACGACAAGGTACTACAATTATGTTTATATTATAGTCTGTAATCTAGTAAGTATTCATATCATAAAGGAACTATATTTCTATATTAATTTGCCTGTATTTTCTTTCAATTTACGAAGTATAATTCAGGCTGGTATCATTTATACGCGTAACTGTTCTCTATTAACAACCCGACAAAGAATCGATGAACAACCCAGAATTTCAATTACATGCAAAGCACATCTGTTAAACGCATCAAAACAGAAATATCTAACTCTTACATTATGTATTTCAGAATAAATTTATCCAAAAACTTATACTTTCATAAATGCGTTTATTTTCAATAGGATACCAATTTTCCCAGTTCATTCTCCAATTGACGTCGAAAATATTTTTCGTAACGCGTCGGTTTGTATTCAACGGTGTGTCCATAATCGTCCTCCATAATTCCGGGGGGATACTTCAGGTAGAATTTTTTGATCAGGTCAATTCGGTCGATGGGCCTGCAGAACATGCACCTGAAACAACAGCAACACCACCCCCTCGTACACCACAACGGAATCGCTATTACTAAGTACACGATAAACCACATCAAACATATTTTGCCCAATCTACTGAAAAATTTAACGGATCTGTTCTTCGAGGGTTCTTGAAATAAACACAGGAACGCACTCGCGCCTATTCCTTTCATTTCTTCCACGGTACAGTTAAGATTCTCCTTTTCTTTCAAAATGGTCGCAAGCGAATCTTGGGCCGTTTCGCTTTCTTTCACATCCTCGTATTTTAAATTTTTATTATCTTTTTCCTCTTTTCTCGCATTTTCGTCGAAATTATTCTTCATCTCATCGTAGGTGTAGTCGTTGTCAGCACCTTCTTTGCTTTGCCTCTTGTCGAGAACTTGACTGTTCTGTTCAGTTTGTTTTGAA
Source organism: Cynegetis impunctata (assembly GCA_030704885.1). Classification (NCBI taxonomy): domain Eukaryota; kingdom Metazoa; phylum Arthropoda; class Insecta; order Coleoptera; family Coccinellidae; genus Cynegetis; species Cynegetis impunctata. The sequence continues at coordinate 238,164 of JARQZK010000819.1, read as the reverse complement.
ATAGAAACATCGATATTCCCGCTATCTACATTAGGAGAGTAACTAGGTGCAATTTTTAAATGTTTAGAATGAGGCAGTTCAATATCACTTCTCTGTCCTCTGAATCCAATTGCTTTCGGTTCGGCCTCTTCGTTGTGCCAATTGCTTTCTACGTACTTGACATTATTCCCTTTGTATTCATCCTCCAAATTTTTATTTTTTGCAGAAACTGCGCGATGCACTTTGTCGAATTTGTGTAGATTCTCATCGAAGTGGAATTTTTTCAGTTCATCCTTGCGGATAATTTCATCTTCGTCTTGTGATATTTTGTCGTTCGCGAGTTCTAAATCTTCAGATATTTCGAAGGTTTCGTTCTGGTCCAATAAAATTTCATAGGAAGGGGGCCAAAAACATTGCACTCTTGAATACAGCATGATGAAGATCAAATTCGTCAACATTTTGAAGTATTTTATTTTGATGTATGTCATTAAATCCGATGTCTGATGAACATTGATCTTTCTGAATATCTCACGTTCGTCTAGTCATAAATAATCCTCTATGAAAGAAGAATGTAAGTGCTGTATTTTTACCATATTCTTGAAATACAAAATCCATATATTTCACATTACTATTGAACTTAAAGGTGATATAAATTACAATAATCGAAATAATATATCAATAATCAGCTTCGACTATTTCTAATTTCTTAGATATCCTCCAACTGATTGAAATCAAAGAATGTTTCGATAACATACTGTATATATACAGACAGGCGTGTAACCAAGGATGCAAAAAATATTTTGAACAAGTTGAAAAAACTATTGAGTTGCCAAACAAAATGTTTCATGGAATCTTTTTAGATAATTGATTTCATATTTTCGGTAAATGTGACAAATTAGCTTTTCTGACATGTTGAGAATATATTATGATTTTTAAAGTTTAAGATGAAAGTGGTGTCTGGTTTCAATTTGATATATCCATTTTTTAGTTTAAACTATGATATGCGACAAATAATATCTCGGAAATATTAGAAAGAGATTTCAATGAATTTGACTTACACAAAATGTCATACAAAGTTTTTCGAAATTTATTCTCATTGTATGTTACCTGTTATATCTTAAATGATTGGAGAACAATATGGATCAATAATGAGCGTAAATAGCGATGGCAAAGATGATAAGTATCATTGAATATTGTTTTTTTTGTCGAAAGAAATTCGAGGGATTCATCTTATTGAGAAGCCCAGAAAGGCCAATACTCACCTATATATATATATATATATATATATATATATATATATATATATATATATATATATATATATATATATATATATGATTTATTTATATTTTCATAAACGCTGGAGATAACGTTAAAAGTCAAAACCTTTGTGTACTTACTACTTATATCATAATGTAGGTATTTAATGATAATAACATTTAACTCAGTGCTGTAACTTTTCAATAATATTCAATCAAATACGAAAATCCATGTTATTTTATTCTGCTTATGAATTATATAAGGAAGATATCAAGTATATACTTGATATATTTTTATGTGTACTGTTACCTGGTACAGCTGTGATACTGGCAGAAGAAGGATCATCGTTTGACCATTCTGGAAATGGCAAAACCCTCGGTTCTGTCGAATCTGGTACCGGAGTAACTAATTGATGCTGCTTGTCATTTTGATGGGCTTTTATGTTACTACTTTTACCTTTAGATTTTTCTGAGACTTTCCGTGAATTATCTGTCATAATTGGATGAAAGAGATTAGTGGATAATTTTTCGATATATTTGACACTATTGTCTCTTTTCGACAATTCAATATTTAGTTGCTAAGCTTTTTCACGAAGCTAAGTATGACGTAAATGCTTTCGTTCACTTGATTTGATTTTATTAGATTACATGACGATAAATGGATCAAAATCTATTGAAATAACTATTATATTCCGATCTTTAGTTTTATTAACATCAGAACAGTCAAACCAGTAAAATATTTGAGTTCCGCGAAGTCGTTGTATCTAATTAATTCAATGATCGCGTGAACGCTAGTCAATAATGAAGTTTGGACACAGAATAGTTCAAATCTTTTATTGTCATAATAAATAATGACTCAACTGTTCCTAATTTGAAGAAGAGATAGTTATATCGATTAGAAAGAATACCTACCCCTTTTATCATTCCGATATATAATAATAGCTAGGTATATAAACTGCAATGATAGTCTTTTTTTCTCCATTCTTTAAAGAGAGTATAGAAAATGAAAGATAAAACAAGTGTGCGGTCCGGAGACCCCTATCAGTAATGAAGTTCCTTATGTATTTGTTATAATATGTTATTGTTATTTTTCTATTCTTTCTTCTCTTTCGATATTCTTCTTGACTCTGAGATTTCACTGTTGTCTCTCTGTAATGTTGTTGAATAGTAAAAGGTCGTCTGCCCGAATCTCGATATTGTTCGAGTGTGCGTGCGACACAGAGAGATAGAGACCAATTCGCATGGAACGTTTTTTTGCTATATTGAGATTTCTATCAACCAACGCTTACCTCAAGCCGCGTAAAAGAACTTCCTTCAAATAATTTCTAGTTTTAGAAAGAGTGGGTAAAAAATTTGAGGAAGATATCTATTGCGGTTAACGATTTTTCTATGAATAACTTTCTGGAATTTATGATTTTCCCTCATTCGAAAAATTTTATTATATTCGAATTGATTTTATGGTTTCGCACAACTTATTTTATTTGGATCATTTCCATAAAACTGCAGACATAATTCTGTTTACACTCCTAATATGATTTGAATCGTTTCAATTTATTTGCCAATTCCGATCACTATACGTGTCATCAGTCTTAAAAACAAAAACTTTACAACACAAACGTCGAAATTCCTGGAAGATAGAATTCTGATTGGGAAATGTTTTTATGACCGATAATATTTACAATGTGGAAGTGATGTTCTAATTCGATCGAATGCCAGTCTTGAGCTTCTCATCATCTCACTATCTCACTGTCAACGAACGGCCGAGCCGGCTTCCTAGATTCTGACGGTCGACGTATCAAAACGATTCCTTGACTGCTATTAGTCCTGCAATTTAGGCCAGTTCTCCTGCCAGTGAAATCGGAAGCGCATCGAATCGTCCTTGGTTCAATGAACTAATACACTTCACTACCGCTTGTTGCTTATCTCGATATGCAGCATCCGCATCGCTCAGTGCCGTACTGGGGCCGCTGCCACTGCGCATCTACGTCAACCGTCACATTACCCAGCTCACCAGCTGTGATAATGTTTGGAGAAAGATCATTTCGATTTCAGAATTCAAACATCATAATTGAAAAAGATTAGCTCCTACTTTGATTTTTCTACACATAAATTTTAATATAATAGTGAATTATTTTAATGTGCAATTTGAATAATTGAAGTTTTAATTTTCAAGCTTCAATATTGAAATGTTAATTATTACTTGAATTATTTGAACATTTCTAATGTAATGTACTTGATATTAAATTTCACGTGAAATAAATTGTTTTCTATATTCATGTGGAATTCGGGCAAATCAAAAAATTTACGGTTCATTATTTTCTTTATATATATATATATATATATATATATATATATATATACATAAAGGGGGGACAAATGCCACTTTATTAAAATGGTTCTCTTACTTTTGATGTAGAGAAACTAGTGTTTTCTACTGGCATAAAAAATTTTTGAAATATTTGCCATAGCTCATTGGTTCTTTCACTTTTGTGTATACACCTCAGGTCTAGAAAATGACCTCCATCAAAAAATCGACAAATTTTCTACAACTACTTAAATTACGCTACATTCAATTCCATTATTCAAAATTCAACCATTTTACAGTTTCCTTCCTTTCGTTAAAATAAATCAAACTTATCTCTGCCTTATTTAAAAAACTTTATTGAAGTTGATTTAAAATCATAATATTACATCAACCAGGTACAATTCAAAAATGAGAGATAAAAATATGGATTTCCAGTGTTATCTAATTGTTGAAGCCATACAAAATAAATACATGCAATTAGATTTATTGAATAGTCCATGAATCCATGAATACTTACTGAAACATTCCAAAAAGTTGAGCAATTGGGTTCAAATATCGAGAATCAATGAAATATCAATTATTTGAAATCGACGCACCAAAATATCTCCGATACAGGCCTGGCAGTTCATTAACGCCTGCATCCACGGAAGACGCAGTGGGCACATTTCGCTGTTATGAAAATAAATCATCCATCAGAACCGAACCGGTAGCTGGTGCTACCGTCAAATCACACCTCCAGATAGACTCGCTAGATAAGATAGTGATCTGAATTCCTTTTTGCCCGTATACTGACAATGTGTGCATGCCATTGTTGTTCTTCGACAAGGAAGCTAACGAAGCCTATTACAAACAAACAATTCTTTTTAATAATAAAAAACCCGTTTCAGGTTTAGCGTTTGAACTATTTTATATTTGCGTTTTTCAATCATAATTGTTGACTTATTGTTTCAGTAGTTCAGCAAACTAAGCAGAATTATAAACATATATATATATATATATATATATATATATATATATATATATATATATATATATATATATATATATATATATATATATATATATATATATATAATATATATATATATATATATATATATATATATATATATATATATATATATGTATGTATGTATATATATATATATACAGGGTGTCCCAGAAATCAACGTCAAGCCGAAAACTGGCAATAGGCCAGGTCGTGACAGTTGCTAGAAAAATATATTAAAAATTCTTGGTCATTTACTTTTCAAATTTTATGGATTCAAAAATAAATCTCAAAAAGTGACACCTTGTGATGATCTTTCAAGTCCTGTGACTACAAATGTTAACTTTTCGTCAGTTTTTTTTCTGTGACGTTGCCATGAATAACCCTTCTGCAAATTACAGTTAAAAGTTGAAACATAACTACCTCAGTTTTAAATAAAATGTTAGATTTTTGCCCAACATTGAATTCAAATTTATTACATCACCCAACTTCAACCGCGTGTGGTGTAAAAAAAATGTACTACACTATTTTGGCAAGTAACTTTAAAAGATGGCGCGTTTAGTCTGCATTCCGAAATGGTATGCCTCTTACTAATTGATACTTCTTAGCTGAGGAAAAAAAATTATTTGTTAGTTTAAGGTGCTTTTGAAATAAAATTGGGTTGTTGGATTTCTTCAGTTATAATTTTTATTAAATCAGATTTACCAATTTTAAATTAAATGTTCGAACTGTTTACCTTCAGCTGCAATGCAAACTCTACATCTCTTTAAAAATGATCGCGTAATAAGACGGGCGTATCTTCTCAAGTTGATGTATTCAGCGGCTTCTGCAATTCTTTGGCACAGCTCGTCTAAAGTTTGAATTGGTTTAGAGTACACGATATCCTTTATCGTATCCCAGTAAAAGAAATGTATGGGGTTTAAATCTGGTGTACGGGCAGGCCACTCCTCTCGATGCTTCTGCAACATCGTTTGACAAAATCGCACTCTCTCTGGGTAATCTCGGGGTAGCAGACTTTGTACTCGTCGTACATGGCATGGGTGAAACTCGTGTTTTTTTTTTAATACGCTGTGCAGTACTTTTGGGGACTGCTATGCTCTGTTGAATACCACGTACTGACATACTTGGGTCTTCTTCAACTGCTTGCGGGACTTCGGCCTCGTAGGGCATTAAGGGTCTTCCCTCGCTAACCATTTGACTAGGGAATCGATCCTCTGATAATGACCGATGTACATTAATAAATACTCGATGATCGGGATAACGCTCAGCATTTGGGTATCTCTCACGATACATTATTGCTGCAGCATTGGCGTTGCATAAGCATGCTCCATAAATGAGATGCATGTTGGCGTATTCATGTGTGGTGTATCGAGATGGCATGATAACAGACTACACAAAACACGGGATTACGATTAAAACAAGTCCGGGGTCGTCAGAAACAGTGCATATAAATTCAAATCACAATGCAAATCAAGTCCAATAAACAAAGTCACAGTCGTAAGTACGAAGTCAATACAAATACTGAAATATTGCACAATTTACCTAACGCATTCCTGTTTCGCCAGAGTGGCGAAATGATGGGTCAATCCGTCTCGCTCTTAGATGAGAGTAGCGTCACTATCTATCTCGCTCATACTTAACAAAGTAGCGTCTCGCTCGCACTAGTCAAATAACGTCACTCTTCCTCTCAATCGAACTTGTATGAAATCCGGCTTCATTGAAAAAAAATGTTTTTTCTCAATTTAGAAGTAGCAATTAGTAAGCGGCACACCATTTTGGAATCCAGACTATACGCCCCATCTTTTAATGTTACTTGCCAAAATAGTGTAATACATTTTTTTTACACTACTTGCGGTTAAAATTGGGTGATGTAATAAATTTGAATTCAATGTTGGGCAAAAATCTAACATTTTATTTAAAACTGAGGTAGTTATGTTTCAACTTTTAACTGTAATTTGCAGAAGGGTTATTCATGGTAACGTCACAGAAAAAAAAACTGACGAAAAGCTAATATTTGTAGTCACAGGACTTGAAAGATCGCCACAATGTGTCACTTTTTGAGATTTATGTTTGAATCCATAAAATTTGAAAAGTACATGACCAAGATTTTTTTAAATATTTTTCTAGTAACTGTCACGACCTGGCCTATTGCCAGTTTTCGGCTTGACGTTGATTTCTGGGACACCCTGTATATATTGTTTATATGACAAGTATAACCAAATTTCTGTGACGTCAATATTACAACACTCTAACCAAAAAATGGCGACTTCACCCATTTTTAGGCTTCGTGCCGTGATGTAAAATTGCGTACTGCACTAATACGGAAAAGCTTTTTCCGCTAAACTCTTATTTCGCAAAAAAGGCTTTTAGGGAAGAATGTAGAATGAAATATCGAAAACTAAAGATAAATTATTTCACTAACGTAAGTTTTTTCGTATAGAGGTTTGGATTTTTCCGGCAGCAGACTATATATCTCTCCTTCTCAGCCGCTTTTCTTCAAATTCGTCCATCTCAAATTGTTCTAGATTGACCTCAATTTGTTATGAGTAAATCTCAATGATATTGAAATGACTTCAGAAGTATTATCAGTAATAATATCACAAGAGCATCGAAAATAATCGATTATACTACCGAGTCACGAGACGTATTTTGCGAAACACCACGAGAGCGCAGCTCGAGTGGTGTTTTAAAAAAATACGCCTAGTGACGAGGTCAGTATAAATAATCGATTATTTTCGATTGCTCGAGTGGAATTCGTTACGATTATATAACGAATAAAAAATATTAATTTTTTTTTGACAAACGTCAAAACACCGTCAATATGAAAATATTCACATTTTGACACGAGGCGAAACACCAAAACAACGATTATATCACGTCGTCAAGGGTATATTCACTTATCTATACGCAGTCGTTATGCAAAATTCACGGATTCTATTGGCTCATTCATACATGAGTTATATAATCAAAATAATATTGCCTAATTTCATTGTAATCATAATGTAGGTACACATAATTGTGAAAGGTAATCAATGAAAAAGGTTACAATGATCTTATCATTCAATTTAATTCGTTAATCGTGTATAAAGTTTTGTACGTATTGCGGGCATAACGGGATTTTGTGGTCTTACGGAGATTTTCGACCGAAAGATCGTCGCAGACCATGAAATCCTTATTATGCCCTGCTCAATACATAAATAACTATTATATTCCCTATTCATTATTTTAAAATCGTCGAAAATAATTGGTTAATAATCATTTTTCTGTTGATTAATACTAATAAAGATTTTAAGGGTTGTCAATTAAACTTTTATCTATCTAAGGAGTTATTTCCTATATTCTTCACAAGAAAATTATTTGGAGAATCCCATAAATGTTCAGGGGGTGACCTAATTTCAGAAGATAGGGGTTCATTCCTGTTAGGAAGGATCCAGGCGGAATAACTTCTCGCGGCATCATTGACGTTATCATCTTGCCTTTGTGTCGACGTGCCCTTTGTTTGGCGGCGAGTCAACTATGCCGCTGCTTTTCATGTTCAGTTACTACTAGTCGGAAACTGATAACACACACAAAACGAATGTATCTTTGCCCCTATATTTCCCATTCGCAGTAATGCAGCCCTTCAGCGATATACGACAATATATATATATATATATATATATATATATATATATATATATATATATATATATATATATATATATATATATATATATAGAAGAAGGGTAGTCTTTTGCTGACTAGTTAGGATGCAATAAGGATAATATATTTGGGTATAGCAGCAAGCAAAACGTGTACTCTTATAACACTATAATTTCCGTTATTTCGACAATGAATTATTGTCATCTTCAGGAAGCTACAAAATAAGCACAAAAGAAAATCAATAATGCTCCATAACGGCCAACAGTAAAAATACTCACTGTGTTTGGAGAATGATTGCAAAAGGTGTAAAGATCGAGATACAACAGTTATTGATTTCCACAAAACATTATTGATCGAGAACACAGGCGTGATGATCATCAACTGACATTACAAGTTAAAAAGTTAAAATGGTCATAATAAATTTAAAATGAAACATAGTTAATTTTGAGGAAATTAAACATTATTGAGTCTAAGTTAAGTTAAAGACTAAAATAATATAATTATCTACTTCGTCATTTCATATTGACTGAAAAAGAGACGCGACCAGCCATCTTGATCAAGAAAGTAAGACATAGACAACATCAAAACAAAAAACTCCAATGTGAAAATATGATAATTTAGGACCACAGATTGGTCACTGCTAACAAATATAAATAGCCAGAAGTATAAAAGACTCAGAGAAAGAAAGCAACCTTTTCTCTCACTCGACATTTCTTAAATGGATGTTTTTATCTAACTCTAACAAAAAGGAATAAATTTCGCTAAGATGATTTAAATCAGTTTTTTTATTTAAGCAATTTTCTGATTGTGAAATGTAAGCAATCTCCATAAACAGTCTCTTAACAGAATTTCTCTCTCTTGTCAATATTTGGTGTCATTGAAATTCATAATATGTCCTGTATATTAACATGTTCACTCAAGCACAATCTTTCAGGATGGCACCTACAGTCACTCTTATGTGAGGTAATTCTATCCTTGAGGGCTCTAGACGTCTGACCTACATATAATCTATCACAATTGGGAGCATGGGATGCTGTAAACTATATGAGATTGTGAAGTTAAGGGTGTTTATCCTTTACTTTGGTGAAAATGGAACTAATTGTTAAGACTGATTGTATTGGCAATGTGAATGTGACAAAGAGACCTGAAAATTCTTGACAACCTTTGGGAAACATCAGTGATATAAGGAAGTGAGGTGAAGAAAAATTGAGTTTGGGTCGAATCAGCTGCTTCATTGGTAGCTGCTGCGACCTGTGAGACACTTCTGTTATTAATTGTATCTTGTATTGACATGGTCGACGTACCAAAAAGGATCTTTTTTTAATAGAGCAGGAGGATAAGTGTTATCTATAAACAATCATATAAAATTTTTAAATTCTTCTGATGGAAGCAATTGTCAGAATACAAAGCACCCGACGCTTCATCTGTTTTACCAAATTAACTTTCATGGATTGTTTATGATACGAGTGGTAGTTCAAATATCTTCCACTACTAATGGGTTTTCTATACCAGTCGATGACTATAGTATTATCCCTATTACGATGAAATTTTGTATCCAGAAAGGGAACACTATGTTCCTCATCTTCAAGTTCTATGGTGAACTGTATGAAGGAATCAAAACTATTGAATACGTCAACCACTTCTGTAACTCCGCCAATTGGTAAAGCTACAATTAGATCATCTACATATTTCTTAATAAAGAAAAAATTAAAAGGTAAAACCTGCAAAATCCCATCTAACACGTCATCCATGACATACATTGCGAGAATAGGACTAATCTTTGCACCTGGCTATTTTATTTGTTAGCAGTGACCAATCTGTGGTCCTAAATTATCATATTTTCACATTGGAGTTTTTTGTTTTGATGTTGTCTATGTCTACTTTCTTGATCAAGATGGCTGGTCGCGTCTCTTTTTCAGTCAATATGAAATGACGAAGTAGATAATTATATTATTTTAGTCTTTAACTTAACTTAGACTCAGTAATGTTTAATTTCCTCAAAATTAACTATGTTTCATTTTAATTTATTATGACCATTTTAACTTTTTAACTTGTAATGTCAGTTGATGATCATCACGCCTGTGTTCTCGATCAATAATGTTTTGTGGAAATCAATAATGTTGTATCTCGATCTTTACACCTTTTGCAATCATTCTCAAAAACACAGTGTGTATTTTTTACTGTTTGGCCGTTATGGAGCATTTATTGATTTTCTTTTGTGCTTAATTTTGTAGCTTCCCTGAAGATGAACAATAATCATTGTCGAAATATCGGAATATAGTGTTATAAGAGTACACGTTTTGCTTGCTGCTATACCCAAATATTATTATCCTTATATTTATATATATATATATATATATATATATATATATATATATATATATATATATATATATATATATATATATATATATATACAGCGTGTCTACGTTAGTTGGTTACATATGGGAAACTTTTTTTTCTATTAATTTAAACAATGTCTTCTTTATGAAAAGTTCTGCATGTTCTAAAACCCAAAATTCAACTATCAGATATTAAATTGTATTACTCATACACAAGGTTTGTCAAAAAAATTATTTTTGATGAAGCATACCTTCATTTTTGATTATATCGAAAATTTGTTCAGGGAAAACATGTTTAGGATTGAAAATAATTTTGAAATATTAAATATTGTTAATTTACAATAAAAAAAATTTCTTCGCGATAACATGTCTACTTTGAAGATTAATGCTCCTTGATTAATTATGCATTAATGTTCAAACTTTCGTTGTTATCGCAAAGAAAATTTTTTTTTATTATAGATGAACATTATTGAATATTTGAAAATTATTTTCAGTCCTCAAGATCATTTCTTTAAAAATAATTGCGATATGGTCATGTTAGTAAGCCAACTGTCTAGGTTTGATGGCTAGGAAGTGCTATATACTTAAGAATATAGATAATTTAGAAATTTTAAATTAGCAAATACTGTAAATTTGATGTCATACTTCGGATTTCATGTTCTTATTAAGTATAGGTATCTGAAATTGAATCATAAATAATTAATACTGTTATATGTTGCTTGAAATATTGCTGACATGTGATATTAACATGGATTTTTATATTATCATTTATGAACATAAATACTACAACTCCAATTCAATCATATTTAGTACTTCTCTATCCAGCATTTATGATGATATTAGTTGAACTACCTATTCTATACTACAGCATGTTTTGCAAATTTATATACATTGATAAGCAATCTGCATTAAACATAATAATATTATAGGTTACAACAAACATTTTCACGTACTTTTCATTGGGTTCAATTAATATTCAAGAATTTAATGCTATCTGCGAGATATTTACTCAGGGCTGTTATAGATTTTTGGATGTCAAATGTATAGGATATGAAAATTAGGTTAGGGTCACAAAAAAGATGCTGGAAAGCTTCATATTCAACGGTTTTTGTTGCTTGATTTTATTTATAGAGTGAATATTCTCATCTCTAAATACCATTTCATGTTTTATACTAAAATTAGAAAAATCAGTGCTTACTTACATCTCTGCAGCCACATTTGGATTTGGATTATGTTCCTTAATTTTTTATATACAAGCTTTTCTATAAGTTCTATCTGCTATCTTTTCTACTGTTTGGCTCATAATAGTTGTGTCTTTTTTTTTTAATTGTTATGTGAATAATCGACTGGGATGAATACCTAAGGTAATAATTATTTATCCTCAACAAGAAGCGGCTTTTCGGCGATTGCTTGTACACCATAATTTTCCCTCTTTGTCGGTTTCAGATACGATTGGCAGCCGAGAGATCGCTAGCGAGGAGTGTTTCATCAACAGAGTTGGCTGAGAAGTTAATAGTTATCTGCGATAATGTAACGTATGAATTTCACCTCCAGGAAGAGGGAAAAATCTGGTAAGCAATAATTATCATACATCGTTAAATGAGAATTGCAGGCATCGCGGAGATATGCAGCCGAGATAGGCACGGTTGTTCCCGGGTCATCGGGGAGATCAACTGTGAACATTGTCCGGAATGCGTAAAATATACACTTATCGATAGGTTTGCTATTATTTGAACAACTGTAAACTATTATGAAGTTGCGGGCACTCGTTCTATAACGGATGTTTTCAGATTTCGGCTGATAACGATTCATACAGGATGTTTCCCTCTTCTCTAAATTCTTTGTTGGGATTTCTAAAATTTCTACGTTGATTATTTTCAAAATATTTGTTGGATAAGAGGTACATAAATTGATATCGCGATATTTGTCATTACGTCATTTGCTGGAATACTGAGCTTAAGATCTTGATTATTATCTTGAATGAATAAATGACACCTCCACGGAAGCTAGACACGCACTAGTTATTTTAAAATATATGAAAGGTATAAAAGCTAGAAATAAAAGACCGACCAAGTGTGAATCGGACTTGCTTACCAAGGGTTCCGTACAAAAAAATTTTTTATTATATGGTGTTACTAAACATTTACGGTTTTCGAAATTTTTCCCTTATCTGTGCAATAAGACGTTGCTTCGTACAAGATTTCAAGATTCTGAGTTCACGGGAAGTACCCTGTAGGTTTTGATTCCCTTGCGAGTGTCGAAAACTTGCGGGAATTTGCGGCATAAACGGCTGTATCTTTTGATTGCGTTGGCTTAGAAGTTTTTCAACTCCAAGGGACAGTAGACCTGAGTATTTGATATAAATTCCAGCTTGATACCTCCACGCGTTCCTGAGAAAAAGGGTCTTGACAGACAGACGGACAACAAAGTGATCATATTAAAACAATGGTTAAAAATGACAATTTACACATTTATTATAAGAAATAACGCATGACGCACTATAACTATACAGTTAGTTTGCCATTAGCATCTGAAGAAGGTGAAGTTCCACCGAAACGTGCGTCATGCGTTATTTCTTATAATAAATGTGTAAATTGTTATTTTTAACCATTGTTTTAATATGTTTATTAATTTACACCAAGTATCGGCTCAATCAATCCAAAAAAACAAAGTGATCCTATAAGGGTTCCGTTTTTTCCTTTCGAGGAACCCCAAGAAGCATGGGAATATTGAAATTTCAAATTATAAGAAGGAAAATATATTTTTGTCCCATATATCGATGACGAGAAAATGAATTCTCTTGTAATAGTTTAGTTTTTTTTTATCGCGGACAATTTTATGCTGAAATTTCAATCCTCAATTGGATTTCCAATCATTACACATGTCTTCAGCCACTCCAGGTTCAGTTGGAAAGCTAAAAATTGATACGGATGTTAAGGAAGTGCGATTTGGGAATTCAAAATATTTCTTCTCACCGCAGCAAGTTTTATGTAGAAGTTTCATGAATTTTTCAGATATTGCGTTGTCTTTCTCTCAATTCCTTTCAAGTTGACTTGAATTTATATGTAAAAAAGAACAAAAATGAATGGAAATACGACCTTAGTCACGAAGCTCTGCGGCTAACACGTTTTTATAATTCTCTAAGACTGTGTACGCTGATAGAGAAAGGCTTTGTTCGTAGATCGAAGGGTTTAAAGCTTCACAAACTGCAGTATGATTCTAGCACTTAGTTTAATAGGAAATTCAAATGAAATTTTCATCTATCTCCAGTTCTGAGCGTATTATGTATTAATTATGTACACGGAACAATACCGAACTTCGTGAACTCAGTTAACTCCTATTGTAGGAATCCGGTCGAAGAACTCGTAAAATATTCAACAAACCGAAGCCGCTTCCGGTTCACCACGTCTCAAATCCACCCTCCTCGGATGGAAGTTGCATCGCGGATTCTGATACTGCGAATTCCGCCGGCTAAATAATTCATTCAGTCGGACTGAAGCTCTCGCATCATTAATTAAATCGCAGATGAAATGGATCCGTCGTGCGCATAATATTTGTCAAGGCAGAGAGGTGGTATAAGTGCCTTCTGATGTTCAATTTGATATATAACACTCCTATCTATATACTTATATTATTAGATATTCATATACATATAACGGATAGTTAAATAATTTAAATAAATTATCTAGTACCTATTTAATTGTTGACTTAATAAAGAATTCCAAGTTAAAAATATAAAATATATATATATATATATATATATATATATATATATATATATATATATATATATATATATATATATATATATATATACTTACTTACCTATACAAGTAAACAATTTTGTTACTTATTTTCGTCTAGTGTATCAATTCAAAAATTATTGACTGTTACAGGTATTTATTGAAAATGAAATTAAAAACATATAAATTGTTGGACGTTTCAGAGGTCATACCTCCTTCTTCAACAACATTGAGTATCTTGTCTGCAATAAAAACAAATAAATAATACACAAATTTCTTTTCTTCGATATCTTTACATTTAACACAATTACAATAACACTTATTAAAAACAAGCAGCAATTTCAATCCTTGTCTTTCTTTTCTGTCGTCTGTCAATGTCTAGTTCTTATATTAATATCATGTCATGGTGACATGTCGTTCTGTTTCATTTGTATCCGGATTTGTTAATATTGGTAATATGTGTGACTCAACTGTTTTACGTCTTGTCTATCATTAACGGTATTTTCCAAATTCAATTGTATGTTTTTGCTTGGGTTCCATCTTCAAAATTTTAGTTTGTTCTTAGTCAAATATATGTTTTGTTGCCGTCTGATGTTTGTTCATCTCATGAATTTGATTGGTATTTCTTAAAATCGAAATTAAGTTAAGCGTAAGTTTTTGAAAGAAACAGTTATCGAACGACAAAATCTGATATCATATTTGGATTTTGCTGCGAAAACTGATTCGAAATTTCACCAAAATCGGTTTACACTCTCCGGTTTTAAGTATTTGAAACTATATATTATACTCTTAATCAATTCTTCAAGTACCTTCGAATTGACCAAAATGTATGTTTACGGCCATACCACGCTGAAAATGCCAGATCTCGTCAGATCTCTGAAGCCAAGCAGCGTCGGGCGCGGTCAGTACTTGGATGGGTGACCGCTTGGGAACACCGCGTGCCGTAAGCTTTTTGTTTTTTATAAGAGCGATATAATGAGATAAATGTCGCACATGAGCGAATATGAACAGCGAAGTTACTACGCATAAGTTTTGTTTTTTTTTTGGAAGTTTCCCTTCTATCAGACGCATATTTTTGGTTAAAAATTATACATCAACACACGCCTTGGCTGGTTTTCTAGCCTGGGTTACGACCAAGACTCGGCTATAAAACATGCTGCATTATATCCTGTGCTTTTCTGCCTTGTCAAACAAACGACTATTTTACTTCATTATTTAGTAGTATGAAAAAGGATAATGTAATCATTTATTCTCTGGTTTTGTCATGATGCAAAAATAAATCAGAAGTAAAAAATATAATCTCCATCATATTCTTCCTACTGTTATTACTAAGTGCTACTGTAATCGTTCAAAACACTAAATCAAATTTTTATATAATGAAAGTGTAATGAGTTTTATAGGGAAATTGTCATTACAACAGTGGCGACAACGGACATTTTCCAACTTGGAAATCAAGCTGTCTGAAGAATGATCTGCATAATTAAAAATCATTAATTAGTAAAAATATACACAACAAAAAAAGAGAGAAGAAATTATAGCCAATCAATTTAATTATCCAGTTGGATTCTCCAAAAATTAACTCATGCATATAATGCGAATATATGCATATAATTCGATTATTGTAAATATAACGTCTTAAATGCATAGTAGGTAAATTATGATTCTATTTGATTGTTTTTGAATGTGAAGTATTCTCTATAATTTTGATAAATTGATATTCATTTAATTTCTCATGCAGACATATGATGCATGTTTTTCAGTGTTTTTTCATTTCAATCGATCAATCGAGAATATTCGATTGGTCTAACTTTGAAGAGTTAGCAGGAGAAACTTTTTCACTTTGTGGAAAATTTCATCTTAGTTACATTACAAACTTTCCTGGTGCTGTAGCGAAGTAACTTAGGAACTTTTCACATGTATACAGGTTCTTCTTCCGAGAGTAATTTACTGCATTAAATTGAATTGTCGTCATCGATCATTTCTTTATAAAATCGGTTTTTTAAATTGAATCGAATTATCCTTCAGGGAAATAAATGAAATATAAATTTCAACAGGCTTGGAACTCCTATTCAGATTTGCAAACTGCTCTTTATATCCATCGCTGCTAGCACTATTCACTATATTATTATCGCTATGACCTTACTAATAATTCTACATATGTTTTGAGTTGTTCGAACAGTGTTGGAGGAGTACTTAAGTACTATAAAATGAAAATAAATGAGTCTCAACTGCAGTGCACATTAAAAATTCTCATTATGTTGCATTCGTTTTTCTATGAGATATCCACTTCGACCTTAATATAAATTTCCATATTACCTGCAATGTATTCTCTAATTTCATCAAATAGGTTGAGTACGTACTCGTATTTAATTTTTTATTGGTGCTTATTATATTAACTTCATTTTTATGTCACCTATTACATATTTTACTTAGGTACATCAGGAATATAACTGTTTATTTTAATTTTTAATAATTTCAAAATACTGTGTATATACAATTTGCTACACAAAATCTTCTGAGAAAATAAAAGTCCATTTAGTAGTGAAATTTGGGTAGAGTGACAAAAAAGATAAATATTTCTGATTCAAAAAATTACTAGATTCAAGTAGAAAAGAGGTGTCGGTCACTAATTTTCTGGAATAAAAATGTTCCTTTGGTACTGTCGATTAGAATAAAAACTATTAATTATTTGAACAATCAGCCATTACAGAATATTGAAAAAAAATGGTGCTTTTACAGGCATTAATAACAACTTACCAGGGTCCGTCAATTAATAATGAGTTAGTTGATATTACTCAAACATCGGCTATTTTCTGTGGTTCGAACGTGAACATATTTGATGAATAGTTTCGTGATAATCTTAAAGAAAATTCAAATTCAGAATATGAAGAAGGTGTAATAGCTATGAGTACAACTGATTCAACAAAATTTAATAGTGCTAGTGAAGATAGTGTATTGAAACAATTTTATGGGAATTAAAATAAAAGGAAGAGGGTAGATCTTTCGTCTACTCTAAGTATCTCTAGTTTGAGATTCTCAGAAATTCTAGATACTATAGGTGATGTCTCAAATAGCTTGACATTAATAGAAAATGGTAATTTTACCATTGATGAGATTAAATTGGAAATTAAAGCAATAAAGGATAAACTATCAAAGGAAATTTTACGATGTAAAAGTTTAGAAATTATTAAAAATAAAAATGATGTTTCTGTACAAACAGAAAGTAGAGATAATATGAATAAGAATATGTTAATTGAAAAGATAAATTCAAAAATTAAAAAAGTATTAAATGAGAAAGATTTTAATAATATCATAAATATACAATGGCCAGAAGAAACCTTTTTATCAAAAATTACTAATATGAATATTTTTAATCCAGAAATTTTAGGTAATATTATTGTTATGGCGCAGCAAAAAAATATTAAAGATCTAAAATTTTTAAATAAATTAATTGGTTCCTCAAAAAGTTTATTAGATCATATTATTAAACAAGGAAAAATGAAGGAAGGTGAAATAATTACTTTAAAATCAGCTGAATGGAGAATTGAGGGTAGTAAAGTAAACAATGATGAAGGAGATATTCATATAATTTCTCTTTTCAATAATGTTGAGAATTTAAAGTTCAATATATATGAAGAACTTAATAATTTTATGAATAATCATAATAACAATATAAGTAATAAATGGAATATAATTATAGATGCTCCTATATCATTAAATGACAAAAAAAAATTGATAGAATGTTCTACTCATTATCTAGAAAATAGTATTGTTTTACATGATAAAGTTATTAAGGAGAGTTATGTTAACAAGAAAAATTTGGGTTACAAAACTGAAGCAATATTAATTGAAAGAAAAGAGGGAGAAACATATGCTATTATAGTATCGAAATTAAAGAGGGGAAACTGTTAATGATTCTAACATCAAACAGGAAATTAAAGGTGTTAGAGAAACTAAAGAAGGTCATTTATTGATAGAATTGAAAAAAGGATCTAAAGAAACAAAAAATATCTATAATAAAGTTAAAACAAAAAATAATAATAGTACCATTAGATTTTATGGCAATAATAATCATAAAAAGGTTATTAATATTTATGGTTTGGATGTTGACTTGAATAAAGAAGTAATAAAGAATGAAATATTGAGTGAATTTAATTGTTCTAATTCAGATGATTTGGTTGTAAAGTCATTAAGACCCTTAATTGGAGGTAAACAGGCTGTAACTATAGAGACAAATGAAGAATTAGCTAATTTGATAATTTATAGAAAACGGTGGAAAATGGGTTTATCAAATGTTTTAGCTAAGGAAAGAAAGGAATCTATATATTGCAACAAATGTTGGTATATAGGACATTTGGCAAAGGATTGTAATGGTCCAGATAGGCATGAATTATGTAAAAATTGTGGGCAGAAGGGGCATATGATAAAAAATTGTATGAATTCTTCTAGATGTTTATAGACTGCAAAATTATAGGACATAGAACAGGGTCCAAAAATTGTAATTGTCATAAATCAATTTGAATGAAAATTTTTACAGTTAAATTTAGGATGTGTAAGGAATGCACACGACATTGTGTGGTCTGAAATTTTACTGAAGAAAATAGACTTAGTTGTGTTATCAGAACCCAATAAATTATTATGTAAAAATTCCAGTTGATTATTTGATATTAATATAAATGTGGCCGTAATTGTTCTAAATTTGATGATTTGGAAGTGAAGTCTATAAGACCCATAGTTGGTGGAAAGCAGGCTGCAACAATAGCAGTAAATGAAGAATTAGCAAAATTGATTATTATTAGAAAACGGTGGAAAATTGGTTTATCTAATGTTCTTGCTGAGGAAAGAAAAGAAATAATATTTTGTAATAAATGTTGGTATAGTGGTCATTTGGCTAATGATTGTAAAGGACCGAATAGACGTGATCTATGTAAAAATTGTGGAATAAAGGGTCATGTGATGAAAAATTGTAGATTTTTAGCAAGGTGTTTGGATTGTTATATAGAAGGACATAGAACAGGTTCAAATACTTGCTCTATTATAAAATAATTTATGAAAATTTTTTATGAGATTCTGGAAATTGCAAAATATGCACATTATTTTTAATGTGTTTTGGAAGTTATTTTAAAGAAAATAGATTATTTCATATGTTGTTTCTATACCAATTTAGATTACATTTTTATTAATTTCAAATTGATTATATGAATTAGATGAAATGTCGTAAAATTTCTAGTTAAAAATTTAAAAGTTTTAATACTATGAATGATGATTATTTATTCATAAAATGGAAAACATAGATGAAGATTAGAACTATAGAAATTGAAGATTTAGTAGTAGAAAGGAAGTAAGAAAAATGGCATGTGCATAATAAAATAATTGAAATTTTTATATGATTACATAATAAAGTTATGAAGAGTAATAGGAACATGAAGATAATAAAAAATGAGAATAAAATGAAAATGTCTGGCATAGATACTGACAAATTTTTATGAATTGAATGATATTAATCAGGAGAGTAAAGGATCTTAAGGATTTGATACTTCTAATAGCTGCTGAAGTATAAAAGCATAAAGCTTAGTTTCCGGTAGCTATGTAGAACCACTATCTAAACATCTAAAAAGATAGTGAAACAACCACGGAGAGGTTTTTTAGTGGGTATGACTTTATAAAGCGAAAAAAGATCTGCTAGTTGAGTCCCACACTCCCCCTCAGTGCAGAACAAATTCCACTGAGGGAAGTGCATAACTAGAGCATTTTTCCTCTCCCACAAAAAAAAAAAAAGGGCGGGATTTTGGGTGATTTGAGAAAACAAAGTGGCTTTTAGGATCCAGGGTCGAAAGCAAATGACACCAACGTTATCCCAAATGTGCCGAACACCCTGTATGCATTCACTTTGATATGAGTACATAATTGAATCGTTTTCTAAATCACCAGGGAAACAATTCAGCACGCAATCTCAATTCCCCGTTGATAGAGCAGCGTTAAATTAATTATTCCACATAAGGTACATTCCGCAAACATCCCCGATACGACATGTTACTTTTAAGTTAATTCTACGTCATTTCCATTGAAGCGGTGAGGATAAACAATTATCTGCGAGATCTCGAGACTCCGGAGTAATTACGAGTTAAGTACGGGATCCGATGGGTTATAGAATGCGTTTCAATCTAGGCAAGAGTTCAGAATCGGGAGAAACGCGGAGCCCGTAGCCAATGGTAGAATGTAATTTTACGTACGAAGAATGCCAAATGCCGTTTCGGCACCGATTCGATTCCGGCTGGATGCAGATTGGATTATTTCTGCTCTGAAGATGTTGAATTCATTACGTTCAGAAACGAGTAATGGAGTGATTGTGAGAGCTGGATTACATCGAGATACATTCAATATTGGTAGAAGACATAATTTCACCAGAAAATCATTGAATTGTTGAAAAATCATCTTAGAATATCTCGAGGGAGCTGGATATACCTATACCTAATAAAACAGAAATAATGAAAGAAGGCAAATAATCTATATATATATATATATAATACAAGCCGAAAAATTGAATCCAGTCTACAGCAAAAACCATATTTTTTAAATTTCTGAAATTTGGTGGGAAGTAAGATCATGTAGATTCTCACTAAGACGGGGTTTTTTAAAATTCCGCCGTTAAGGGGTTGAAAAAGGGTAAAACGTGTTTTTTGATGTTTCTCGCAAAATAATGGACTTAGCGATCCCGTTCTTCCACTAGAATGTTAAGTAAAATGAACTCTAGAAAGTAGTTTTTCAGTTTTTTGAAATTCCATCATTTAGGGGTGCAAAAGGGGTAAGTCTGTTTTTTTTATATTGGCTATTTCCGGCAAAATAATCGACTTAGCGATTCCGTTCTTCCACTACAATGTTTCTTATAATTTTATTAAAAAACCATTTTCTGCATTTTTTGATGTTGTATCATTTAGGGGTTGAAAGAGGGTGTAATGTGTTTTTCGTATATTGGCTATTTTTGACTGAATCTCGCAAAATAATTGACTTAGTGATCCCGCTCTTTCACGAAAATATTAAGTAAAATTAACTTTAGAAAGTAGTTTCTCAGTTTTTTGAAATCCCATCATTTAGGGGTGAAAAAGGAGTGAGTCTGTTTTTTATATTGGCTATTTGTGTTTAAAAAAAAATTATTAAAATATGAATTTTCCCAATTACGAATATGAACTATATCTTAATAAAGTCATACGTATACATATATGGATACGCGGGCGAAGCCGCGACGGGTCCCGCTAGTTTACAATAAAAGAAATTGGCCAAGTGCAAGTCGGACTCGCGTACGAAGGGTTCCGTACCATTGACTACATGCCCCCCTTAAATATCTATTTTATTTCAATTTCATTATTTATTATCACAGTAAATATACAATTGAGAATTTTGTGAATATTTCAAGTCCCTACCTGTTACCATTTATTAACATCGAGCAAAAATAGGCAAACAATGGATTTTTTTGTATGGGAGCCCCCCTTAAATATTTATTTCATTTTAATTTTATTCCTTATTAATAGAAGTAAAAATACAACTGAGTATTTTGTGAATATTTCAAGTGCCTACTTGTTGCTATTATTGATATCGAGCAAAAAAGGGCAAAAAAATCGCGTATGTTGTATGGTAGCCGCCTTAAATATTTATTTTATTTTGTTTTTAGTATTTTTTGTTATAGCGGCAACAGAAGTACATAATATGTGAAAATTTCAACTGTCTAGCTATCGCAGCTCTTGAGATACAGCCTGGTGACAGACAGACAGACGGACGGATAGACAGCGAAGTCTTAGTAATAGGGTTCCGTTTTTACCCTTTGGGTACGGAACCCTAAAAACACGTGAGCAACAGAGCTCCACCACTGAGGTCATATTTTACACTCAATTTTGTCGTTATTAAAATTCGTCCTCAACCCTTAGTC
Organism: Cynegetis impunctata; assembly: GCA_030704885.1. NCBI lineage: Eukaryota > Metazoa > Arthropoda > Insecta > Coleoptera > Coccinellidae > Cynegetis > Cynegetis impunctata. The sequence goes on along the minus strand of JARQZK010000819.1, from coordinate 215,982 downwards.
ACTTTGGAGGGACTGTAAAGTGTGAAGCTGATCAAAGCCTTAAATAGAAAACACCCAAAAAAATTGAATCTTCACATTAAAATGACGACGGTTAAGAAAAATAGTTGAATGGAATTGGCATTTACTTGGTGAAAGTTCATATTCATAACTTTATAAAGAAATAAAAAAACTAACTTTTCACAGGTTGAAATAAAAATCTATTGAGTAAACGCGTTTCGTCATAACATTGACTTCATCTCGTACAAGATGAAGTCAATGTTATGACGAAACGCGTTTACTCAATAGATTTTTATTTCGACCTGTAAAAAGTTAGTTTTTTTATTTCTTTATAAAGTTAAAAATAGTTGAAACTACCAAAAGGCACCAACAACTAGCTATTAACAATTACAACACTTCTATCTCCACAATTGACTGAATTCAGTATAAAAATTGAAAACCCGTAGCCTTTTATTACAAGAAATTGGTTCTGTTGAGAAAAATAAACATTCCGTTAATTAGTTGAGCGTTTCCACTACAATTTTTTCGCAACTTAACCACAGTGGCCGATATTGTTATAAGATAAAACGGGGGCTGTGGATGTTGATCATAATTTCTTATGTAATAATGAATCTTAGTAGTCAATCACAATGTAAATGTACTTAAATATCTTCTTTTGCTCAATTGCCAACCTCTTTCATTTATCGGGCTATGAACTTCGCAACTTCTCAAATAAATAATAGGCATATCAAATAAAACGATTTTCGTCAGGGTAGATTCGTTCGTTCCCCAGAATGGAAAGTTTATTTTCTGCTATTGTCACCGACATCCGCGTCTAATTAAAATTGGCAGGGTTATTCCACGGCAGAATTAACTTTTCGAGATATCGCCCTGAGAACGCACAGTGAGGACCCTTTTGTCCTCGACTCCGAGGAAAACTCGGAAAAACCACTTGAACGATGGATGGGGTAGTTTTATACAAACTTGGGAAAACGAATGCGGCGTCACGTCAACGATTCAGAGATGGAGTAAGCGTTCTATTCTCACTGTGGAAAATGATATTCTAGCCTTTATTGTTCAGTCTAAAGTGATCTTTGATACTTAATTTATATTTCGGACAGGTCGGACGGAACGCAGTTCGAGGATGAAAAACTTGATTACTGTTCAAGATATCTTAGACATTTTTATTTTTCGATTTCCCCTTCCTTTATTATATCTTCGAATTTATGTATATATATATATATATATATATATATATATAACTTATATTTATGAATTTATATATTGAATTTGTTTGCAGAAAATTTAATTCCAGTTATAAACAAAACTTTTATACTATTTATTCGATAATGATAATGAAGGTTGCATGCAGATTCGAAATATAAATATTTTTTATTATAAAAATTTTTTTAGCTACGTTTCTTTTACGTCTTCGATTGACACTTTGACGTAATGTGTCGAACAAGAATTTGTGCAATACGTAAATGAATAATTTGACTTCACTTATGGACCTTTAAGGGATATCCTGACTTTGTAGATTAAAATAAACGTTGCCATAAAGCAGGAAAGTGGATTCATTTCAGTGTATTCCCAAATTTTATATAAATTGCATATGTACCAGAAAGAATTATAGCTGGTTGATGGGTCTTTATTTGAATGTTTATTTTTTATGTGCTGGAGGTGGAAGATCTAAGAAAGGAGTGGTTTCCGAGAGAAGGTAGTTCGTGACTCCGATCCTGTACAATAACTCTTCAGTTTTCGAAAAATGAGATTTCTACAGTTTGCGTATATATGGAATGACTTTCTGTGAATACTATATCCGTATATCTCTAGTACGTTCTAGTGTATTATTCAAGGGTGAACAAAGCATTCAAGGACGTATGAGTATACGAAAGAGCCCTGAAATGCGACCAAACAAATACCGAGAATGCTGAAGCAATGAAATGGCGAAAACAAAAGAATGTACTAATGCGCATTTGCCGGATCAGTTCTACTTATTCTCAAGACGTAACATAAATATATGAAGGAACTTTGATTTTAGACATTTGAAGTGCCATTTTTATTGCTAATTTCATATCTCATAAGTTCAGATGTTGTTTTTTCAATTTTCTAATCTTTGGTCTTCACTTTTCAATTAAGTCCGTTTATCTGATTGTAATTTAATGATTAGTTTCAATTATTATTACAAATCTTGCTTATTGATAAAATTCGATCAGTTTTTCGTAGTAAGTAAAAATCGGAAAATAGATAACATCTAAAAACATAAAAACATAAGAATGCACAAATTATTTGTAGTCAGCTTGAAAAAATTTTAATTATTTGAAATATTTAATATTAGACTCCTATTTGACTATCCTAGTGTCTATAGACAGGACTGACTGATTTTCTACCAATTTTTCTGTCAGTTGGATTCCTCAAATCATATGATTTGAAGAGTATGAAAAATATAATACACAACTCGGGAGGCAAGTATTCTTGATCAGTCTCTATTTGTTGTTATTAATTTGAAGTGTTTTAGTTTAGTTATTCGGGGTGAAAATTCCCCTGTTCGATAATTTCGTGATTTCTAACCATTATTAAAAAAATTTATATCAAATAATTCGAGAAATTCAGAAAAACAGTTTCGAAAAAATTATTCACAATCTCGATTTTCCATAAATATGTGATACCTATATCCTTTAATTCGAAATTTTTGAATATTTAACGCTCGAAGTAATGTTGAGCATATTAATACATCTTCAACCTAACCTAATTGCACTGTTGAGTTTTCAAACAATTCCATATTATCTCCTAATTCACAGAACAAATTACAGAAACCTATTGACATTTTCCTGGCTCTCTCCGATACACACACATCGTTCAACATGGCGCAAAAGCCGGCAGCGGCCGAAACATAGCGCGCTTCGTCCTTCGTTAGTTGTCGACGAGATTTCGTCGGAAGGAGTGATGCGTGAAATTTCGAGAATGCATCAGCGCTGCTCCAACATCAATGCTAGGTCGATGATGCACGTGTTTCGGGCTTGAATTTTTTTCACATGGATCCAGTATTTGATGTTTAGCTACCTCCTTGATGTAAGTATTATAAACAAACATGCATCACATATTGGATAGCTGGTCGGCTTTTCAAATTTGATAATAGTATAGACTCTATAAACTAAAGATTATATACATGAACCGTTTCGATTCTATTTTAAATTGAAATTTTCTTGATTTGACTAATGGTTCAATTGAAAGATAGTTCATATTTTCTTCAGTAATTTTGAACAATATCTATACAAGAAATCAAAAGTTGACAAATTCTGAAACGAAGCAGTCTAAACTTCCGTTGTAAAACAAAAGAAGTTTGCAACAAAACCTCGATCGATACACACATACTAAATTAGTTCTGTTCATGTGTTTTAAAATCTATCAAATGTGATTATCTAAATGTCATGTGTCCTTTGACTACTGAAAATTTTCGTTTTTTTAATTATTCTTTTGAAAAAATGCTGTCAAGCGATACTTTTTTTTCAAGAAAGCAAAAGCACCCCTTTTTTGGTGAGTTTGTAATATTGTTCAAAATCATTGAAGAACACTACAAATTTAGTCGAAACGTTTGAAAATGAAATGTTGAACATCTTCCAAATGAACCATCACACAATTTTAATATATATATATATATATATATATATATATATATATATATATATATATATATATATATAATCTCTTGATAATTATTAGCAATAACAGGCTGGTTGAATCTTAAAAAACTCGATTTAATTAATAAATTGACGTTTCATTATGACATTCATAGTTATTCAAAATTTTTGAACAAAATTGAAAATTCTTTGACATTTATTGACTTGATAAAATTGAATATTGATCTGTCTTGTTAAAAATTCTTTCAGTCTAATATTAACATTCAAAATTGTTTCATTAGAAGGCAAATAAACCACAAATAAGTGATTTTCTTCCATAACAGAGGATTTTATTTATTAAACTATTTTCATCTCCTAATTTTCAATCCAATACTTAGCTACGCCGTTCTGATGAGGACCAAAGAGTCCGAAACACGTGTCAACGGCTGCTTCCATATAAACGTTCTATACCGATAATTCTGCTCTACTTTTTTAATATTTTCCCGTGACTAATTTCTTTCTGTTTAATAAATAGTACTCTATTATTATTATTTTCGAACATTACATAGGTAAAGGTTTCTGTAGTTTCCCTTGCCTTCTAATGAAACAATTTTGAATGTTAATATTAGACTGAAAGAATTTTTAACAAGACAGATCAATATTCAATTTTATCAAGTCAATAAATGTCAAAGAATTTTCAATTTTGTTCAAAAATTTTGAATAACTATGAATGTCATAATGAAACGTCAATTTATTAATTAAATCGAGTTTTTTAAGATTCAACCAGCCTGTTATTGCTAATAATTATCAAGAGATTAAAAATAAATCACAGGCAACAACAATTCGAATAAATATATATATATATATATATATATATATATATATATATATATATATATATATATAATATATTATATATACATATATATATATATACATATATATATATATATATATATATATATATATATATATATATATATATATATATATATATATATATATGAATATATGAAAAAGTCACAAATATTTCAAAACTGACCGAATAGCAAGATTTTATGGATCTTATTTACTTGATGCAAAAAAAGAACTGAAAACTTATTGTGATGTCCATGCCTGGAATTTATTTCCATTTTCTATCATAGTTTTCTTTCATTTTTCTCGAGTATAATAATATATGACTATGTTTATAAAACCGAAAATATGACGCAAAAATTATGAAAGTTTATTTTTAAGTGTATAGGTATGTAAGGTATAGTTTCCTTTCATTTGCACCTTGATAATAGGTAGGTATATTATAATTCTTTATACAATTAAATTTTACCTGTAATTACTATTACTGCCTAATTCAACGCCACAAATACATTCTCTGAAAAAATCTAATGCCGTAAATTCGGCATAAATTTTACCATGTCCAACTTTAGGTGCGATAGTAAAAAATTTTCAAACCTGTGTCCAAAAATGTGAAGGTTAATTATGAACACATACATATTAATATATCCGGAAGTCGACTCTCTAGGGCTTTTTTGGGGCTTAGGAGCGAAAAAACCGGTTGGCCTGTCCGAAATTTATACCATTCGATTAATTGTCGACTACGATAAGGACGCCGTAAGTGCCCATTTTTTCCACCTGTCTTATCGAATGCGGGACGTACATCTTCCATAGAAGCAAATAAAAAGGGGGCTGTCGGTTCCAAGCGAATGGACTCGGGGATTTTCTTCTGACGCCTGGCCACTCCATGTTTAAATTACTCGGCTACGTCGTGATCTAAAATTTATTGTATCTATTTAAGTTCAGTTGTAATTTGGTAAAAGTCAAATTGATTCACGTAATAGAACTAGGAATCAATGTCTGTTCAGTAAGATCAAAATACCACTTTTAAGGTTGAATGGTGGAAAATGAGTACCAAAGTTTTTCATACTTTCATTATATTTATATTAAACCATTTGACCATTCACTAATTTTTTTTTAAAGCATAAAACACAACATGATAAAGGTACTTGAAAATATATCTGAGAAATATATATATATATATATATATATATATATATATATATATATATATATATATATATATATATATATATATATATATACACATATATATACATATATATATATATATATATATATATATATATATATATATATATATATATATATATATATATATATATATATATATATATATATATATATATTATATATATATATATATATATATATATATATATATATATATATATATATCAGTGGCGGCTCGTGAGGTTTTGGTTCGAGGAGGCTATAAGAGGTGTTAAAAAATACACCATAGGCGAAAATGTTTAGGATTTCAAGGTCAACCGCCTTATAATTTAAAGAAAATCAAAGTAAAACCAGCACCCTACGCTATTAATTTGTTTTCACTTTCGAATGTCTACCTTGAGACCTACAACTCCTATTTACAATATTCACAAAAACTCTTCTCAGCCAATTAATCAATTCATCTATTCATCAATTATTTTTTTTAACTGAGATTGAATTCTCGCACATCACTTGGTGAAACATCATAAAGAATAAAGTATAAACTTTAAAATAAAAACACTTGGCTTATGTTTCACAATATGAAAAAATATTCAGATACTGTATTTAGCAGTAACGAAAAGTCGACATGATTCGAGTTATGAACTCATTATCAAGACTGACTGACTACAGGAGAGTATTGCACCGTAATTTATAAAACAGACAAAAGCGAAGGTGATACCTGAAAATCAATTTGTTCGTTTACAAGGGGTAATTGACTATTATGGGCGGAACTTATTTCGAGAATTTCAAGAAGGTCAAGGCGTTCTCCTTTGTTACCTGAATGTAACATTTTGGTTTTGTTGAAATCCAGGAAGTGATTGAATTTTATACAATGTTCAGAGAAGTCAGTGGTATTTTTGTTTTGTAAAATTGACTTTTTATGTTCTTCAACACGAATATTTATTCCTTCCTGTCTGTCCAATATAGAAAGCAGGATATTCGTCGCAAAATATTTTCTAAATATCACTGTTTTCTCCGATGTTAGATTTTTCTTTATTATTGAAGTCATTCTTGGTCAATAATAAAGAAAAATTTTGGGGTAAATCTTGATTCAAATAATTATCAAAAAGGTATTCAATAGTCCTCACAAGATTTTCATTTTGCCCCAAAATTTCATTGTCATTATAAACAACACACAGTTCACTTTTTATGGCCACCTTATCAAAAAAAGTGTATTTTTGACATAAATTTTCGGAAAGTTTATCTGGAAAATTAGCCGAAAATCCGGTTAACAAATTTTTATTGAGTAAGTCGAAGAAATGCAGTTCTTTCAAATCAGAGAACCTTATTTCTATTTGACCCCTAATAGTATCCAAAATTTCATAAAATATTTGCTTATAGTGAAGCTCCATATCTGCGTTACTGAATTTCTTTCGTTTTGGGCTAGATTGAGTCGTATCATCAGTAGTTTGAAATACAGAAAATAGTTTTTTAAAATAAACTTCTGCACGAAATTCTGAAATTTTTTCCAAAAGAAACTTGAGCCGATTTCGTGAGTAAATTACATGTGAAAACTTGTGCTGTAAGATTTGAAAAACTATTTCTGTTTGTTCAAAAATTAATTTAAAGATGTTTAAAAAATATATAACTTCCTTATCTTGTAAGTAAGATATTAATCCGCGTGCTGAATTTAAAGTTACTTTATCGGTGAAAAATTCCTCACTTTCAACTAGGTATAGAATTAAATCCTCAAATCCTAAGCGGCCCCAAACAGCGACATTTTCACTAGTAAAAAGTAAACACTGCCAACAAAATAATTTATTTTTTACCTGTGATCCGGTTAGGCAAGGATGTCTCTCATAATTCCTTGTATTAAAACCGCGGTTTTGTTGTCTGTTACGCTGCACCAAATTGTTTAATTCAGGGGTAGGTCGCAATGTTTTTATCAAAACTTTATCCTCATAACTTAGTGCACTAAAGTTATGGGATAACAAATATTCCACTAAGTCACCATTGAAATTTTTGAAATTAACTTCAGTAACCAAACTCATTTTAAAACAATATGCGAGCAATATAAGTAAACACGCTGCCATTAGTAACTACGATCACACTACGATTCAATTAATGCTTTCCAACGTTGCCACAAATCTTGAAATGAATGAAATGCAGTAAATGTAAATACCTTCTATCGTAATTAATAAATTATATTATATAATGTAGGTTGAAAGAAGGTAGTTGCATAAAATAATATGATTTTGATTAATATGAATTTGCTGAATGCTGACTATTCAATATAATATATTAGTGATACACGGAATATTATTGAGGAGGCTTAGCCTCCTTAGCCTCCTTTGACTAGCCGCCCCTGATAGATATATATATATATATATATATATATATATATATATATATATATATATATATATATATATATATATATATATATATATATAGATATAGATAGATATTTGAATTCGTATTTTTTAAAATTATGTAATTCAATTATATTGTCAATTGCTCTTGGGAAACTTGTTTCCTGTTTCCTTTTTTGCGAAGATTATGATTCAACGCCAATGCCGTGTTCAAATGAACTCACAATATCATTGAATCTATTTATGAAAGATGTCCTCTAGTAGAGTGACACTATATTTAGCATAATGAATTCAGAATTATGCAGGTTCTTCTATAAAATAGTTTACATACAACCAAAATTATCGAAGCGCAATGGTTTCTTCGGTTTAACGGTCGCTCCTCCAGTTGAGAAGGAGGAAGAATTTATTTTATGGAGGTTCTAAAACTGCCACATAAACCCCCAATCTCGAATATTACAGCACGTGTTAATGCCGTTCCGAGAAAATACTACCATTAAAATATTTAACGTCTAATAAGGGCGTTATCGTAAACTAGATGGCGTTATAGGCAGTTAAGTATTGATAATAATATCTGTTCAACATAAAGTAAATATTTATGTATCAGAACATTTGTTATGCCTTCAAAATTGTCCTAGTGAGATATCTTTTCTATAGCCTTACGATATTTTCAGCAGATTTCCAGTGATAAATCATCGATTGGTCGTAATTTTTCCTGCTCATCTGTCCAAAAATGAGACAAATATTCTTTCATAGGCTGTCGAGTATATTGGATGCAATTTATGACATATATAAGATGCTATTAGACATGTTGAATATTTGAACCATAGGAACAGTTCAAGCGAATGGCATCGTGAAATTGAGTACCTATATTACGTCCTAATATTCGTTATCAGAGTTATGTGATTGACAATCATAAATAAGTAGAACTCATTTTTTTTCAATTGCAAGGAAATGAAATATACTCACAATAATAATTTTTAGTCGTATTTTCCCAGAAAATAGATACCTACTATTGCATTGTATCGAAGGAAATCAGTCAGGTGCGGGAATAGTTTTTTATCCCTTGTAGACCTTTTAGTACACAATATTTAGGTAAATTTTTGCAACCACCCCCATTTTTACGTAGATATTTCTAATTTTCATATAAATATCCTTCCCGGTACATATCGACATCTCCAGCGGTTCGCATCACACCAAATGAGCTGAAATTTGGTATCTGAAGTGGTATCCTAGGCAGAACGAAACTGCAGATTCAATCGGGCAGAAGAAGAATCTTTTTCTCAACCGCGCTGCATTTCGTGGTGACTATTGCGTTCGAATTGAATCTTGATGTGTTGAGGATTGAAATTTAGTACGTGGATTGAGTTGATGTTGAGGTACGTTTCTTCGTTGGTTTCAAAATTTTTTCGCAACCTTGATGTACTTCGTGACTTTTTTTTTCTAATAAAATAAATTATTTTCCACTTTTGAGTTTGCTATTTAAGCGTGATATTTCAAAATAAAATTCATATCATAAGAATCGCATGCATTTCGATCTTATAATGAGATGTAGCTCTGCTGCTTTCGAGTTTTTTTTTTGTAACCGATAACGAAAGTCTTTCTCGATCTATGTCTAAAATCAATTCCTAGACATTTTGTAGAGTTAAATGGAGAAAACGACATATAAGATCAATAAAACATTCCTCTCTAATACTAGTCTCCAAAGAAAATGAGATGATTGAGCAAAGTTTTTGTCAATTCCAATCCAATACGATCAGTAGATCAACATCTAAATACTTACTTGAATTATCTTGATTTGCAAGAGCTATCCTCTATTTCTGCAATTATTTCATGTGAAAGTTTTTTCATTAACCTGCCAGATGTTTTTGTGAGTATTAAATTTCGTACTTAAGATCCTAATTAAATTTTTTTAACTCTATGAACGGTTTAACGCCGGTTCCCTATTTATATCCCTCCAGGCGTAGGAACTTGGATGAAATTGGAGAATGAGACTATCCCTACATCAAATCTCAGAATTTCTTGCTGATAGGTAATGAAGTGTTACTTTATATCGAACAAAAATAGAAATGCAAAATAACTGCTAACGAATTTATTGAATGAAAAATTGCATATAGTTTTTCGATATTCGGGTTGCATATCGCTGACTCTCTGATATTGACAAACACTGATCATCAATCATTTATATGCGTTAAATTATTGTACAGATATTCGACGTTTCCCATTAATAATATTCCCTTATCTTCCATTTCGTCTGGACGTTCTTTTTTATATATCGGGATATTCGATGTCCCCCTGGAATTTTCTCTTCAAACTTTTCTGAACCTTATATTTGCATTAAAAATACCGAACGAGCAAAATTCCAGGAAATTGGGTCGGTTTTATGAGGCCTGCAAAATTAAAGGCGCAAAAAAAAACGGAATATTATAGTAGCGCCAACGTTTACATTTTTGTGATCTGGCCAAATGAATATTCTATGCATTATCTTCAGCTTTTTACATATAGTTAATTTGTGAGTGAAATGGAATTACTCAAACACGACTAAAATGTATCCTAAGGGGAATTGAATGAGAAGAGAGGAAGTTGCCTAATTGATTATGAAACAATTATATGGAAAGTTTGTAAGGATGACTGAAAATGGGACATGATTAAATAATTCATTTTATATATGAGAATACAGAAGATATAATAAATACAGCACAAATTGGATATGTCGTGACTAAATAATTGTATTATAAACGGAAACTTGTATGTCATACATCATTGAATGAAAACATGGAGTTGTCAACTAACAACAACATTTTAATGAGAAATGTAACGTTACCAAATTTTAATGAAGGTTTCATTTTCAGCTTGTGTCAATTGAAAAGGTGGGACAATAGCGTTAATACGAAATATTGTGTTTGTTTGCCTAATCAAAAAAAAACATCTATCCAACTGTTATACAATATCGAAATTTTCAGTGAATTATATTTTTTATGAATTATTGATTTCAAATTTTCGATTGTATATTTCAGTTTATTTGATCCTTATATTATGTTCAATTATAATAATAATAGCGATTATTATAATTATATATATATATATATATATATATATATATATATACAGGGTCGCTGATATGTATGGAAACGGTCGATTATTTACTAAAGTAAGATAGCAAGCGAAAAATGTTAAGATACAAAAGTTATAGGGTTTTTTAAAATCTATCACACCAAATAAAAATTAAGTATACAGGATCAGTCAAAAAGTACTGAAGAGATAAAATTGCTTTTTCTTTAATAGAACACCCTATATATTATACCATATTTCAATTCCGCTCGAAATTCTGAACAAAATTTACATAGTTCATCATTTCCTAAATTCAACCGTTTTCGAGATATCGAATTTTGAAAATAACCTTTTATTACTCTCTAATTTATTGAAGAAAAAGCACGAAATGATGGATATTCATTATGGAAGTCACACAAAGTGGAGAATGTGGATATGATTACAATTTAATTATATTTTTACACGAAATAAAAAGGCATAATTATTCAGGGTTGATAAAAATGCAGGAAACAAGTTGTAATAAACAACAAATTCTATTTAATAAGGTGCTCAAAGTGTTTACCATTTACCTCCCGACGGTAAATGTAGTCTACAAAAATAGACCGCCAAATATCTAAGAGTTGAAAGAAAGAATATATATTCTACCATTCCTCCTCACATGATTTTGAATTCACTAAAAAACTTTGTTCAGCAAGTTCATTACTGTCAGGAGGGAAATGGTAAACAGTTTGAGCACCTTATTAAATAGAATTTGTTGTTTATTACAACTTGTTTCCTGCATTTTTATCAACCCTGAACAATTATGTTTTTTCATTTCGTGTAAAAATATAATTCAATTGTAATCATATCCACATTCTCCACTTTGTGTGACTTCCATAATGAATATCCATCATTTCGTGCTTTTTCCTCAATAAATTAGAGAGTAGTAAAAGGTTATTTTCAAAATTCGATATCTCGAAAACGGTTGAATTTAGGAAATGATGAACTATGTAAATTTTGTTCAGAATTTCGAGCAGAATTGAAATATGGTATAATATATAGGGTGTTCTATTAAAGAAAAAGCAATTTTATTTCTTCAGTACTTTTTGACTGATCCTGTATACTTAATTTTTATTTACTGTGATAGATTTTAAAAAACCCTATAACTTTTGTATCTTAACATTTTTCGCTTGCTATCTTACTTTAGTTTTTTTTTTAGTTTCCATACATATCAGCGACCCTGTATATATATATATATATATATATATATATATATATATATATATATATATATATATATATATATATATATATATATATATGCAAACAATGTATTCATTATTCATCCATTACTTATGATATACTAGATAACATAGCAATTAGTTGTAGGTAAATGGTTTTCTCAATTGTTTACATTAATTAATTAAAGCGTGAAATTTAATTATTGCCACCGATATTTATCAAGGGCCTAGTAGTAAAAGTAATATTTCAGATATGTTAAATAGAAGTAAAGTTGATTTTCATCAAGTATCGATTAATTCAATAAACAATATAAACCACTCAGTTTCGAGATGATTAAATCTTATTCCGTAATCGAGTATCAAACTCGACGCGACGAGAAAAAAGTAACTGATTCAATTTAGTACAGAAAAACTTCGAAATAACTGATTGCATTCACTGGCGATTTTCCAGATAGCAGCAAGAAAAAGTTGTTGGAAACTCGAATCGATTGCCTAATTAGTGCCGATGCGGATAATAATTAATACTACCTCTCCCTCCAAAAAATCAATTCGTTTCGAAGAATTCGAGGAAGTTTAATGGAATTTTAAATTGTCAGAAGAGTTTCCAGATGTGACGAATCCTCCTAAAATTCAAATTCCATCTTCTTATTCCGATATCACTTAGCTTATGTTTCTGACTTTTTCAATTAAAGCAATTTCATGTCAATTGTTCTGACAATGGATATTCTGTGATTTTGACGTTTCTTTTACTCATATGAATATGAACTTATATCGGAGAAAAATTTTAAATATATCCCAAAGAGAAAAATTAATTCGATTATTTGGCTTACATATTATTATATAAAAGAAATGTAGTGAAATGTGGAGTAATTAAATTAATCATTATTGGAGATTGATTCTAATAATAAAACTATCAAAATATCACAATAAAGCTAAAGAGTCAATTATTCTTTCGAATTTCATACACGTTTTTTTCATGATTTGGATTATTGATTGAAGGCTTGTGAGAATAATAAAAATTCATATTGTTATGAATTATACAATTGCTTTTATCTTTTAACTACTGAAAATCTTATTTTATAAGAGTTTTTCTTTTTTATTCCATATAGTTTCTGAGATACGTTCAAGCTTATATTTGATTATTAAAAATGTTATAGAACATCACACAACTATACCACATCGAATGATTCTTTAATTATCAATCCATTTCATTCTATTGCGATAAAATATCAAGACATTCCAGGTATAAGGACCAGTCGTTCAAGTAAGATCTTTATCAGCCACTGAAAATTTCTGAAGATCGAGGAATGTTTTAGTTCAATGCAATTATTCTAAATCTAATTATATAAAACAGAATTATATGAAGAATCTCACGATATCTCCACCACGAGGGTAGGGTGGTTCGAAAAATCGCTAAAATTCTCTCACGTAGTTAATAGATGTCCCCTTATGTGTATATTTCCATGGGCGAATTTCAACAAGGAAGATTACCTGATAGTTAAAATTTATGAAATAACAATTCGAGAAAGATAGCTTCATGTTTCTTCAATTCGCAATACATTATTATTTATTTGATTTGACTATTTATTTCTATTTTCGCATAGCTAATATATAATATGAAGCGTAGGTACTGTATAGAGTCTATACTTATTATATATATATATATGTATATATATATATATATATATGTATATATATATATATATATATATATATATATATATATATATATATATATATATATATATATATATATATATATATATTATAGAGTATAGGAGGAACGTCCGAATAATTGTTTACCCAAGTATTAATCTTGGTAAGATTTTCATCGACTTTCATTTATGATCCTCTCCACTGATTGCTATTACCAAGGAATTTCAGGTGGATGAAGATCTCCCTAAACTTTCGGAATGTTCCATACACACCTGATCCCGAAATTTGCTGCCGCCTCCAGTTGCCTCGAACGCTCTGGAATGCGGAGTTATTAAAATCGTAAATCTGGATTTCCCAACTTTCGATCCGAGATTGCAATCTCGATGTTGCTCCCTTTGTTCTATCGCTTTTCCGCCGCTTTCCCTGGATTTGCCTTCTCCGAATGTTTCGTTCGGCTTGTACAGTGGGCCACGTTTGAAATGAATGGACTGAGAGTTTCAGTTTATTTATAATCTATTACTTATTCCTGGTATTAACCATCACTGATTCAGAGAAATGGGAAGCGAGGCAAGAATGTTCAGTAATTGATTAAACTAATTCTCAAAGAGGTACAGGAGTTTCAGCAGCCAACACAAAATTGTTGATTAGGAAATGGAGCATTCAAAAACGTTTTGGTTCACCTTATTTTCAAATAAACATCAATCAAATCAAAATATACTTGATTGTCTTAAAATTATACACTTTATTGACAAAGCGAAAAATATAGAAAAAAATGAAGGACACCCTACTGCGTAGCACTAGGAATGATAAAACCCCTCGGCGCATGTGCATGTCGTCAATATTTTTTGAATGTACCTATTACATAAATTAAATAACAATGAAAGTCGATTTTACGAATGAAATGAAGGAAAATTGTAATAAATGTATTAATAAGTCGATATTACGAATACAATCCGTGAAAATTTAGCAAAAAAATTCATTTTTTGACTGTCGAATTTTAATATCCTATCCCGGCTCATTTTGCTGCAAATTATGAATCAAATTGATAGGATAACTCTATGGATGGGAAGCAGACACAGACGCAGAATCAAGCTTAAGCTATTATCAACGTCGCTTGGTTACCGTGGCACACAGAGCACTTCGACGCATGTTTTGTAGGACTTCGTACGTACCAGGGTTGCCAGATTTTTCAGAGCCGTGTCGCACTTTATACGCTGACATGTCGCAAACGGGGAAATATTGGTAACAAGTATTTTTGCATATGAAATTCACTTATTCTAGCAGTTATTTCATAAGTGTTTTGCTGCGAATTTGTCGCCCAAAATCGCAATAATGATTTTTTCGGCAACCCCACGAAAAATACTGCACCCAACATGTTACCTACTCGTCAAAAAACAATAATAGGTATTTTCGGAACTTTTTACTTGAATTACTATTACAATAAAAAACCACGACTCTGTTACAAATATCTTTATTTTTATACATCATCTTCATCTTTGTGATTGAAGTTGTGGATTGGTTCTGCTGCAGATACAGAATTGACTTTTGCATACATAGCTTTGCTAGGCCCTAAAATTCTTTACAGCAAATCTCATTTATTGCAAAGTTAATTCTAATAGACAAAACTGAATTCAACATTTTTAGCATCATTTTGTTTGTAATTTCACATTTATCAATATTCATCAATATTAGAAGAGTAAATGCAAATAAAGCTGAATATTTAAACATGAATTGGTTGGCTGCATTTTCTAAATCTATAACCTTCCTCCAAAAAATAACAGGGTTATCAGGGACCGATTTACCAAACATCGCGGTATTTATATAGAATATACCGTGCTTTGACATTTCCCTACAGGTAGCATTTATGTATCTTCTTAGCAAGAGCAAGTGACAGTCAAGTGACAGTGGTTGACTCAGTGATGCCACCGCAAAACCCAACCAGTGCTGAATGAGGAGAACCGAATATATCGAATCGATAATCGAATGCAAATATCGTGGAGACGATAGGTGACTAAATATGAATAGAATACGGAGTGTGAAGGCGCAATTTACGGCATAATAAATCGTCCAATTTGCGACTTGCGATATTAGCAAATTTCTAGTCGCAATTTAGATTTAAAAGTAGCCCAATTTGCGATAAATCGCCCAATCTGGCCACCCTGCTTCGTACATATCGACCTTGGCGCATGCGCATGTCGTAATACCTAATCTAAAAAACGCTATAATTTTTTATTCTTCGTTGGGAACAAATTGGGAACAAAACTTCTCTGATGAAATCATATGTATTTTATCGATATCCGTTGGAATTTTTAAAAACGGACCAGATCCCAACTTTTTGTAGTGAGAATTTAGCTTCACCTTGGGGTAAAAACGCTATATTTTTTTATTCTTCGTTGGTAAAAATTGGGAATTCGAATTCCCTAATGAAATCATATGTGTTTTATCGATATCCGTTGGAATTTTTAAAATCGGGCCAGTTAGCAACTTTTTGTCGTGAGACTATAACCCCTTTAGCTTCGCCTCGGGGTAATAAACAATGTAAAACATAATAAACACACATCAATCAAAAAATATACAAACTAATACCCAGAAATAAAAATCACACCACATTTCCATGAAAAATATATACAAACTTCACAATAGAACCGAGAGTGTCAAATCCTCCTCAATCGAAGCTGATGCCTGTGTTATTCAATTTGGTCATATCGATCAGTCAATGCTCAGAATAGTAGTCCTAACGTCTATCAAGAAAATAAGATTTTGTTCGTTTCCGAAAATTGGTCAAGGAAGTTTTGAATTTCAATTCCTCTGGAAGGTGATTGTAAATTTTCTTAGCATTTTATCATGAATTTTTTTCCGTTTACATCTTACAAGAAGTAAGTTGTTTTGTTATATACGCTATGTGGAGCAGAGGTTGAGTGACCATCTGTGAAGCAGGAGTGCTGGGTTCAAATCCTGAGTTTGGTATTGATGTTTGTGTATTTCTATGAGTTATGGTGATTTAAATAACTAGCAAAAAAGAAAGCTTTGCGGGAGCTTGCGAAGTTATTTAACCTAGTAATAATTTTGACAGTGGTTTTAATACGATTATCTTTTAATGTATGGATTATTGATATGGGATTCTGTAAATAATTCACACGATAAATAATTTTTAAAATTTTCTTATTGTATTGAAACCTTTTAATTTCTCATACGGTTTTCTTCTCGTTTCATACACTGTAATATACACATGTAGGAGTTTTCAATACTATTTAACTTATCCTGAGGAAACATTTTATATAATGCTAATCGTTAGTAGGTACATCAATTAGATTACGTTTTAGTTGATATGAATTGTTGTTACCTATATTTTTTCAATTGTATGTTCATAAAATTATATTTTAATGATAGATAACACATCTATCCATACAGCCCAAACTTGAAGATGTGATAGATTTTTTGTAAAGTGTACCACAAGAATGCGTGGGTTGCGGAATATAGATAATAATAATAATAATGATGTATGTTTAAATGCTCATTGGCCGTTCGGAACCGGCATTAAACAGTTCCTATTGAAAGAAGTAAGTTGGAATCGTGAAGTGAATCCGATTTCTATAATTTTTCAAAACTTATTCTTACCTTTTTAAGCTATTTATTTCCTGCTTTGGAATTTTCAGGGAATTGCCATCTGTCTCGCCCCATGATAACCGTTTTCCAAAGCTTAAAAGCTGAAATGAAGTGGCGGGATGATGAATTTATCTACGAAATTGCTTCGAAGAAAGACAATTAGAGTGGTTCATATAATGAAAACTGCGGGGACACTCGACACGTTTTCGCTGTTTTCGTGATGAGGGTCGGTTACGAAAACACCCGCAAGCTTTCCATCAACTTTATTATGGCAATTCCTTATATAAATACCGTGCTAAACGTATAATACCGAATTCATTAAGTTAATGAAAATAATTCCAAGTATCTACCCCCAGATAAATTGTTTTTCCATTTCAGAAGATTAAACATTCCCAACTTCATTATTCAACCTGAAAGACAGCATCACTTACCTAATACAAATAGAGTCAGTTTCCTTCAAGAAAAATAGAACATTTGAACATTGAAAATCGTCAAATGATCGTCCAAATGTAGCACGACATTACTTTCAGAACGCGAAGACATTCATATGACAGACAATATAAAACTTCAGAACAACAGTTGCCTGTGTCGTTCTTAGATCGCTAGAGAACGAGCAATATCCTAAATAATTCTCCACATCCTTCAGAAAGCAGGAAATCTTCATAAGCTTACGGCATATGTCTAGAGAAAACTTCGAATACAGTGTTTTATGTGTTGCCACGTTGCCATCACTTTATGGCCGCCGTTATGGTGTGCCTAAAGGTTATTTGATGATTTGCAATTTTTAATAACATTGTTCACTCGAATGTGTAGTACAATATTATCAACAAAACGCACCGGTTTGCGAAGGCTCACGAAGTTTTTTACCTAATAATAACTTTGACAGTGTTTTCAGTAGGATTATCTTTTAATATACCTATGGATCATTGATATGAGCTTTGGTGAATAATTCACACAATCATTGTAATGGGTTTTGTTTTCTAGAAAAATTAGTATTTCCATTTTTCCAAAATTTCTTTAATTTAGAAAAAGTAGGTAGTACTTAAATACAGCCGCTGTGATCATAAGTTGATTTTGAAAAATGTTCAAATCGAACCATGGGCACTCTTGGCATTTTAACAGATGAACTATAATTTTCTTCATAAATTATATCTTCAACCGAAAGCTGCACTGGCTGATTTTGCTTTAGAACAATTGGGATGAGCTGGAATATAAACCTATTTATCCCAAGATATCTTTTCGCTTCTTTGTACCTACAGTTGGTACCTACCTAAAAAATCTATCGATTTTTTAAATAGACTTACTGTTTTCATCGATATTAGCTCATTAATTTCCTAACAGATAGCGTTAGTAGTTCAAAAACATTTTAGTTTATACGAAATGTTATTTTTTTGATTGTTCATAAAATCATATTTTAATGATAGATAACACATCGAGACATCTATATTATATATACAGAGTGTCCCGTGAATAACACGCCAGAGTGACACTGGAGGTAGATTGGCTTAAGGTCAATCAGATAACATCAACATGACCTTAGTAAAAGTTTTCTGGTTTTCGAGATATTGCCACTCTTATGTTTTTTTCAAATATCTATACTTTTTGGTCATTTTCTCGCCTGTTTTTAATATAAATAAGTTCTAACTCATGGTTTTTTTTCTTGTGCTATCATGAATATATGGTTAAGAAAATCGACCTATCATTTCATTAAAAACTAGCTCGCTAACCTCAGAAAAAAATCAAGTTGTTTCAATTTAATTTAAATCCGAAAACCTCAAGTCCAGTTTGACTATTTACCGTGAAAAAATATTGTACCAGACAGAATCAGCAAATGATCTTAAAAACTAGTCTATTTAATGCTCTTTCGAAAACGGTATAACATTTGTGGGTTTTTTTTCAAAAGTCTAAAAATTCCAATTTTTGTCATTGAAGTCGTGGTACTTGCGAAATACACTGCGCCGCTAAATTAACGCATACATTAAATCTTTCCTAACTTTTGACCGAATATTTTCTCAGGCGGTGATCCAATTTGAATAAATGTTTCACCAAATAGTAGCTCCGTTTTTTGAGAAAATGTAATAGTTATAAGATGATCAGAAAAAATTAATAAACATATTGTACAGGGTGTTTGAATAGCGACATGTTTTCTTCGTACAAGTTTGCATCCTTCTGCGGGCAATATCGGGTAGCTCAGGCAGAAAAAAAAAATTGACGGTGTTATAATCGCATGAAATTTTTTAAAACTTTTTCGTTAACTCGTGAAGGAGACTGTGTTGACAACTTTGTTTATTTATTTATTTTTAATTAATTGGGCCGATACATGATGTAAAGTAATAAAGATATCTAAACAATGGTTTATAAAAACAAAATACATATTTATTGATATACACAAAGTAAAATAACGCATGACCCTCGTTTCCGTGAAACTTCATCTTCTTCAGATGCTTGATGCTAACTAATAAATAGGTTTCTCCGTTTTATGGAATACAAGAAATAAATAAATGACAAATTGTGTCGAAAGGGCAAAAAGAAGGATTTTTACAAATTAGTAAAGTAGGAAAACCCCATTCTAAACTGGTAGTCAGGTAGTTCGGGTAATTTTGAAAATATTCGGAATGGGCTTGCTTGTAGTATGGAGAGACATACAAAACCAAATGCAGTTTCTACTTGTAAATAAATTTTGTATCACAGCCTTCTTCGCAAATTAACAAAAAAGTTTTAAAAATTTCGTTTGAAAAGTGTGAGCGGTTATAAAAACATGAATATCTTTCGAGTGGCTTAAGATAAACAGACGATTGAAAAAACATATTACTCAGAAGACATGCGATTATAACACTGTCTTTTTTTTTCTGCCTGAGCTACCCGATATTGCCCGCAGAATGATGGACATGGACGAAGAAAACATGTCACTATTCAAACACCCTGTACAATAAGTTTATTCATTTTTTTATCATCTTATAACTATTGCATTTTCTCAAAGAACGGAGATGCAATTTGGTGAAAAATTCATTCAAATCAGATCACAGCCTGAGAAAATATTAAGTCAAACCTTAGGAAATATTTAATGTATGCATTAAATTTGCGGCGCAGTGTATTTCCAAGTAGCACGACTTCAATGACAAAAATTGGAATTTTTAGACTTTTGAAAGAAAAAAAACCACAAATGTTATACCATTTTCGAAAGAGCATTAAATAGGTTAGTTTTTAAGATCATTTGCTGATTCTGCCTGGTACAATATTTTTTCACAGTAAATAGTCAAACTTGACTTAAGGTTTTCGGAATTTAAATTAAATTGAAACAACTTGATTTTTTTTTGGGGTTAGCGAGCTAGTTTTCAATAAAATGATAGGTCGATTGTCTCAACCATATATTGATGATAGCATAAGAAAAAAAACCATGAGTTAGAACTTATTTATATTCAAAACAGGCGAGAAAATGACCAACAAGTATAGATTTTTGAAAAAAACATAAGAGTGGCAATATCTCGAAAACCAGAAAACTTTTACTAAGGTCATCTTGATGTTATCTGATTGACCTGAAGCCAATCTACCTCCAGTGTCATTCTGGCGTGTTATTTACGGGACACCCTGTATATATATATATATATATATATATATATATATATATATATATATATATATATATATATATATATATATATATATATATTTATCATTGATCACTAAGTATATTTTGTTTAGTTTAGGAAAATGGTACCTACCTATTCAGTCTAACGAAAGTTCCAAATAATTTACTCTGATGTTGAATTTAAGACATGCTTAGTCTAATTTTTTACCTTCTAAATAGTTTCAGTTCAATTTATCGCTGGGAGAATACATCAGAATGAAGAATAAATTCGCGAAAAATTCCGTACACTTGAAAACGATGTACAAAACTCCAACAATAAGCATACCAAAGTTTCGGAATCCCCATTCTGCGTCTGAAACGTTCACGAACTATGCAAAGTGTAATGTATTGAGAAGGCCAGTGTGCAAAGTTAGAAAATATTCCAAATTATATGAAATATTGTTTCGGGGGATTGGCCATGCAAGCTAGAAAGTTACTACTATGCTAGACATTCATTTCGCTCTTCACTGTTTTATTGTGAACGAAGAAGGAATATCTCCACGGGATAAGGTTTTGTCTTTATTGAAGTCGTAAATTCTGCTTAGGTCGTACATTTTATGGAAATTCTTCATCCGCAACGAAATAGTTTATTGCCTGAAAAAGTTATATGAATATGAGATGAGTATTTCGTTATTTATATTCCTTAAAAACTGTTTCTCAACTTAATCAAATTTAAAGGGTAATTTCAACAATTAAGTCTTGTATTCCTGAAAAAATTTGTCATCATCAGGAGAATTAATGAAAGTGTGATCATGGACAACTTAGCAATGTATTATAAAAGCCAAATTGCAGCAGGCTCGAAGAAAACAATATTTAAAACAACTATGAAAATGGTTCTATTTCACATATTTCCATTTCGTTATATTAAATTTCTCTGCATGTATTTCATTATATGTTTAATATTTAACAATGTATCGTCCAGATTTATTAATAATGAGAGGAATGTTTCTGGCGCCAAATTAGTCAAACTCATTTGTCTACTTCTTCGTTATTTCGAAGGCAAGAGTTTCTTAATTGAGTCAAACGAATTTAACTATAAATCACTGTTTCAAGTTACCCTAAAAGAACCTAATTAATGTTGCTGATAAATTAAGAAAATTGTTTACTTTAACTGATGAATATTTAGGAACTTTTGTAATTTAAGCTTGATTAATTATATAAAAGGTACAATCTTGCTAGTGCAGATTAAATTCATACAGAAAACATGAGTGGAAAATCGGAAATAACTCCCAATTGCATCTTATTGCTTAAAACAAAAAATAACTTGAATATATATATATATATATATCTATATATATATATATATATATATATATATATATATATATATATATATATATATATATATATATATATATATATATATATATATATATATATATATATATATATACTAGCTGACCCGGCAAACGTTTTTCTGCCATATAAATTATTTTTATCTATCTATCTTTCTATCTATTCATGTATCTGCAGATGTATATCTACCTATCTAACTATCTATCTATCTAGATAGTTATCTGTCTTTCTATCTATCTATCTACATATCTATTTTATCTATCTGTCTTTCTATATATTCATCTATCTGCTAATGTATCTCTATCTATCTATCTAGATAGTTATCTATCTTTCTATCTATCTATCTACATTATCTATCTATCTATCTATCTATCTACATATCTATCTATCTATGTATCTGACCCGGCAAACGTTCTGCCATATAAATTATTTTTATCTATCTAAATAGGGGTTGATCGTAGAGGGGTGAAAATTTAGGGTTGTATATATTTTTGAATGCTGTATCATAAAAAAATAGAACAGAAAATTTTGTCAGAAAAATAAAGAAAAAAATTAAGGGGTGGACTACCCTTAACATTTAGGGGGATGAAAAATAGATTTTGTCGGATTCTCAGACCTAACCGATATGCACACAAAATTTCATGAGAATCGGTCGAGTCATTTCGAAGGAGTTTAACAAATAAAAAATAAGGGTTGATCGTAGAAGGGTGAAAATTTAGGATTGTATGTATTTTTGTATGCTGTATCATAAAAAAAAAAAAAAAATTTAGGGGTGGACTACCCTTAACATTTAGGGGGATGAAAAATAAAAGTTGGCCGATTCGCAGACCTACTCAATTAGCTCACAAAATTTCATGAGAATCTGTCAAGCCGTTTCGGAGGAGTATGGGAACGAACATTGTGACACGAGAATTTTATATATAAGATGGGTAATACTCTTTTGTCTTTTACCAAGCTTTCGTATCTTTTTTTCATTGCTTCATGAGAGCTTCTAAAAAATTCAAGAAGAGCAGGTTAAAATATGTTTTACTCCAATCTAGAATAATCATTCTTACCGCGAACGTGTAGGTTATTTTTTATTGCTACTTCTAATGTCTCCAGACATATTTCAATGATATGAAGTGTAGGTTTTTTAGTTACAGTTCTCACATAAAAGTATTTTATGGAATTATTTCCGAGTTTTATATCTTTTTATGGTAGTACATATTCACTACATATACTGATTTTCAACATGGATAGTGGATTCCGAGAAACGGTTCCTATTTTTCAACATAACAGTAGTAGGGCCATATTTAAAAACAGAATAGCTGCAAGCTGATACTAAATTACTGCACCAATTCATTCCACTGTTCGGTATATAAATGCCGAGGGAATCGAAGGGGAAGAGGAATGAGGGACGGCTTATTCCTATGCAAATAGAACAACAGTTGTCTTCATTGAAAATCCATATAAGCGAATTAGAGATTATTCACACTAATTAACTTATATTGACAAGCATAATGAAATATTTCCTGCAACCAGTATTTACTAAATATGTAGATTTCAGAAGTTCGCATTAATGAGAAAAATTAAAAAAATTGCATTCCGTTACATATATCGATTGGTTAACGTATTTGCAATTTATCTTCAGTTTTTACTAAGGATTTTATGATAATTACCTAAGGTGCATTGATGACCGAAAATTGGAGAATTTTATATGGGTGTATCAGAACAACAGTGGTCCAAGTCCATTTTAGAAAGTTTTGATTAATTAAGATATTTGCGTTTGTGTTTATAGGTAATTTCTTGTTATTTATTTCAAATTGGATTCATTAGATTATTTTTGGTGATATATTAAATTTTATTTCTCTTATACTTCATGGATGATAAATACAAAAACACCTAACTAATCAATCAATTAAGAAAATAAAATGGACTTAGATCAGTGTTGCACTGAACGAATTCATATTAAGGTGCATTGTTTAATCCAAGTCACAAGAATAAAACTGAATTTAGCTAAAAGATTTTATGTTATTTATTTTACTTGCTCTGAAAACATTCTTTTACAATTTTACAGAAAATAAATTTGAATTGTAGAGTCACAAATTCAAATTTGTGTGTATTAGGATTGCACAGATGTTTTTAGACTGAAACAAGTAAGTAAAATAAAATTTATATCAAAAAACAATTTCAACATGAATATTAAAAAAACTAGCTAATCTATTTGTCGAATTGGTATTCGTTGTTGAACTCTTCATCACTCAACAACTGATTACCTACTCTAATCCTGACCATCTTGGAAGATAGTTCTTGTATTAATTTTAACAGGAAGATTTTTATGGAATTGATGAGAAATAGGTGGTATAAAAGGTAGAAGCTATTATTTTTCGTTCTTCTTTACTAAAGTTATGGCTCGTCGTTGCATGTACAGAGGCTTACGATTTACCGCTGCTAAAGATGTGAATTTCTTTACAACGCACTTCTTCATTAAGAAAATCTCTGAAAGTCCATAATATTTGAGACAATCTCTCTAAATAATGAAGAAAATGCCTGTCCACGTTTGAATTTGATGACTTGAATCTTCAGTTAATTAACTGAATTTTTGGTCACATAGTCACATCCACTAATTGAAGCAATACGTGTCCTGACAGGAAAAATAGGACTTGAATCACCTTTGCTCTGAAAATTTTCATTTTTAATTCACAGCAATACCAATCTAGTGGCATTTTAAAGGCAATTATTGAGGAGTGGACTTGGATCTTTGTCGCTCTGAAGAGGAACCGTATTGGGGGTACTGAATCGAGAATAAAACAGAAAATCAAAATTTTGGACTTGAACCACTGTTGTTCTGATGCACCCATATTCTTTTTTAATATTATTGTTGACCAACCTACCATTGACAATGTACAATTGCACTAGAGTAAAACAGTTTTGTTGATTTGGTAAAGTAGCCCAATATCAACAACATCTCAGTTTGCTGTGGTCTAACGTAATGTCAAAGATCTTCCAATTAAACAACCATTGCAAAAAGATTTTGTCAGAGGTATTTTAAAGGTGATCCCATTATGGTTTTAGTTTGATTTCTTCAAGCTGTCCAGATACTGAAATATTTTCTTCAGTTTCCAATTGGTCCCTCCTGCTTTCGAATGTCGCAAATACCGCAGGAATCTTAGGAAGGAGGCACAGCTTGCACCTTCTTATTCCCGTTTATTCTGCGACGCCTAAATCTCCCCGAAGTCGGGACATATCTCAAAATCTGACAGCTCCTTTTCGTATCTTTCCACTACTTGAACATGTCGGAATGTTGGTAATCCCGGCTGTAGTACCCATCCAAATCGATGTGCCGTAAATAGCGAATAATTCCCGTAGGACAGGAGCAGCGTGTGATTTACGTCTTAAATGCGTGACAATTCCAAGTCCCTCCGGAGAGAAAAACCTTTACTCAGCCTTTCGCTGGAGAAAATGGACCTCAGGGCTGATTTATCAGGAATTCGGAAGCGGCAATCTATTTCCATTAGACGGTCAATTCCCAGTGTTGTGCCTGGGCTGTTTTTCTTCGAAAAAGTTCGTATTGAATGTAAAATGGGTAGGGATACAACGATCTACCTGCATCTGTTTATTATCGATCCAGTTGTCAAAATGGGAATACTCTTTCTCCTAGAAATTTATTTTTTCTTTCACACAAAGTAGAAACAATATGCCTTTTATTACGAGTTGTGTGAATCTATCATTGAGATGACAATAATTCGTTATCAATGAAACCTAACTAAAATATCTACACCTACCAAATAATAACTAGACACACATTGTTTCAAACTGTATCGTCGGTAATTAGCTCAATTCAATCAAATTATTATATTTAGTACATAATTGCATTTGTATGATTCAGTACTTTTTTATAGAGTTCACTTGCATTTTAGTACTGGTTGTGTAGATTTTATTTGGGTGATATGTTGTAGACGATATGAAAAACATGGAGGACGTAAAAATCCAATATGTCGCCATATATTTCCACCAGAAAAAATGCATTCTTATTAGCAATTGAAATTATGACACCCTTATCGATGGTCAAATTAAAATTTGTTTTACATATTATAACAAATACAGTTAATTATTGTGCATTGGCAAACTGGATTTAAGTTAAATACTAAGAACAAAATGATTGATTCTCTCGAATTTCCCAGACCCAGCGATTTCCACCATACAGTATGTTATTCGATATCGACATGTAGAGTTCGATACGATATATCGAATGTTTGGCTATTCCTGAACATTACCAATGCTTTCCTTGTCCGAGTAACTATCTCGTAGTATCCTTAGGGAAGTTCATATTTGTGCTCAATCATGAACGAGATGAATTTGATGAAAAAGAAGGTCCGTAAAGTTGGGAAAATTGGCCCTTTTCTTCCATAAATCCTCGGGATGGGGGAAATGGAGCTTTGGAAATGGTTTAATCATGCTTTTGTTCCGAATCGTTTGAAAGCATACGCTACTATACGTTTCTAGACTGTAGATGAAGTTTTATTTGGACTAGGAAATTTTAATCAAAATATTGCAAAATTATTCCGTGATGCACGTGTTCAACCAGAAAAAGGTCTTATTATGTGAGACTCGGAACAGTTTGGATTGAATAGAAAAATTCGAGATGAAATTCACTGATATAACATCCTTGAAAATATTTAAAGTGAAGTTTTATCGATTAAACTTGTTTACATTTAATTGTAGCTCTGAAGTAGGAGCAAATAACTGCAGAATTAAAACGCTCATCACAAACTTCCCATAACGAATTATAATAGGCAAATTTTTCCAGTTAATGGAGATTTCTCTTTTATTTTATCATCTCTTTCTATGGGAATAATGATTTGGGCATATCAAAAATAACTGAAAGTGTTACAAAGTTTTTAATATTAATTCAAATTGTAAATGTATCTTGATAGAAATAAAAATGCAACCAGATGATAGATTATTCGTACCTTCAGATTAGTTAACAACTTTTGATAGCCTTGGTCGGAGAAGTTATTGTCTCATTTCTGTCGGACCCCGTTGAATTCATGCGATTGCATGATTATTTCACGTGAAGCTACAGGGAGTAAATGCTCTATTTTTAGTTCACATTCCACCCTCGCCTATTTAACAATACGACCCAGTTTCGACTCGATGATTCTATGAATGGGGTTTCCTCCCCGAAATATCCAGTTATCTCTTCCCTACAGGAAATGTTTTTTCAGATAACTCATTAAATTGAGCCATGTCAGCACAGGGAGATTCCAGATCGAGCCACCCTCAAAATAAGAGACCTATTATCATCATCTATCCAACCGGTGAGTATATTATTTGATTTTTAAGAGGGTATTTTAATGCGTTGAATTTCCCATTGAAACTTTGTCGAAATGAGTGTCTGGAATCGTTTGAATATTTGTTTTTGTGGTCTTATTAAACTTTATTAATGCTGTAAGCTCGATAGGCAAATATTCAAATACAAATTTCTCCATTTCTCAACAAACTTTGCTTCCATATACAAATCATAACTGGCTCCGTGATATTTATGTTAGCTTAACATTATATGAATAGTTTGTAGGTTGAATAACGGAACAGTTTAGTATTAGACAGGCAAGTTTCCCCTTTCCAAAGTTTTATTTTACCAAATGTATAATCGGCTCAAGTTTTTGTGTTTGCCAATTAATTTGTCTAGAATTTTGTTGAAGATTTTCATATACCTATTCCAACTGATTTCATGTCATTCAATTGTAACATAATATAGAATCGGACATTTCCACTTTTTAGACTGTTGTAAAGTTCATTCGTAATGTTATTATTTGTTTTTCGTCTGTTTAATATTATATCATGACCCATTCAATTCTTGAAATATTCTTAATCATTTATAGATACTTTGTCGATTGGTATTGAAACATTTATTTTGTTCTTCTAGTTGCTCCAGAGACGGTAGTTGTGCCCATCATTTCTTGCATCCTTGGATTTCCCCTGTTAGCTTTGCTGGTGATCTGCTGCCTCCGCAGAAGGGCTAAATTAGCGAGGGAGCAAGCTCGAAGAAGAAATTACGACTCTGACCACGGTACATTTACTATTAGATTCAGCCCAATACACTATTTAGGTAAACTAACATGTTTCGATCCCGTGCTTTACATTCTTGTTCATTTCCCAATTCGGTCAACTGAATCCAAATTCATAACATATTTATTTATACAAAAATACATGAGAATGATTGAACCTTATTGTGAATTATTATGCCTGTGGCAGGATGTGCTATACCATTTTCAAAAGTAGGTATTGTTATACCTACTTTACTCAACGTATAAATGGAATAATATCCAAGATATATACAGGGTTGCGATAAAGTATGGAACCAAGTAAATATCTTTCGAACGAAAGGGAGAATATTTATGCAATTTTGCAGGTGAGTCCAATGGATCAAAATGCATCTGATGTATGGTTTTTTGTTGATAATATACTTCCGGTTGTACCGGAAATAGACCCTAAGTCGCTTATTTTAAATGGGATACCCTATATATTATTACATTTTTGGATTCTACTTAAGATTCTAAGCAGATTCTATGCATCATGTCATATACCTAAGTCTAAGCGTTTTTGACATATTCAGGTTTTTATGTCAAAAACGACGATTGTAAGCCCTAATATAATTATCAATTGTTCCTATAAGGAAGCCTTTTTTACTTACTTTGGGTTAGATTCCTTGTTGAAAAGGACCCATTTTGATAGATTTTGAATAATATTTGGATAACTAGTTATACAGGGTGTGCAAAAAATAAGATCTAAAATGATATTGAGAAAACGGACAAAAATCAATTTTTTCAAATGGAAACCCCCCATTTTCTTTATTCTGTAGTATTAAGCATTTGAAAAGAAGGTAACTTTGTATGAGGTTATCTTCACCTAAAATTTGAAGTTTTCGAAATATTGCCAATTTAATATTTTTATATGGCGATTTTGCATTCAATCGTTAAACAATTAGATCTAGGATAGCCACGATCGTATTTGAGATCGTACTCGTTTATTACTTACTACATATGCATACACACAACATCAATTTGTTTATCTGAACGTTTTTTTACGGTAATGTAAAAATCTCAAGAGAAGTTGAATTAATTTTTGTCAGTTTTCTCAATCTCATTTTAGATGTTATTTTTTGCACACCCTGTATGACTAGTTATCCAAATATTATAAAAAATCTATTAAAGTAGGTCCTTTTCAACAAGGAATTTTACCCAAAGTAAGTAAAAAAGGCTTCCTTATAGGAACAACTGATAATTATATTAGGGCTTGCAATCGTCGTTTTTGACATAAAAACCTAAATATGTCAAAAACGCTTAGACTTAGGTATAGGACATAATGCATAAAATCTGCCTAGAATCTTGCGTAGAATCCAAAAATGTAATAATATATAGGGTATCCTATTTAAAATAAGCAACTTAGGGTCTATTTCCGGTACAACCGGAAGTATGTTATCAACAAAAAATCATACATCAGATGCATTTTGATCCATTGGACTTACCTGCAAAATTTCATAAATATTCTCCTTTTCCTTCGAAAGATATTTACTTGGTTCCATACTTTATCGCAACCCTGTATATATATATATATATATATATATATATATATATATATATATATATATATATATATATATATATATATATATATATATATGTCGAGTTGTTATTATTTTCAGTGAAATAAAGTCGAGTGTTTTTTCGTCAACTACAATACACTTTTTGACGGATCTATTGAAATGAAGTGGGGGAGGGGTTTTGATTCAATGTTTTTTTTAATAAACCGTTGTAACTTCTGAACGACTGAACGGATTTTAACAAAGTTGGTTTCGTTGGGAGAATCATTTATTGCTCCATCAAACCCATCTTATCCGTGATATGTCACGCGTTTTTTTATATAATAACAGAAATTTCCAAATTCTCTCAAAAATTAAATGCACTTACCTGCCTTTTTTGTAGTGTAATTATACCAAAATAGTCTTGTGAAAACCGTATCTCGATATATATTATTCCTAGACTGAAATATCGAAGAAAGAAAATTTAGTTATCATGAAATTCTAAAAACACGCCATTACACCGTTATTTATTTTCATTTATTTGTCCTTTTCCGAGAATCAATAAATAAATTGCATAATTTTATGATTTTTAAGTAATAGTATTTTTCGTTCAAAAAATTTAAATAAAAACGTGTAAGGGCATCCAAAAAGCAAACATAATCATAGAAGTAAAGTATAAAATTGATTAAGGGTTCATTTTATCATTAAATAATATATTGGGTGTTATGAACCTTAAAAATGAACATATTATTTAATTTACAATACTCAGCTATCATAACTTGGTGGTTCCTGTTCATAAAATCATTTGAATCCATTATTAATTCGTAAACAATGAATTAGAACTTAAATACCTTATTTCAAATTTGTTGTCTGGAAAAAATACCTAAAAAACGTCAAAGTATAGAAAGCGTTCGAAAACGATTGTCTTTACTCATGGACGAGACTGATTGAAGGGGGAGTTCCACTTGATCAAAGATGACATACAGAAAGAAAACGATTAAACTGTTTCAGGAAGAAGCAGAGCATTCTCGATACGCTCAGAAAGAGCGATGAGTCGTGGTTTTCCGTCTATGGAACTGGACACCGTGCTCGAGGAGAGATCAGATCCGGAGCCGGAAGCGACCGTGGTTGAGATTATGACGCCAGAAGTACAGGAACCACCAGACATTAACAGATAACAAATAAAGAAAGAGGGGATCAGTGCTGCTGAAAGGTGAGGTTGTAGGCATACGTGAAGATTTCACTATTTGTTTATTTCAATAGGCGATCGCAGTAAAGTAAAATTAATATGGTAGAAGCCATAGTGTTGAGGAACAGCCCCTATTTTTTTAAATGTGTCGCAGTTGAAGTTCATCAACATGTTCAAAAATTTCTAAGGAATCTAAATCATTTAAAATAATTTATTTAGTCATTTTCAATAATTTGTAGATAACTTCGATGTAGTCTATTTGTGAAACTGCTAGCGAATCTTGTTTACATCTCGAGAAAGATTATAAGTGTTCGAATAATCAACAAAGAAATTTCTAAATTTTATTAACATATCTTAGACATTGAATAAATACATATATTGAAAGTTATAGATTTTAATACAATTTTGAAATTGTAATTGGAAGACATTAGCAATTGTTTTTGTTGAAATCAGATATGTATTTACTGCAAATTACAGTTTCAATTAGTTAACACTTAAGATTTCGATTCAAAATTGGAAATTTATAAGCTAATTTGACTTGTATATAGAAGATTTTACATAGGGCCAGATTGGTCGATCATTAAAAAGTCTTCAACAGCCTTTTCTGGAAAAAAAACCAATTCAACTGTTTAAAACAATTTACTCAAAAATCAAAACTATTTTCGTCTAATAGACAATGTCCAAATTGTGCAGAAATCATGGAAATGAACTGAATGAAATTAATCAGAACCCCTAGAAACTTCCATACTCAGTCCTAATACAATGTAAAACATTTTACTGAACCACCAGACTTACTTGATTCAATCCCTGATAACTAATATAATGTATTTTAAGATTATTGCTAACTATTAAGATGTTTCAAATCACTGCTACTCTCTGTGATTAAAGTCCTCATTTTAAATGATCAAATTTTTATGTGCCACGCTTCCCAAAAGTCTTACTTGCGGAAATTCAAATCAAAACGAACTACAATTTGTGAAATTGAACCTAATTGAATAGAGTATGATTTAATCATGATGAAATATTATGTAAGTAACAACGGATTCCATCAAGTATCTAATAATTTTCAATTGTCGAATAATTTCCTACTTTAAATAAATTATTATTGACTTTGGTCAGTAAATATATTTCACACAAGTAATTTATTTTGTTATTATAGGAAGTTCTTATTATTTTACAGCCCTGTCAAGAAGTCAAATTCAACAAATTCTATATTCTTTTTGTTTAGGTCACCGTTGTGGACTGCATTGACCCACCCTCACGCGTTCACAATTCTTCCTAAAAGTTGACAAGAAAACATCCGTTCATACTGAATCCGTTTACTTTCTAGAGGAAATCATCATTATTCGTCACAACCCGACGATAAGGCACATTACAACAGGATTCATATGAAGAAGATAGCATTTCTATAAGACCAATTCAAGAATATTTCTTCTGAAGAAAAAAGTTATGACTTCATTCCAAATAGAACTAAACGATACGAGTTAGTTTTTTTCAAAAGACCAAATAATTTCTTCAAGTTTTAATATTTTTGTGGATGATAAAGAATGTACCTATGTATCTTTATTCAAAAAAATTATTTTTCATTTTTCAGAAAATTTTCATTCAAATATAGTTCACCAATAGAGAAGCTATGCATCAGTCTTTATTTATTAAAGCTATAATCTGAATTTTTTGAAAAGATTATCTAATTATCCATTTTGTGTGAACATATCAAAGAAAATCATTTGTTATAATTATGCACAATTATCCAGAAAATACTTAAGGGCCAAACCTGGAAGCTCAAAGCCATTTAAAGGAGGCAAGAGTATAAATAAATATTTATAAATGAGAAAAAAATTGGAAAGAAGATACATTTAATATTATGTTATATCAACACAATTTAAAAGAATGTTTAAAGTACGTCTGTTAATATATCCATGTAATTCAAATATATAAATCACAGCACAAAAGGATATTTTTAATCATTAAGTATTCATAAATAACCCGTCAATTTGATAAATAATCGACGCAAATTAAAAGAATAACAAAATAGAACCTCAGGTTTATACTGAAAATTGTATTTGAATTTTTATCACCTCCCAATTCAAAATATGGATCACAGGTCTGAATGATAGAACAAGTTACATAGGAATGATCGCCAAATAATATGAATATCATATATAATCAAATTGTAAAGAAATAATAACATGAATAACAAATTGAAATATTTATATATTTAAATCTTTGCCAAATTATATGAGAATCTATGTAATTTCAGTGTTTTCTTTCTTTCCCTCACTATAAATGTAATTAAATTTTGTCAAAAGCTTGGTTCTTGAGTAAACCTGAGCCTCTACTTTCTAATTAATCAGGTTTCACTACTTCTGCAAAGTACTTTACAATGCAACATTGACCATATATTGTCTAAAATTTATTGTATGACCTATTGAAATTCATATCAGTAACAGAGGTTACCAATTTGTAGAAGAAATACTCTGGATTAAACCATAACTTTAATGTGTTCTAATTGCTGTGAATATATACAGTGTGTCGCATTTAAGATGAAGACACCCTCATATTTCAGTTATTCGAAGGAATATAGATTTGAATTTTCTCAGAGTCATAAACGGTGGTGGGACATATTTTTTAATATACTTAACTGAATTCTGAATCTTAAACTCGGCCTACTACGAATTGACAAATAGGGCCGATTCTCAATATTTTGTTTCGCATCTTTAATTTTTTCAATACTTTGGTATCCCAAAATAATTTTTTTCATTTTATAATTAGTGTGCCATGGAAAATAATAAAATTGACAGAAGTGTCAAATACTAGTTAGTATGCGTTAAGTTAAATTTAGTGAATTAGTGATCAGACAATCAAAATGCCATTAACTTTACGTGAAAAAATCGAAATAATTCGGTTGTTTGGTGATAATTCTCGTAGCAGCAGACAAGTTACTGCAGAGTTTAACTTGAGGCACCCCGAACGTGCTTTTGTTACTCATCGAAAAGCAGCCGCTGTAAATGCTCTTTTCAATTAAACTGGCAGTGTTGTTTAAATGTATCTGAATATTCGAATACACCCGCTACTTGAGGATAACTATATATTGGCGGCTTCCCTGAACTTAGACGAGTAGCTAGACAGAATAGAAAAAGAATTGAAGAATGTATTCGAATAGACGGAGATCTAGTTGAGAAAGACCTCATCTAATTACAGTTAATTAATTTTTTGTATCAGAAAAATTATTGTTTTATAAATGTTCTCTAAATTTAATCAGTCATAAGAATAAACTAATTATCATAAAAAAAATTCTCTTTCCTTTATGTTAATTATTTTATTGAAATATTTGAATTCATAACACTATTAAACTACCAAGTAGTCAAGTTCTTAGTTTCCATAGGGTACTTGTTATAAAATTGAGAAATAAACTTAATAATTTTGAATTATAACCAAAATATCGAAAAAATTGTAAATGCGAATTTAGTCATGAAAATTGGTATATGGACCTAAAAAAATTTTCTGAACAACTTTTTCTTATAACTTTTTTCCATATCTCTAACGCGAAACAAAATATTGAGAACCGGCCCTATTTGTCAATTCGTAGTAGGCCGAGTTTGAAATTCACAATTCAGCTAAATATCTTAAAAAATATGACACATCACCGTTTTTGACTGTACGAAAATTCAAATCTGTGTTTCTTTAAATAACCATAATATGGGGGTGTCTTCATCTTAAATGCGACACACTGTAGATATAGCTTCAGCATTTTTTTTGAACAGTTTAAATTTGATGTTTTGTAATTGTGTATCATAGAGCAATACTAACTCAAATTCAAACAAATAATTGGTAATAATACAGACGTCAGAGACGATGAAAATTAGTACCTTAAATGAATTGAATGGGTCAATAAAAAAAACATAAAAATTGTAAGTTTTTATTCATTCTCTGAAAAAATTAACTTTTGTTGAGTTAAAAGTGCTACATCTGCCATGGCTTCAGGTACAAGAAGCTCTGATAAGGTATATCTTTTAGATTCTTCGAATGCATATGTTATGCTGGTATCAAATAACATCACCTTACTTTGTGCCAAAGCCAAAATACAGTTTCTTATTCTGGCCATTGTTGCTCTAGTGCTTTTAGGGACGACCTGAAATAGTTTAGATACTTTCATTATAAATTATTATAAATAATATATATAAAATTTTCACTAATCCAACTAAATTGTACCATGTACAGAAACAAGTAATAACTAGAGACAAATTGTCATAGTGTAATCTTATATAGAACCCCAAAAATACTAGAGACTTAAAACAAATGCCAAATAAAAGAGGGAAATTCCATTCAGAACGAATTCGAGAGAGAAAAATAATTCACTGGAATATGTTCATTCATTAAATCGTTGAAATGTCTATCCCTGCTGTTTTTCAAATATCCAATATGAAATTTATTTCAGAATACAATTGATTAAAATTTTCCTAAAATTAACAAATTTAAGTGAATAAGACTCTCTTGAATTTGTTTAATATTTAACATATTACCTGCAAAGTATTTTCTGAATGGAATTTGTAATATTTTTTTTCTCATTTAGTATTTGTTCTAAACCATTGGTATTTATTTCTATATAATAATTGCAGTTTGAACATTCAGCTATAGTTACTATTAGCATTTGCAGACCTATACATATATGAAATTGAACCAACGAAAGACTAACCAATATATATTTAATATAAAGTTTGGCGATCCATTTTGAAGTAAAACCAAAGTGTTATAACTTGGAATTTTTCTATTTATTACAGCTTTATCAGCATTAAAATATTTTTTACATCACAAGCAATTAATGTTCGAGTTTAATAGTGTCAATAAGTTTACAACTAATAGTATATAATAATTAATAAATAACGCTTTCATGGAAATATTTACCTCTTCTAAATTCTGAACAAAACCACCAACACTCTCTTCTGTATTATTTATTATAGGACATATCCATATAAACCCATTTGTACCCAAAATAAGACTTACACCAATTGATAAATTATGAAAATGAGTTTTACTCCTTTTGATCAGTGATGGAAAAACTTTGATCAGAACACCCTGTCCTAACTGTAACAATTAAGCTATTAAATTAAAATTATAGGTTATTTAAAAATAGTATATACCTTCCCGTACTTCAAACTTCTGGTATGCAGTGATAAAGAACCATCAGAATATACACTTTGAACTTCAGCACTAATGAGATCTCCCTCCTGAAGATATTTTCGCATCATATGCTCATCCTCAGCAGATCTACGTCTCTGAAATTGAAAATATTCATGTAAATTATTAGATAGATTTTCTAAAACTTATCTTACCAATTCACCCCCTGGTAAATTAACTGATGAAATTAATAATACAGAGTCTAGTCTTGAGTTTGTATTTACTTTCCATCTTTTTTGTTGAACTTCTATTATTCTGCCCACAACCACATCCCCTACTTCACCATTGTACCTGCTTTTAAGTGGTCGTACTGAAATCAAATTATTAACTTTCTCCCTTACTCCTGCGACAGAAGCTTTTAATTGACCATTCTCTTCATATGTACCATGTCCTCTAAACAAAAGCAATGTAAATCAACTGAAGCCTAAATTTATTATTTGTCAATATTAAAGCACACCTCATAAATTCATTTTGTTCGGTGATAATTTGTCCAGGAGTGTATATTGCAGGAATATTTCTGTTAATTACTACTGATGTATCAACACGATTGGAAGCTAGGCGTATGTGAATTTTTTGAGGCATAATATAGGAATTCTATCAATACACAGCAATACTTCAATGAAAATTTTATATTAACAATAAAATAAGTAAATAAGGTTAAATTTGATAATAGTTCACCTGTTTCTTTTATAATTTTTTTAGTTCAAATGCAAATTACCAGTAGACGCATAGATTTCTTGAGTGAACAGTCAAATCAATAGCTCTACTATTAGTATTATTTATTATTATCCCTGATGAATTTTAGCGAAACACAGTTTACAACGGTCCATTCTATGTATTTTTTAGAAGAATAACTTAAACCTACTATTATTCGGGAATCTTTAAGCGGATATTATATTATAAAGAGCAAAAATCACTGTTCAGTTTTAACTGAACAAAAAAGTAAAACTAAGTAAAAAAAAAGCGTAATCAACAGATCCATCAATAATGTAATTTCTCTTAATAACTCTCAAATATATAAATATCAGCTAATCGATGTTATAGTTGGGATATTTGCAGGACACTCTTTATTTGAAGATCTAACTTTCACCAAGAAATTGGTAATATAACATCGCTGATGTAGAAAAATAAAATAACCCGTAGATCTATTTCGGTTTAGTTAATGTGGGACCAATTCATGAATGTCAAATGTCATGTATTATTCTAGTTGACTTAAGTTGACACTGTTGACAGGTTGACACGAACTGAATAGATTGAATGATGTGGATTATATTATAGATAAAATGCAAAACTATTTATTAAATATTATTCCATGATGTTATGGCTCAACGTTATTTTATTTCTCCTCATAATTACAAATGTGAGGAAAAATTTCGCCCAACATTCCATTAAAGGATTCGACGATACTATTCTCTTCGACATAAATTGGATAGGTGATAATCTAAAAGGTTTCGACTTCGAAAATGCCGAATCTATGATAGTAACGTCTTCACATCAAGAAAAGTATAAATGTTACCTGCCAAAAATTCAAGATAAGGACGGAAAAGATGCTGTGGAAAAGTATGAAGGCCCTTCTGCGCTGGAACTCATTTCACCATTATTTAGCCAGTCATTTTGTTCATATAGATTAGAATCATATTGGACTTACGAAGTTTGTCATGGTAAATTTGTAAGACAATACCACGAAGATCGTGAAGGCAAGAAAACGAAACTTCAAGAATATATGTTAGGTAAATGGAATGAGAACGAATACCAAAAATTACTGAAAAAGTTTCTAGAAAAGGAAATTGAGAAAAATGAGCAAATCCCTATGAAGAAAATTGAGAATGTCAACTTGCCCTATTTAGAGATTGTTATGGAAAATGGTACTTCATGTGAATTGAACAATAATAAACCACGAGAAGTACGAGCACTTTATGTATGTTATGCGCATGGAAAACATGATATTTATTCATTAAAAGAAACCTCAACATGTCAGTATGAAATAATTATTTTGTCTCCACTCCTGTGTGCACATCCAAAATATAAACCAAAGGATACTGGGGAATATCCAATCAATTGTACACCTTTAGATGGAGGTCCTGACAGACCATACAACCTTGCAAAATTGAAAGCAGAGAGTAAGAAACTGAGAAAGCAGACAGAGTTTGACAGCATCAGAATTGAGTTTGCCCCTATAGATTTTGCAGAAAAGGAAGTGTCAACCACTCCTGAACCTACAATAACCGATACATCGCCAGTTGAGAGCTTTCTTGCTGGAAAAAACTGCCTAACAGGTGGAACAGGCTGGTGGAGGTATGAATTTTGTTACGGAAAATCTATTGAGCAATATCACATCGAAACAGATGGAAGCAAGACTTCAATTAATTTGGGTTATTTCTTCAAAGAGAAGCATATAGAGTGGCTAAACAATCATCCTCAAAAAAGACCTAAACCATTATCACAGAGAAAACAATTATCCCACCTATATTCAAATGGTGACGTTTGTGATCGAACTGGTAAACCGAGGAAAACAGAAGTTAAATTGAAATGCTTGGAGAATGCTTCAAATTTGAATTCTGTATCACTGTATTTACTTGAACCCCGGTTTTGTGAGTATATACTAGGTGTTGAGTCACCATTAATTTGCAAAATTTTATCTAGAGCTGATGAAAATGGACTAGTTCCTTTGAGTTCTTTGGATAATTTTGAAGGCACTGATGTAATCGGCGAATGAAACATTTGTGTCAATAAGGTAATTTATGATGGTTCTACTACTTCGAGTGTCTGAAAGACTGATAGTTAACAGTGAAATGCTTCTTATACCATAGTTCAGCAAGTATTGTAACTTGGATTATTAATAAAATTATTAAAATTTTTTCCTCATTAATTTCCTCGTGGTGTTCTTTGAACAATGAAATGAAGGAAATGATAGTATATATATGGCCCACATCAAATAATTTAGACATATTCAGTTGCATACATTTATGCTATAACTACAATATACATATAAAATTAGTAGAAACCTATCAACTTTAATTCAGAATTCTTATTACCCAATTCCCTCCTCATATTCCAATTTAATGTGGCAACATCTAGTGCGAGAATGCACCACATCATCATGTTCCTTGATAAAATCACAAATTTTGCGTCGAAAGATTAACTTTTTAATAAAGTGGACCTGTTTTTGCTAAATAAGACAAATAACGATATCAGTGTTAATATTGAACACAAAGGTCCATCAGGTATAATCTGATAAATATATAGTACAAGTTTATGTCATTAAGTCTAAACAATGTATATTAGATCATTTATAAAACAATATACATACAATTTGAGCATAATACATAGTCAAGGATATAAATAAAGACTGTAAAAGACAAAATGCTTTTGGAATTAAGAATAGCTTAATATTTATTTTATTGTATCACAGTAAAGATGATATCACCATCAACAGACTATTCCACTTTGTTTTTCTTTCCGAATATTTTCATCAAATCTTTGGACATGTAAAATGGTTTTTCAGCAGATCCATCATTTCTTTCACAGTCTTCCACTGAAAAGATAAATAATATTTAATTAAAACAACATAATATGTCTTCAAATAAATACTTGAATGTGATTTCAATTCACAGGTAAAATTTAGGTAGCATATTTACATAGTGCCAATTTTCTACGTGTGTAATTTTTTTGCAATACTCTGGAAAATTTTCTAATTAAAAACTATTTTGAAAAAACAAATAATGCGTGAATTTGACTATTTCTCAATAAAGTTGTCAAATAGATAGAAGCTAATTTTAATTAAATTGCTATAAAAAAAATGACAGAATTAATTTCAATATTGATATTCTGGAATGGTCAAATAACTGAATGCAACGGTTGATAGGAAAAGGGTAATTTTTCTTTTGAAAAATAATTAAAGTTTATTTATTTGAATTTCAAAGATTATAAATATATCATAAAAATGCAATTGAAAGAATGAAGCCGCCAATCCCCAAAAAAAAGTCCAAAATACTTACGGAAACACAGAAACAGCGTGTCCACTGCCATGCTGTAGACATTGAAAAATATGGTGGAGATAAAGTAGGTGCACACCACAATCACTACGATGGGCACCTCGACGTAGTTCAAGTAGGAGTTATCGATGAAAGTTATCAAGTCAGTCGCAAAGAAAATATAAGCCAGAATTCCCACTCCTATGCTGATTAAAATACTGCTGATGAAGAATAGGAAGTCCGTCACCTGAAAGAAGATTAACTCAATCTCATTAGTGTCTAATAATGACACCATTACTTGCTTGAAATCCAAAATATTATTAGAAAAACAAATTTTTTATGTTTATGTTTACTACAATTGAATCTATGACTGCGTTTCGCCGCGTAATAGCTTCATCATGATAGAAATGAATACTTAAATCTTGGTTCTCAGTTTAAATGTTAGTAGGTACCTAAAAGAAACAATTACGAAAAGAAATTAAATAGTGGGGTAACCCTTTCGAGAATACTTGAGCCAATTACATCAAATATTGAATATATTCAGCAGAGTGGAATTCAATTCTATTTGTTTATTTAATAAGTTATTATAATTTTGTAACGATCGAAGAAGCATGCTAAAAAGCATCAAACTAACTGGCTGAAAACCCTAAAATCATCATGTATTGAAACGCCGCGTCACCCGATAGAGGGCGCAATTTTTGTTTTTAGGATTTGGAACAAAAATCATAATTGAACGAATAGATTTTTTAAACTGGATACCTTTCGAAAACCTGCTCTTCTAATTCAGCTTGCTGCGATAGAGTTTTTCTAATAATATTCTTGGTAAATTTAAATATATTATTCCTTATTTTGAATCATTGCTAATGCTATTTCTCAATTACCTTATCCAGAAGAAAAACTCTGATGATGTTCCTCATTAGCAACATAAAAGCGTCCTTTGCGCTCACGCAGAAGTTCTTGCCGTGAATAGCACACATTATGTATGCATTGGTGCTGATGAACTTGAGGAATTTCTCCAGGCACCAGAAGAAGCACTTTAGCAAGCACAATATGGCCTTGGTGACGGGGTTATCATACTTCTTCAGTTTCTGGTCTATGTATTCCAGTACCACTCGAATCATCCGACATATTGTGATTATTAGCGAGCCGAAGGCGATCGTGCCAAGGTGGTACCTGAAATAAAGTTGTTATATTATCAAAGCCGAAGGAAATGTTATGGCACTCATGCTGTTAATATTAGACATGGGGATACTCTCCACCTCCCTAGGTTTCGCCTAACTATCCTTGAAAGATCTTTCTCATATAATTCTACAGCTGTATATAATAAGATACCTAGGAATATTAAAAAACTTTCATTACATGGTTTCAAGAAGAAGATCAGATCGAGACTTCTATCTGCACAAATAGCTGTTTAATTTTTATTCAGGGCTACCTAATGAATGAACTTTAGTTTGTTATTGTCAATTTATATTCAATGTTTACATTCTCATTTACTCTTAATAATTTACGATTTGTTTCAGTTTTTCATTTCGTGTCTGGTTCATTATTTATTTGTCTGTATTTCATTTCACATTGAGTTGTTTTATTCCATTAGTTATTTATTTCCATTTCATAAAGATTCTTAATTTTTTTCTTCTTCTTCTTTTTTTATATATATTGTTTTTTTTTGTTTATTTTGTTACTTTGTTTCATTGATTATATTTTGTTTTTTGTAGTTCGTGGTTGAGTAGAATAGCTTTGCTAGACTTCGCCTCTCATAATCAATAAAGTCCTTATTATTATTATTATTATTATTATTTTCTGAATTTGAACATAATAAATTTTGAATTGAATTGCCATTTACTTGGTGAAAGTTCA
The DNA here is from genome assembly GCA_030704885.1 of Cynegetis impunctata. Taxonomy (NCBI): domain Eukaryota; kingdom Metazoa; phylum Arthropoda; class Insecta; order Coleoptera; family Coccinellidae; genus Cynegetis; species Cynegetis impunctata. Next base: position 173,794 of record JARQZK010000819.1, on the reverse strand, counting down.
TATTCATAACTTTATAAAGAAATAAAAAAACTAACTTTTCACAGGTTGGAATAAAAATCTATTGAGCAAACGCGTTTCGTCATAACATTGACTTCATCTCGTACTAAACTATGGTATTACGTAAAACAATCTATTTATACGAAAAATTGAATATAACAGAGGGGTTCCTAAAGAAACTAAATAACAATAAGCAATTCATTCGGAGTTATTGGTAGGTATATTCAACAGATTGAGGGGAGGAGAAGGGTTTACTTCAATCTGGTCGTTAACTAGGTTTCCGGAATTTTTATATTTATTGATGTATAGGGATTCCCAACAGTTAGTTTTATGGAGACTATCATTCTAATTGTAATATATTATAATTGTGATTAAAGGTATGGTTTTCTTGAATAAAATGGCACGCCTAAAACAGTCAGTTTTCTGCTTAATATATCTACGTTTGGTGTTCAACTTGAATCATAGAGATGAAAGTACTGGTGTTTATAGACTCGACTGTAACGATTTTGAAAAATTCTATATAGGACGTACAATTAAAAATTTCAAAACTCGAATAAATAAACACCAACGTAGATTTATGAAGCAGAAAACTGACTCTAAATATGCGTGCCATCTTATTCAAGAAAACCATACCTTTTATCACAATTATAATATTTTACAATTAAAAAATAGTCTCCATTAAACTAACTGTTGGGAATCCCTTTACATCAATAAATATAAACATTCCGGAAACCTAGTTATCGACCAGATTGAAGTAAATCCTTCTCCTCTAATAACTCTGAATGAATTGCTTATTGTTATTTAGTTTCTCTAAGAACGCCTCTGTTATGTTCAATTTTTCGTATAAATAGATTGTTTTACGTAATACCATAGTTTAGTACGAGATGAAGTCAATGTTATGACGAAACGCGTTTACTCAATAGATTTTTATTTCAACCTGTGAAAAGTTAGTTTTTTTTATTTCTTTATAAAGTGATAAACATAATAAATCCTCAAATACGAACCTCATCACTGTCAGCGTGGAAGAAGTTACAGCGAAAAAGGGCAACTTGTTGCGCGGTCTTGTCCAGTACCAAGTGGCGAAGATGCAGGCCATTACCATCTGACCAAACGCCGACACGAAGAAGGTACCCCAGAAGAAGCCGAAAACGTTTAACCCTAATAAAATAAGAATATGAAAAATAATTTTCCAATCTAATAGTATGAAACAGATTCAGAACAATCTTTTCATTTTATTTTAATAATAACAAGTGTGCATATGGAATATGGAATGACTAAATAATATAGACTAAATTTTCCATATTTTTCAAAAGATTTAAAGATTAAGAAAATGTCTAATGTATATATGAACACAATTTTACAATGTCTTCAAATCGAATAATTGAAGAACATCTAGAGCCCTTGTCAAGTGATTTAATTCAAAATATTATCTCATACAATTTAACTCGTTTGTCGGATTCCATGAATCGAATTTTTTATTTAGGTAAATACCTACAATTTTCCTGAAGAAAAAAATGATACTTACATTGCATGTAATCATAATACATGTTATGATCCATTTTGATCAGTTTGCATGCTACGTTTGGGCATTCTGTATGATTAAACTGTAAAGGATCGCATACTTGATTCTGAAAAAACAAAGATTATATATCTACTTTCGAAAATCTGTTTTACAATGATGTCAAAATAAAGTATAACTTTCTTCTAATTCAATTATTTCTAATGCAATATTTATTTAATAGTTTGATACGATGTTACAATAAGATCATTTTTAAATGTTCATAAACTGGCTTCATGGCATCAAATATTATGAAGATACATGAATAAATTACAAAAAACATCAACGTGATCAATATCATTCGTGATTTTATTACCACCAGATTGTAATATTAGAATTAATATCTCCAAAAATTCAATAATTTACAAAAAAATTGTATATTATTTTATGCATCTAAAGTATATGTTATTCATTTATTTCATTGAGACGACTATTCGATAAATTAAACGTTGTATCAAGAGAAAACTAAAAAATTAAATTCACATCAAAAGCACCACTCACCAACAAATAATTACAGTCCGTGTTTGTGATTGTGGCGTTTATTGCCTTGCTCTTGAATAAGGCTTTGCCAGTTGTCGTGAGAAGTAGGGCCGTGGCAAGAGCGTAAGCGATCACCACAATTTGCAGCAACCACGCGAAGATAGGGAACAAGAAAACTGACGTTACGGAAGAGATGGCTCTGAAAAAACAACGGAAAAGCATTAACAAATTGATGTCATAAGTCAGAGATTGGGAATCTTTTTCGTGATGCCATAAATTTATGAACAATCTTTATGTAATTATTACTAAGGTGCCACACTTAAACAGTTTAACATAAATTATGATTCTTGCATATGTCTATTTTTATTTTATATTTTGTGTTCCACTTTCACTCTCGAGTAGAAAATCTTTCTAATTCAATTAAGAAAGAATGAAAGATTTCTATAAAATAATTTTATTTATTTCAAAAATCACACCTGTTGCAATTATGAAGGGAAATTTAATTTTTTCACAAAATACACAAGCATTTATTTATTGTGATTTTTATTCAGAAATAACAAGACGTCTGATTATTTTTTCGACTACTATGAGAGAATGCAAATTTTTTTTTTATTTGGTCATTTTTCTAAAATTTTCGATAGCAATAATATGAACACTCGACTCGCATTTGTATAATTTAAATAGCGAAAGTATACTCACTTGCTTCCTTCTTCGATCAGGGCTATGGCCAAACTAATGCGTTTTCTTAAGAACACCGTAACGAGAAGTATAATCAAGAACGACACAGAACAAAAGATTAGAGCGGCCAACCAGAGGTACTTTTTCGTGTTGTGGAATGATTCGGCAGCCACTGCATCCATATCCTTCTCTTCGTCCAACATATGTTTGTATTTTACCGCAGTAGCGTAAGTTCCTGTAGATAATAGGAATACTACTAGTAACAATAATAACACTTATTTATTTCAAGATAAGATATAAACCATTGTTTAAACTAATGGAATTTAAATAGTGTTCAATAAAAATGGTATACAGAGTAATCACAATGGAAACCCTTTTAGACCTCCGTCCACTTCCCTTGGTGATACAAGACGAGACAAGACTGGGTCTCTATAGACTTCAAAATGTTATGCAAATGGACAAAACGACATTAATTAGTCATAACAAAATCCTAGGAGCTTCGGAATCACCAGTCTTACAGATGAGATCAGACCAAATATCTCCTAAGCACCTGTATGGAACATCTTTTAAGGTGGCAATTGAAAACTGTGAGGCTTGGTCCAAAGAGAACTCGCCTTTACCCAAAGGAGTACTAGTCTGGTACACAGATGGATCAAAAATTCCTGAAGGCAGCGGTATATATATATATATATATATATATATATATATATATATATATATATTAATATATATATATATATATATATAATATATATATATATATATATATATAATATATATTATATATATATATATATATATATATATATATATATATACATATATATATATATATATATATATATATATATATATATATATATATATATAATATATATATATATATAATATATATATATATATATATATATATATATATATATATATTATATATATATATATATATATATATATATATATATATATATTATATATATATATATATATATATATATATATATATATATATATATATATATATTATATATATATATATATAATATATATATATATATATATATATATATATATATATAATATATATATATATATATATATTATATATATATATATATATATATATAATTTATATATATATATTTATTTATATTATATATATATATATATATATATATATATATATATATATATATATATATATATATATATATATATATATATATATATATATATATATATATATATATATATATAATATATATATATATATATATATATATATATATATATATATATATATATATATATATATATATATATATATATATATATATATATATATATAAGTAAACTATAGGTTCTTGGGATGGCAGCAATAAAACACGTGAATTACTCTTTTTTCTTCAGCTCGAGCTTTCGAGATTGCTTTATCTCATCATCAGGAGCGAGGAGTTGAGTTTCTGTTTTAACAAATTTAATAAATTTAATAACATTTAGGTTTCAACGAAAAATGGTTATAAAGCCAGACTTCCACAATTTTGCAACAGTATAAGAATCTTATATATAATACTGTTGCAAAATTGTGGAAGTCTGGCTTTATTACCATTTTTCGTTGAAACCTAAATGTTATTAAATTTATTAAATTTGTTAAATCAGAAACTCAACTCCTCGCTCCTGATGATGAGATAAAGCAATCTCGAAAGCTCGAGCTGAAGAAAAAAGAGTAATTCACGTGTTTTATTGCTGCCATCCCAAGAACCTATAGTTTACTTCAATAACTCAGCAAAGATATCCAATTCATATATATATATATATATATATATATATATATATATATATATATATATATATATATTTATATATATATATATATATATATAATGTTCATATGTATGTTATGTATAGGCTTATGTATTTTAGGGTTGTTTACACGATAAAGGGCGCAATTTTGAAGCAATAGAGTTGAAAGTTAGTAAATAGGTAGCTTCGTATGATATCTTGGATGGGATTGTGTTGGGTTCGAATTAGTTGGGGGGTTGACCCCCAAAGGGGGGAAATATATCTTGTTCACACGATAAAGGGAACAATTAGCAATAGGGTTGAAAGTTTGTAAGTACATAGTTTCGTATGATATCTTGAATGCAATTGGTTTTGGGACGAATTGGTTGGGGGGTTGACCCCCGGGGAGGAAGTAAGTATTGATATCAAGTGAGGACTACGTAATTCTGACGAGCCACATGGCCATCAAATCGTACCTAAACAAAATGCTATTGTACGAGGGAGACTTGAACTGTCGTCTATGTAATCAGGAACTAGAAACAGTTCAATAGATCATATATGAATGAAATAATGGAACTTTTAAGTGAGATAGGTATGTGCAAAACTTAATTTGTTGCTCGGATTATATAAAGGATTACAATGACAGGTAAGTTTACACAATCCGTCACGACTTACCAAATCCCAGGGCCACAATAACCCCGATAATGGACACCCAAACCATAACTCCGGCAGTCCATCTGAGCAGCATGATGTAAATCAGTGTGATCAGCAGGGCTACCAACAGAGCCGCCAATATTTTATACCACGAACCAATCAGGTCATCCACTATATTTTGGCCAACCTAAAAATGAATGAACTTTATACAAATATGTAAATGAATTTTTGGTTTCAGAGTCGAACGAAACACCTTCAATTATGTCAAATGAACCGAGTTTGAAATAAAAAATTCACCATTGAGAATTTCAATCGACATGGAAACAATGTTATTATAAACTATATAAATACCTAAAACATGATACAAAGTGTACACTACATTCCAAAATTAATGTGCATCCTAAAAAACGCTGTTAGTGGTTAAATAAGATAAACAATGAATATTATTACTCTTTGAGTAATTACTAATTAATATATTGTCCTCAAACGCATGCACATACCCATAAGAACAGGAAGAGTGAGTTGTGTACTTATTCATGCATAGAGAAAAACATATGGTGTTATTATTGAGTTCTGATTTTTTAATTGCAGCAAGTTGATATTATAAGGTTTATTTTTAAAAAACTGTATTTTTATTTGTACATTTTATGAATTCAAATGTACCACAAGATTATTTTTGGCTCAATCCATCTAATATAGATCAGATAAATACATTTCTCTATGATGACATGAAAGCGTTAATTAACTAGAGTTGAAAAGTTGAACTGAAGAATACTGTAGTAGTTGAAAAACATGAAACTGATTTATATGGCAAAATCTGCATTGAAAGCGCAAAGATAACATAGGAAAGTCTTCCCATGGCACAAAGAGAACATTCAGGTGTTGCGATCTTGTCATATCAGTGTCGTTTACTATATTTCGAACAATTGTTTTGTTCCCCACTTGCGATAGATGAAAGTTTGCGCAAAATACTCAATTTTTTTTTAAATTTACCTCTACCTTTACATACAAGTTGAAAGAACCTAGCAGCAATATTAGAGGAAATAGCATGCCATTTTCCTGAAACTTGATATGTAGGCGTCATGATTATACAAAATGCCGTATAATCTTCAACAACTTTGACTTCACTTCGGTTGTCTTACCGGACTTGTTATTGATAGGTATTTAGAATTTTAATAAGGCAAAAGGTTCAAGTCATGTGCGAATACTTATATTTCAACATTTGGATCGCTGAAGATTCAAGGCTAAATATCCGTTGGGAATTAAGAAAAACTCTGGTTTCCTTTGAATATGAACAGAATTACTAAGTTACGTAATTTTTTATTGAAAATCTAATTGATGGTCGTGTTAAAATTCATCACATACGGGACAAAATTGTATTTTTGGAACGAAGTGCCTTACGGCAGGCTTGGAGGAGATAGGGATTTCGCTGGGGGACCAAACTGAAAAATTTGCGAGACTAAAAGAGTGACGAAAGTAGACTGACGAAAGTCACGCTTTTAGTTAACACAAGCGAATATTGTATACCTTTCTCTTTCATTCCGTTCTCTCATCCCTTCTCTTTCTGATCCCACTTCGCCACGTCAATCGCCAATGCATTATATGTACCTACTCATGAATTCATGTACAAGCAACTCGAAAACGTCAGATGTGAAACATCGAAATAATTTTTTGTATAAGTTATATGCATAAAAGAACAGATTACTAGAGGAATCAGATATGGCATAATGAAAAGATAAAACTTTACAAATTTATTCCATAAAATAATGACTATACGTATTGTAGGTTTATATTCACTCTTGCGTCTAAACTTTACATTGCGTTGACGGCCGAGTGGTCTAAGTACTGAGCCCTGCTGTGCCGTATTACTGGGTTCGAATCCCAGGAGGTGACTCGCACATGTTTTGTTTTCGCAAATTGTGGTCCTTTTATATTATCCCAAGGAACTTCGTTCCTACCTGGTGTCGCCGTTTTTCTTGTTTCACACAAAGTAGAAACAATATGCCTTTTATTACGAGTTGTGAATCTATCATTGAGATGACAATAATTCGTTATCAATGAAACCTAATTAAAATAATAATAATAAACGATTTCATATGGATTTACTTTCAAATTGGATAATTTATTGTAAAATATTTGCCCGCTTTCTGTCTTCCTGAAGTGCAAAATTGTCCAAGATGTGAATATGAAAAAATCAAATCAACGGAAGTATAGTCAAAGATTAAAGAAGCGAAAAATAGATATCAGGTTCATATAACAGAGTTTCAAGAACATTTCGACAATCAATTACGGTTAGAAAGAAGAAAATGTATGAGAAGCCTACCTGTTCGGTTTGAGAGATAAGTTTGATATTCGAAACTGCTTTTGTTAAATCGTTTTCGCTAGTGTGTACGATATTCACCAACCACTGAATGTTGGCACTGCTTAGCTCAGGTATACATCTTCCCTCGACTGAAATCGACAAATACGATAAATGAAAACACTCGAATTCATCTACATTACAAAAATAATGGAGAAAACAGTTGAAAACTGAATAGAAAATAGCGTAGCGAAAAAGTTTTTCGGAGTAGTCGATAGTTTTTTATATTCAATGAATGTCTAAATCGAATATTTGAATACACCCTTTTCAACCACTGTCTCATCGTCGTAGATATATGGAGGAAGCTCGAAAAAGGTGAAACGAGCCCGTTAGATTCGAATAAACATCTTTCCAGATGATCCAGTTATAATTTCAAGTTATCGCTACTTCAGTTATAAAAGCTATGTCTTACCATTATTTTATCTGCAATAAATTGCAATATACGTACAACACTCCAATGTAACAGATTTAGCAACCGAACTCACAAAAGTGTTAAAGGGAAAAAAATTAAGACATAAAATATGAAATAATTTTGTCCGTGAGTGTGTATTTCCGTATTCTGGTTTCATAAGAGATTGGGCAGCTAGTTCTTTTCTATATTCATCCATGGAATACACTCGATACCGAATTCTTTACAAGAACATATACGGACGGATTGTCTGGAAAATAATTAGCAAGCAGCAGTGACAGAAGGGAATTAGTAAAGCAGCAAGCCAGCTAAAGTACAAGCGATCTAACTACTACATAACTAATAATTCTAGACAAAAGCAGATGGGTTCCGCTCTCTTTTTCTATATTTATGTACCTGACGAACGTCTTCCTTATCTGTGAAAAGAGTTACCCCATTTTGGACAATTAGCGACAACCACATGGATACCCGGTTAAGATGTTTCTTCACCACGTCGACCTCGTTGTCTTCCACGTCGGGATACAGCTTAAGCGCTTTGCGTTCAGCCACATTATACAAGCAACGCCTCAACACTACACAAAAATTAGAATGAAAACACCCAAGTTCAAACGTTATATTGTCTTATTTATTTGTATAATCAACATTGGCCCACTTTTCTGGACAAAGTAATGCCTTATTATAAAAACTGAACGATTTTTTTGTTAGGTAAGTTAAAACGTTTGATACAGCATTATATTTTCGTCTTATATACATCACTCTTTTGATATTGATATCATTTCAATTGGTGATTGATTGTTAATTTTTCGAACATACTGATTTAAAATAAATAATCAGGAACGTGAAACAGAAATCACGGCTGAAGTCTTTCTACATGAATTAGCGTTGATAAAAACAGTTATTTATACTATAAGGGATGTAAGTAACATGTACCAGTCGAGGACGAGTTTGCGCCCGAGCGATAGCGAGGGCTGGCAAAAAAGTTCGAGACTGGTTAATGTACTTACATCCCATATAGTATATAACATTTTTCCCCTCGCTGTATTGTATGTTTACAAGAAAATGCTGGATATATTTTTAGATTTTCACATCATTACTTACGATAGCATTCTCATTGAATTATGGCTTCCGCTATCTGTTGCTAGCGCCACATAAGCAGTCAAGTTGAGAATTCGTAGGGAGTTAGAAGAAGTCGAATTGTTTGATTCTCTGATGACAAAATTGATGTTTCAGATATAGAATAATCAGCGAATATTGCTTGTTTATCTCTACTACCGGAGAAGTCGAAAAAAAGGTATGAAGCAGCATATAAATCCTTTTAGAATTGGTGCCAAAGCAAGACGGCTACTGCAGTCTCAGAAACCTTATTTTTGGTGTATTTCCACGAGAGAAGTGCTTCATTGAAGTCTCCATCAAGCTTATGGTGTGAATATTCGAATTTGAAGTACACCCTTTTTATAGGGGAAAATATAGATATTTCTAAGTATCCAAAACTTGGAGACTTTATATACTTATAATTATTGTAGATTATTATTTCCCTAGGGATGTAGATTAACTTACATCCTGTCGTTAAGGGCAACCAATACTTTGTTGAAATGTTGAGTAACTTTCATTTACGTTTGTCAAAGCAGTGTCCAAATAGGTTGCTTACAATACAAGGAGGGGGAAAAATTATTACATCTTTAAAAAAATCAAATCAACTGAAAATTCTTCACAGAATCTTTCCATGTTAACTATCTGAATTTCTCACAAAAGATTCTCAGTTTTTCTATGAAGTAAGTGATTTAAAATCGGTTACTTTTTCAGTGAAGAATTTTCTTTTCTAATGAGTTGATTGAAGAATCTTTATATTGCATCTAGAGAAGACATGGACATCGCACAGTAAATTCTCCTGGAAATTTTAAAAATAGAATAATCATTCACTGGTCAAATATATTCGATTGAGCTTTATATCATTTAGAGATGAACATTCTTCGAAATTTATCTTAAACACCACAAATGAAAAAAAATACTTAACACGTTGATAGAAGACACCTACAACCAATATACCGTTTAAGAAACACACAAAAAGCTTCACAAACATACAATACTATGAGGAATGAAAACTATCGACTACGAAAAGAAAAGTTATTAAAATGTTTCTATCACAAGTAATTATACATACTGAAGGTCAAAATATGAATTTGCTGACGACGTTCAAAGTTGAAATAGGTGAAAAAAATTCAAGAGAAACCTACCTGGTTTACTTGGCAAATACCATATTGGGCAATCAATCCCGTTTGCTTCTCTATTTTTGCCTTTTACAGTGCAAAATTCTTCAAGTGGCTTAGTTACATCATTGCGAAAATATTTTTCCTTAGGACATTCCTTCACACAAATCTGTAAAAATACACCCATTTATATATATATATATATATATATATATATATATATATATATATATATATATATATATATATATATATATATATATATATATATATATATATATTATAAAATAAAAAATTTGTAGTTGAAGACGTCATATAGAAATATATAAATTTAATTGTTGTAAAATACTATGTTGAAAATTCTATTTTTTTAGTAGAAATCTTTTCTCATTTCTTTTTTCATTCACTTCCAAAATTTATATTTTTATACTTAGATGCAATATTGAAATTTAATTCATTAATTTCTTCAAGAAGTAGAATTATCATGTAGTTTTTTAAATTCTATGGTGCAGTGGTATTAATTGACGTAACTACATTTGGGGCAGCCCTCCAGGATGTTGATTGCCCAATTCAAAAGTCCAAAATTGAGTCATTTAAAAATTTGTCACACTTCGATTATAAATATTTTTAAAAACGTGTTCTTTTAAAAATAACCTGTCTCTTCTTAACTAAGAGAACCATGAAACAACTAAAATAGAAATAATACTTAAATGTTTTTGAAAAAATAACGAAAATTGAAACTGCTGTTATCATGCTTTGTCATTCAATCAACAATTGCTAGTTTTAATATCGCTTTTTTTATTAAAAAAAATATAAATTTTTCAAAATGTGGCGATTTTTTCTCTCATATATATGATATAATATGTATGTACTTTTGTTTCATGGTAATATGTATGTATATATATATATATATATATATATATATATATATATATATATATATATATATATGTTATAGGCAATGTGTATAATGCAGGCATTCTATACAATACCTAGGAAATGTATAGAATGCCACAGTCGTTCAGGCAATGTATGAAATGATATTCAATAGTTCAACTATTTTACACTTTACCTAGGAAATGTATAGAATACCTAGGCATTGTATAGAATGCCGGTTGAAGCATAGGTAATGTATGTAATCGATTTTTCATAATCGATTTCACATAAAAAACAACCAGTTTTCGTATAAGTACTTTAAATAAACTGTTGGTAACATAATTATAATTTGAAAGGAAATAAAATCTTAGGTAACAGCTTTGAACGAACTAAAATAAAGTAATATTAAAATTGCAATCTAGTAACCTTGTAGGTACCTACTTAATAACAAAAAGAAATATTTTCTTAAGTATCTTCACAAGTGCAGTAATCGACACAAAATCTATGCGCTACAATATCAAAGCAATGACATATTATTAAAAGTTTTATTATACCTACTAGAGTTCAAAATCAACATTATTAAACTTTAATTTAACTCAAACATTACTCTGAATAAATAGAAATTAAGAATCTTCTAATAACTCTTCCTTTAAGACATATTTTTTTTAAGATACAAAGTTTTTAATTTCAATAGTAAAACATCTTCTTGTAAGTAGCCAAGTATATTAAAAGCAGTTACTTATTCTTACAAGATGAACTATTGTGACACTTTGAAGTACACAGCAATTTATTCTTAAAGCATGAACACTTTTTGGTTTCACAGTTTACTTTGCAAGTACATTTGAAAAAACTCTGACCTGTTCCAGTCGATTGCAAAGTAGCAACGGAGCGCACTGTTGTATCCTGATTAGCGACATCTTCCACGCTTATTAATTTCTGTTGACAAACAGTAAATTGTTGTCTAGAAAACAGTGTTTTTATGATACCTTGCTTTGTGCCAAGTTGATAAAGTTCATCTTCTGTCTTTTTCCAGACAACTGCAAGTATATTACGGGCGTCGTCGTGGTGACGCCCGTAATATACTTGCAGTTGTCTGGAAAAAGACAGAAGATGAACTTTATCAACTTGGCAACTCTGTCGACTTCTGGAACAGGAATCCTAACCGTGGTACCGGGTATCACAAGAGGAAATTTTTTTCCTGAATTACATAAAGTGAACAAGGAAAATTCTTTAATAATTTAAAAAATTATCAAACAACTTTCCAAGGAAGCTGGTTATACGTATTCAGCAACGCAAAATCTGCATTCACAATCGAACGGTGAATTATAGTAATTGTCAAGTCACCCCGACTCAAAATCTGCATACAGCTGTTTCGATCTTATTAGATCTCATCAGTGCAGCTTATTTGACTCGGAGTGAATTAACAAATTTCTAATTGTTCCCCAATACAAATCGTGGTCAGTAACACTGGCTGGATAACAATCCAGAGCGCCATTCCACCAAAGATATTGGGAAACAACAATTCACCGCTTAGACTGAAAATGCAGAAATTCGTCGCTAAAACACGTACCTCCTGATATGAAGATATCTACTCTACAATAGTGGTGTAGATCGAAACAGCTGTATGCAGATTTTGAGTCGGGGTGACTTGACAATTACTATAATTCACCGTTCGATTGTGAATGCAGATTTTGCGTTGCTGAATACGTATAACCAGCTTCCTTGGAAAGTTGTTTGATAATTTTTTAAATTATTAAAGAATTTTCCTTGTTCACTTTATGTAATGTATGAAATTGACCATGGTCGACTAGTATGTTTTTCATGATTTTTTCCTGAAGTTTTGAGCATTTTCTTGGCTTGTTCCTCTAAATTATCTTTTGAACTGTTGCGGTTTTCTAAAGTTAATGCTGTTTTCATGCATAAAGGGCAAATCACTTTAGACCCATAGCCTATTGGTACGTTTGTTTCTGGGGCGGCACAAATAGTATGTATAGGACTTTTGCATGTTCTACACGAATGAGCACCAGTGGTTTCTCCAGAGCAAACACAGCATTTGAGTACGGACGAAGGTAATTGGGGGGAAGGTTGATTTGGAACATTGTCAGGTTCAGCATCGACGTTTTCAAGATTCGCATGTTTGTTCTCGGCAATTGAAGTTTCTGTGTGGATTTCGGGATTTTCCTGTATAACGACATGTTTTTCCAAAGGATGGTTTTCAATCTGTTCATTTCTTTCATTTTCAGACGCAACAGGGTTACTCTGTGCTAAATTAATTATTTTTTCAAGTTGCTCTTCGGTCTCTACATTAGCATCATTAAACGGCAAAGAACCGCCAACCTTGATTTTTGAACCGAATAGAGCTTCGTATGGTGTTCTTTTTATACCTTGGTGAAAAGCCCTACTTTTCATAAGCTGAACAAATCGTAGGCCGTCACTCCAGCGATCAGTATTATTATCTTGAAGCCAAGTTGTTAACATATTTTCAACATCCTGGTTTGCTCTTTCTACACTACCCTGGCTCTGGGAGTGTCTAGGCTTACCATGGACTATTTTTAAAGTTGGCCAGTATGTTTTTAGCTTACTATTTGGTTTGAAAACTCTCTTCCATTGTCGGATTGCAGTATTGCTGGTGCACCAATCAATGTGAAAATGTCTAGTAAATTGTATGCTACTTCTTCTGCACGTTTTGTTTTGAGTGCTCTGAGGATGACAAATTTGGTCAGGTGATCTTGGTAAACCATTATAAACTTATATTCTCGATCAGGGTGTGACTGAAAGTCAATTAAATCAACTTGACACCGGGAATTAAACTCAGATGACAGTATGGGCTTCACGACAATTCCCTTTTTTATTCCTTTTTGTTTTTTCTGGCACGGTTCACAACGCTGCAAGTATAGCTCAATATAATGTCGGGTTATATTTTTGTAACGCTGGCTAAGTTCTTTTAACATCCGGTCTCGTCCTCCATGACCAATATCCTTATGTGCATCGTGAATCACTTGAAATAATTCATCATCAGAGTATGTCTCTGATGACATAGTATTTGATAACAGCGTTCGGAGCATTTACAGGAAAGATAAACTTACGGGTTTGTCCAACAGTGATCACGTCGTAATGTTTCAGCAACCAATAATCACGCGGAGTTTTCTTGTCTAACGTTTTTGCTATACTTATTTCCTCCAACAATTGTGTGTAACGTAAATCATCAACACTCGATTTTTTGTAGAAGCCGATTCTCTTTTAGTACGCAGTCCTGAGTAAAACCTTTCTTTCATTTGTACCGCTGATCTGTAGCCATTTTCCATTAAATAATCACACACACGAACACAATCAATGATCGCACTTAATAATTTAGTTTAGAACCAATGCGTAAACTAATAAAATACGTCTGCATAGAACAAAGGAGTGTTGCGTAGTAACACACCGAACGAGCTGCAACTTGTTTACGGGGTAGTCCCGCACCCCGCGCATGCGTCTCCGTCCCGTGGTCGTTCGTTATACACATTGCCTGATGCGCTTATGGCATTTTATACAATACCTAGGCAATGTAGAAATGAATCGTATTATACACATTGCCTGAACGTTTTTGGCAATGTATATAATGCCTAGGCATTCTATACAATGCCGGATTATACAGATTGCCTATAACATGTATATATATATATATATATATATATATATATATATATATATATATATATATATATATATATATATATATATATATATATATATATATATATATATATATATATATATAATCTCTTGATAATTATTAGCAATAACAGGCTTGTTGAATCTTAAAAAACTTGATTTTATTGAAAAGTTTTAACTTTTCAATAAAATCAAGTTTTTTAAGATTCAACAAGCCTGTTATTGCTAATAATTATCAAGAGATTAGAAATAGTTCACAGGCAACAACAATTCGAATAAATAATTATATATATATATATATATATATATATATATATATATATATATATATATATATATATATATATATATATATATATATATATATATATATATATATATATATATATAATACAAGCCGAAAAATTGAATCCAGTCTACAGCAAAAACCATATTTTTTAAATTTCTGAAGTTTGATGGGAAGTTAAGTCTGATCATTCCCACTAAGACGGGGTTTTTTAAAATTCCGCCGTTAAGGGGTTGAAAAAGGGTAAAACGTGTTTTTTTATGTTTCTCGCAAAATAATGGACTTAGCGATCCCGTTCTTCCACTAAAATGTTAAGTAAAATGAACTCTAGAAAGTAGTTTCTCAGTTTTTTGAAATTCCATCATTTAGGGGTGCAAAAGGAGTAAGTCTGTTTTTTTTATATTGGCTATTTCCGGCAAAATAATCGACTAGGGGTTGAAAGAGGGTGAAATGTGTTTTTCGTATATTGGCTATTTTTGGCTGAATCTCGCAAAATAATAGACTTAGTGATGCCGCTCTTTCACGAAAATATTAAGTGAAATTAACTTTAAAAAGTAGTTTCTCAGTTTTTTGAAATCCCATCATTTAGGGGTGAAAAAGGAGTGAGTCTGTTTTTTTTATTGGCTATTTCTGGCAAAATAATCGACTTAGCGATTTCATTCGGCCACTAAAATGTTCCTTATAATTATCTTGAAAACCCATTTTCTCCATTTTTTAAAATTCGATCATTCAGGGGTTGAACGGGGGTGGAATAAATTTTTGGTATATTGGCTATAAAGTGTATCTATAGAATTTTTGAAGTACAAAAATAATGATAAGTATTACGTACGATACGCAATATGTACGAAATTTAGAGCATACAAAAAAGTAAATCTTAAATATTTTATTTTATACAAACGTTTGTAATCCTTTTTTTTTAAATACTATTTTGTATATGAATTATATTAAAACTAAAATATTTAATGCAAGGTTTGCAAAGTACAAAAAAAAAGTGTTTAAAAAAAAATTATTAAAATATGAATTTTCCCAATTACGAATATGAACTATATCTTAATAAATTCATACGTATACATATACTGATACGCGGGCGTAGCCGCGACGGGTGCCGCTAGTATATATATATATATATATATATATATATATATATATATATATATATATATATATATATATATATATATATATATATATATATATATATATATATAATATATATATATATATATAATATATATATATATATATATATATATATATACAGGGTTAGAACTATTTAGAGGGGGACTACAGGGATATCGTAAACCGTTAGAAATACAGGGTGGCTTAAATTACAAAAAAGTTGCGTTATTTAGGGATGAGTGTGATGGTGTAAACAGATCCAAAATATCTCCAATGGTTCCCGAGATATTTGAAAAAAACTAAAAATCGAGATTTTCTTTTTTTCTTTGTAACTCATTTGTTTCTGGAGATAACTTCACGAAATTCGGTTTGTAGCTATTATTCAACATAGCAATTCTACCGGCGTTGTTAGATTTTTTCTATTTTCCATTGTTACAGAGACGCGATAGTCAACTTTTTTTTTCTTATGTAGTGATAAAGAAAAAAATTACGAATTCAACAGTGTATCACACCTTACAAAAATATGAATTCACACAGCTAAAATTAAGTTTTTGTTAAAACTTTGTGAAAAGAATAGTGATTCACTTGTCATTTATTTAATGTTAAATGTAAAACATTTTTCCTGTGTATTATGTATCAAACAAAAAATCATATATTAGTTCAGTAAAACAAATCTTTTTTTATTAAAAACACAAATCGAACAAAAGCAAAAAATTTATAATAAAAAAGTTAATTTTCAAATATGTTCAAAGTGGTTATTTTTTTTTCGTTAATAATGCACAACCTCGCTCTTTCTGAAATTCCCTGGATAGCCGCTCGAATTTGCTCAGGACATATGGATCTAATTCCTTCTATAATTCTGTTGTGAATTTCATTTGTATTATGTAAGGGGACTGGATAAACATAGTCCTTTAAGACTCCCCAAAAAAAGTAATCCATCGGATTCATGTCCGAAGATCTAGCCGGCCAGTTAATGGGTCCGTTTCTCCCAATCCATTGTTCGCCGAATCTAGTATTCAAAAATTCCCTGACTTCCAAATTACATAGCGTACAACTGGCAATGCCTGTAGAAATTGTTCTACATAATTTTGCAGTAGGTAATATCTAAGTACTTGGGTCCATTTAATGTACCATCGATGAAGTAGGGTCCAATTATCTGGTTATTCAATATAGCACAATAAACATTAACACTTCTAATCACAATCTAATTTGATGTCTTGACTCATATTTTAAATGTGGGTTGGGATTGGCCCAGTGATTATGATTTCTCCGGTTAAATACCACCATTGTTAGTGAATGTGGATTCATCCGACCAAAGGACTTTTGTCGGGAATTGAGGATATTTTATTAATTTTTGACAAAGCCAGTTACGGAAATTCAATCTGTTTTGATGATCGCCCTGTTGTAACCCTTGTACTATAGTAAACTTGTAATCGTGTAATTTAAAATTTTTGACACGCCTCTTTGCGACATACCACATTTCCTAGCGTTTGCAGTTGTGGAAGTTTCTGGGTTTATATGAACTTGAGCAAGCACAATTATTTCATTTGTGTAGCCGGTTATGTGGTACTTGCCTCTCTTTTTTTCATAAAACTACCATTTCCTCAAACATCTGTCCAGTTTTTTTGGATAATGGTAACAATTCGGCTTTGCATTCGTTCTGGATATTTTTGCAAATAACTTTCAGATGCTTATTCTGGAGTTTTCTATATGCGCGTATGTAAGTATCACTACATGTGTCTTGCTTTTCCGACAACGAATATTTCATTACTTATGTAAATTAATAGGGCTTACTTGATCAAAACAGGATTCAGGTTTACAAAGCTCAAGTGATGGTTTTCACATTACAACTGTCACAAAGTTATTTGACAATGCTTAACAAAAAAATTTTACTTAAACAAAAAAATAATATAAAGAAGTTCAATGCGTAACTAGACTCAGTATTTTTGTATAAAGTGTGATACATTTTTGAATTCATAATTTTTTTCATTTTTTATCATTTCATTCCATAAGGAGAACCAATAGAGAACCCATAAGAAAAAAAAAAGTTCGGACTATCGCGTCCTCCTGTAACAATGGAAATGGAAAAAATCTTGACAACGCGGCGGTAAATTGCTATGTTGAATAATAGCTACAAACCGAATTTCGTGAAGTTATCTCTAGAAACAATTGAGTTACAAAGAAGAAAAAGAAATCTTCGATTTTTAGTTTTTTTGAAATATCTCGGGAACCATTTGGAGCTATTTTGGATCCGTTTACACGCATCACATCATTCCTATAATAACGCAACTTTTTTGTAATTTAAGCCACCCTGTATTCTAACGGTTTACGAATATCCCTGTAGTCCCCCTCTAAATAGTTCTAACCCTGTATATATATATATATATATATATATATATATATATATATATATATATATATATATATATTAAAACGATGGTTAATAATAACAATTTACACATTTATTAAAAGAAATAACGCATGACGCACGTTTCGGTTTTAAAATATTAAATGCTGAAAGTAAGGGAATTAAACTTAATTTTTTAGAATCATTACAGATAATAATAAATACAAGCATCCCGATCTCCTACTGAATAGCCAAATCGATCATTCAAGCCCCCTTCTCAATCTTTTCAAAATTACCGAACTACCTGCCTAGCAGTTCAGAATTGGTTTTTCCTATTCTAATAATTATTTGTAACTATCCTTCTATTTACCCCTTCTATACAATTTGTCATCTCTTTATTTCTTGTTTTCGATATAACAGAGAAACATATTTAGTTTGCCATTAGCATCTGAAGAAGGTGAAGTTCCACCGAAACGTGCGTCATGCGTTATTTCTTTTAATAAATGTATAAATTCTTATTATTAACCATTGTTTTAATATGTTTATTAATTTACACCATGTTTCGGTCCAATCAATCCAAAATATATATATATATATATATATATATATATATATATATATATATATAAAAATATATAAATATATATATATATATATTGTATTATACATTAGCAATTAAAACTCAGTAGTCTTGAATAAACTGGAAAAGATTAAAAACCAAAATATTTTAAAAACCAATATAATAATTTTCATTTTAAGAAATCCCTTGAAAAGTGTTTCTTTCTTATTGAAGGCGCACTTACCTGCGGAGTCGGACAGCCAGTAAATGGCACCGAAGGTCCGATGCACTTGGTGAGATCAAAGAAGAATAAGTACGGTCTAGTTCTAACGGGACCGTCCTTTCCGCATCTCAAACCGTTCGAATCCTTAGGGATGAGGATGGAAGATGGATCACCATTCTTGAAAGCTGTAAAATTTAAATTATACGTTTAATCAATTTATAAAAGGTGTCTTATTGAGACCATGAAATCATTTCCCGAAAATATACTTTTAGTCTAGTGTAAAAGAATCAATTGAAGTATGGAAAACCTACTATCAAATGTATGTTCTCCAAAGTCGATAATGCAGCAAACAAAGAAACTATTAATCTATGAATGAACATCATAGAATTTACTTTCAGGAGAAATATACACCTTTCTATTATTTTCCATTATACTTACACTGCTCGTGTGGACACGGTGTTGAAACACATTTATAGCTCGTTTGAAAAGAAATTTGACGAATCATTGTGGCTAGTTTAAGCAAAACTGATGAGATCTGACAGGATCGAAACAGGTATCTATTTTCTGAATCTGAGTAATCTGCCGGGGGGTAAATGGGGTAGTAAGCGAACATATGAGACCGCCTCCGGATAGTCTCACCTAGCCTCTGCTGCTCAAACCCGACTCTCACCTACACGCTGGTGCCCCCTGTTAACCTGAGTAGCCCAACTGGAGACACGGTAACCAAACCGGGAAAAAAGTTGGGTCAGGGACGAACGAGAGCGGATGGAATGGCCCTCCGAAAAGGGGGTTGGCAGTGGGCTAACAACCCACTCCGTAAAAAAACATTGTTGCGAAGTCTCAAGCAGAAAAAGCCGGATTGACCGATCGACGACGACCTAAGCACCGTTTAAAGGATAATGACTTAAAACTCTTTTCATAGAATGTTCGAACCCTATACCGTTATGCGTCCCTTAGACTCCTGGAAGAACAGATAGTAGGATATGGAGCTGACGTAGTTGCAATACAAGAAATGCGTTGGACTGGCAACGGAGTCATGCATAAGAAAAACCTTGATCTATACTACAGCTGTCACTCCACCCAACACCAATTTGGCACTGGCTTTGTGGCGATGAAAAGAATAAGGCAGCTAGTAATAGGCTTTAAAGCTATTAATGAGAAATTGTGCGTGCTTAGAATAAAAGGAAAATTCTTCAACATCAGTATAATTAATGTACATGCACCTACTGAAGACAAATCAGAAGAAGATAAAGACCTATACTATGATCAGTTGGAAAGTGCCTACGATCAAATAGCAGCCCACGACATTAAGATAATTATCGGTGACATGAATGCTAAGATTGGCAAAGAGGAAATATACCAAGAACATATTGGTAGACACAGCCTCCATTATGAAAGTAATGACAATGGAAACAGGGTTATTAATTTTGCGGCTTCAAAGAACATGGTAGTGGGAAGTACAACGTTCGAACATAAAAGAATACACAAGGTTACATGGGTATCCCCTAATGGAGAAACTGAAAACCAAATCGACCATGTACTCATAGACAGCAGACACTTCTCTAATCTCATGGATGTTAGAACGTACAGGGGAGCAAACATTGACTCGGACCATTACCTGATTAGTGCGAAACTAAGAGCCAAAATTTCCAACGTGAAAAAGGCCAAAGGAAGGAAAGAAATAAGATACAACACAGATGCCCTGAAAGAAGAAGAAAATGCATACAAGAACTATATTGAAGAGAATATAAACATCAGGGATGATGAGCCAGTGAACACCATGTGGCAACATGTTAGCCATGTCATTAAACAAGCGGCCGAGAACATACTGGGCTATGAGAGTAAAACCCCCCGAAATGACTGGTTCGATGAAGAATGCCAGGAAGTGACAGATAGAAAGAACAAAGCTTACCAAAGAAAACACCAACGGAAAACAAGAGAGGCAGAAGAAACTTACAAGAATCTCAGAAGACAAGAAAAGAGGATGCATAAAGAAAAGAAAAGAAAAAATGAAGAAAAGCTCTTGGATGAAGTAGAACGACTCAAAAATCAGTCGGAAACAAGAAAGTTTTACCAGAAGGTTAACAATATAAGAAAGGAGTTCAAACCAAAATTAAATATTTGTAAGAGCAAGAACGGACAGGTTCTTACCAATAAGGAGGAAATACTCAACAGGTGGGTGGAGCATTTCTCCGAACTTCTAGGCTCAGATAACCAAGAACCAGAAGAGCTAGAAGAATTGAATAATGACCTAGTCGAACCGCCCAACTTGCAGGAAATCCAGGATGCCATAAAGAACCACAAAGCTCCTGGAAAAGATACTATCACAGCAGAACTCATCAAAGCTGGTGGAGAAGTATTGGAAGAAACCATGCTACAAGTCATCCGAAAAGTCTGGCGTGAAAAACGAATGCCAGAAGAGTGGAACGTTGGGGTTATATGCCCTTTACACAAAAAAGGTGATCAGTTGGAGTGCAGTAACTATCGAGCTATTACACTACTAAACACTGCTTATAAAATACTGTCACATATCCTGATATCTCGCATAAGGACGTACGCAGAACCTAGAATCGGACAATACCAATGCGGATTCCGATCTGGTCGATCGACAACAGACCAGATTTTCGTATTACGCCAGATGCTCGAGAAGTGCTACGAATACAATATCGACACGTTCCACCTCTTCATTGACTTTAAGGCTGCTTATGATAGCATTCTAAGTCCAAAGTTATACCAAGCTATGATTGAGCTACACATCCCAAAAACCCTAATTGAATTGACAAAAATGACAATGTCAAAAGTTGTGTGCCACGTAAAAATACAGAATCAAACCTCAGATTCATTTGAAACAACTGCAGGCGTGAGGCAGGGTGACGCGCTGGCGTGTCTCCTGTTTAACATAGCACTGGAAAAGGTATTTCGAGACGCTGAACTGGATACTAGAGGTACTATCTTCAATAAATCATCACAGGCTCAAGCATATGCAGACGACATTGACCTGACCTCTAGAACTCTTCGAAAAGCAAAAGAAATCTTTGTGAATTTTGAGAATGCCGCAAGAAATATGAGACTACAAATAAATGCAAATAAGACAAAGTGTATGGCTGCCACAAAAGAGCGCAGGGCGAGAGATGCGGGTCAAAATATCACAATTGGAGAGTATAACATCGAAGCAGTGAACGAGTTCGTGTATCTCGGAGCCCTGATAAACCCGAGTAATGATGTCGGCAAAGAAATAAAAAGGCGCATAATGCTTGCCAATCGTTGTTATTTTGGGCTGTCAAAATACTTAGGTAAATCCAGTCTTTCGAGAAGCACAAAGATCAGAATTTATAAGACGTTAATTGTACCAGTTCTAATCTATGGCTCGGAAACCTGGACCCTAACAAAAGCAGACGAGATGTTACTATCAACATTTGAACGAAAAATCTTGAGAAAGATTTATGGTGCTGTCCAAGAGAATAACGTCTGGAGAATAAGATATAATTTTGAGCTTTATAACTTATACAGAGGGTCAGGAAACAGAGACATAATAACAACAATCAAGATTGGCAGGTTAAGATGGGCAGGACATGTAGCACGCTATGACAAAAACGTGCCAACGCGAAGAAACTTTGAGGCCATACCAACTGGCAGTAGAAGCAGAGGGAGACCAAGGCTGAGATGGAAAGACGGCGTTTCTGAGGATGCCAGGAAAATTGGTGCAGCTGACTGGAAGGTCCTTGTCAGAGACCGGAAAGGATGAAGGTTATTTGTTAATTTTCAATTTCTAAAACAACTTTCCTCGAAATTAACGTGATGGATTAAAAAAATTATTTCTCTTCATAAACTCAAGTGTATGATCTACAAGAATACAATTATGACGCTTTTTTTTTCTGAATTATTATCGTAATCGTTAAAATATGTTCTTACTTCGGTTTTCTCGAAATACTGTGTTAAAATTTGTATATAAATAAATTTAAGTTCCTCCAAACACACTCACCGTATATGCCTATAGCAATCCAGCAACCGATGAACAGTAGGAAGAGGAGTAGACACAAGACATCTGTGCACGATCGGTGTTTCAGAGGACCCTTGAATTCGGAGTCATGGGGAATTGGTTTTCCTGAAATTAATAATTCATGTGATTATAACTGAAAACCGCTAGAATGAAATGTGTACTTAAAAATGACAACGGTGGGAAAAATAGTTATTTATGTACCAAGTGCGTTATATAGATCCTAACGCCCGGATTTGGCCCGAGGGATGAATGTTGCCCGATGGGCGTTAGGATCTAGTAACGCACTTGGTGCATACAAGATTTTATTTTTTAGGAAAAAATTATTTTATTATAATGAAAAATCGATTTTAAAATCGGTTCATTGCTCCTATACTTTCCATTTTTCTTATCATAGTAGGCATGTCATTTGTTGATATTTTGACGTTTGTAAATATTTTTGTCATCATATTTAGCGAATGTCATTGCTGCTTTCTTTGTGTAGTCTTATGAAAATAATGGAAATGAAAATGAATTTACCCAAGAATATCATAGAAAATGCAGCCGAAGCTGCGAATAATTCTATGCCGGAGAAATCCAGAGTCGTATACGACAAGGATTATGAAGTATTTAATCAATGGAAGTTGCTTTAGTTGTCCTCGTACAATGAGCGGGCGTTATGATCCATAATGCCCGCTCATAACGCCCTAGGGCATAATGAGTGTGTTTATAGCAACCGTATCCAAGGTGAAATAAACATATAATATACAAGTGAAAAATAAATGGTATAGCCCTAGCATCAACTCAAGTCACATGCCTGAAAAACACATGTAATTCTTACATAAATTGGCGGCGGACTGAGAAAAGAATTGAAACCACTGATATAAACTTTTTGAACATTCACTGCACTCACGTACAAATTTTCAACCATCTAACTCGATTTGTAGACTCTGAGGGAGCACAAAACCCTTCAAAAACACGCTTTTCCGCTCCATATCCCTTTCAAAAAGCTCTAAAGATCTGAATATTGTACATTTTCATAATTAACTTTCAAAATTTTGCCATCAAACCTCCCCACCATTTTCTCCACCAAAATTCTTGCTTAAATTTAATTAAATTTTGATGATTCTGATCTGCCTCAAAATTCTTGAGTCAAGAATAATCTTAGGTACCAAAGGACCCCGCACGGGAACCCATATAAAATGGTTCTCGTTGGAATTTCTCAATTTTTTTATATATTTTTATATCCTTTGTTATCACCAACATGTGAAAGTTTTAAACAGTTTCTATGTCTAGTTTCGATTTTATGAATTTTTGAAATATTGCGATTAAGCCAATTGCGATAATTGTTTGAAAGAATTTTTCCGTGTGCAATTAATTTATTATAATATTTTTGAGAAAAATTATATGAACAGTTTCCAGAGAATATATATATTTCATCATTTTCCCAACAATTTCAGATCAGTACCTACAGGGTGGCTCTGAAATAATCACAGAGTTGGTCAAAAATTAAATTTCATAACATTTTTTAAAATATTTTCTTAAAAGTTTTATTGGTATTATATCAAACTCTTTTGAGGAAACATAAGGAATTATCTAAGTACTGAAGGTATCTAGTTCTGGCAGTAAAAGGCCATTTTCGTCCAAATGTCGTGAGCAAACACGCACTATTTCCGGAACATAAATATTGCTTTTTATAAAAATGTCAGTAATAAAGTTTGTTGAAACTCTCCCTGAATGATTTTGTTCATTGCAAATTACACAAGACGCATTCGCTGAATGCTTTAAAATATTCAGTTTTAAACATTCCGAATCCTGTTGTACCATTTCAATTTCTTCATTAAGAGATCTTGAACAATTCAAACAAACTCGAGAATTGTTGTTAAACTCCAAGGCAGGGTGGTTTAAGTTTTCTCTTCTTAAAATAGCTATTTGCCTCTTGTGTTCATTGATTTCAGTATTCACCAATCTTGTTGTAAATCTTACTTCACATGAAACATTACACACATAACAATTGACACGGTTATTATTATTATTAAAAGGCATTTTTTAATACAAAAGTAGAACTAAATAATAATTAATGATTAAAAATTGCTTAAGCTGAATTAAAAACTAAACAAAGGTACAATTTGGTTGACATTTTTTCATGAACAATCGCCATATTTATTGTTGTCGTTGGCAACGCTGAGCCAACCAATACTTTTCTTAGCTGGTATGTGGTGAAAAATCTAGGAAGTCGATTTTCGCTAGTTGTGTAACTGTCATGTTGAGCTGTTTTGCTTACCTATGTAGGTCGGATCAAAATACAATTTTATGGTTTGTATTTAGGTGGATGATGAATAAAGTAACGTCTTTAATATTTAGATTTTCTCAAAGTTGTTTGATATAATACCAATAAAAGTTTAAGAAATACTGTTATATAAATTAATTTTTGACATACTTTGTAACTATTTCAGAGTCGCTCTGAAGGAAAAAGAATCATTCCTGATCTGCAATTGTTGAAAAAAGAATGAAAAATATATATTATTCGTGAAATATCTACAGTTGGTCCCAAAGTTATAATAACAAAAATTATTTCACACTAACAAAGTTTTGAAAGCATTATCACATTTGGGTTAATCGCAACATTTCAAAAATCCATAAAACCGAAACTAGACATAGAAACTGTTCAAAACCTTCACATTTTATTGATAACAAAGGATATAAAAACATATAAAAAAATGAAGAAATTCCAACGAGAACCATTTTATATGGGTTCCCGTGCGGGGTCCTTTCAGTTCATTTGGTCTAACATGTCCAATACCTCAAAAATCATGATCCAGGAAGTATGGATAGGATTTTAAAACCGCTTTTTCGATACAGTGCAACACTCTAATAAAGTATTTTCAAAAAAAATACAACTCAAAAATCGATATGAAGATATATAATCAAATCATACCTAAAGGTGTAGGCATTTTCGCATTATCTCGCTCTTGAAGCAACATATATTAATGTAAATAACGAGTTCCACTGACACTATGGACGAAGTAACAATAGCAACTCATGTCTTTGCGGTAATTGTACTGTTATTGGATAATGAGGGGAATCAATTCATCTCCATAATGCGAGACTTGATACTTGACATTTTACCTTCGACATAGTCACGGCGAAAGTGTAATTAAATAGAACGTAAATAAGGAAAATATAAATTCAAGTTACGAAATTTAAACGGACATGAAAACTTTAATCAGCTAGAACCGAAATACTTCAACTACTGTAAAACGAATAATTTATAGTGGTAATGCTCCAAACGTCTAGTTAAACACATTCGAGGTTGAACGAAATTGTTCAAACATTGGTGGTACACTGCAAACTTCAATAAATTAGAAATTTAAATTGAAATTCTCGTCTCTAGGTACTAGAAAAAATAAATTTAATCAATCAAATCCGAGATCAAACCATGCCAATAATAATACAAATATCAACGACTTACTTCCCTTGTACGTATCGTCACAACAACAAAAACCAGACATTATAA
Organism: Cynegetis impunctata; assembly: GCA_030704885.1. Lineage (NCBI taxonomy): Eukaryota > Metazoa > Arthropoda > Insecta > Coleoptera > Coccinellidae > Cynegetis > Cynegetis impunctata. Next base: position 147,116 of record JARQZK010000819.1, on the reverse strand, counting down.
TTTGGAAGGCGCGTTCAATTTGTTGCTCCGCGTACAGAAAACTGAATTTAATGAGAGTGACTTAGTTCCTTAGTTGACTTAGTGAATCACTCGGACAAACGTTTAATGATCGGTAATAAATCAGTCCTTGGTCAACAGATAGACAAACAGTAACATATTATGGTATTTCAAAGTATGTTAACAACAACTCCGCGGAGTTGTAAACGCGTTGTCAACCCAAAACTTGTCTACCTATCATTAAGTTTCAGTGATCTGGGAACTTCAGAAGTAGATTGTACAAATATGTTTGTTTGCGTTGAAAATGCTTGGTTTTACAGCAGATAGTTCGTTTGATATTGAAAGAATGCAAATAACAGATGAAGGTTTTTGAAATATCTCAATTCAAATAATAAAAACGATTAGAAAATAACCATCACGTTGATCGTGAGATAAATTTAATATAATCAATATATACAGGGTAGCGAGAAAGTCTGGCAACAAGGTATTTTTTTAAGACGATTAAACGTATAATCATCGAATTTCCCTCAGAGATGGATTGTTTGAAGAGGTGTAATTAAGTGCAAGATCTCCCGACTTGACTCCATATTATAACAGATATAACTGATTCTAAAACTCACAAATGTTTTGAGATACAAACAGTCTCTCTATAAATGATTCGAAGCTTCAAATACAGATTGTATTATTGCTAAGACACAAGTGCCCAATATTTTGAGCTCCTGTTATAAGGGAACTATTGATATTTCTGTAAGTTATTATGAATTAAAAAATTATACTATGTACTATATTGTATGTCTTCGAAAATAATTTCTCTTATTTTTTTTAGTATCGTGGTACGTACTTCGTATATTTAAAAAGAGGTCATCAGCTTTTCTACGATATATAACTCCACCTACAGTGCTATTTAAAAAAATTCAAGATGGCGGCGGTACACTGAATGCTGACGTCACTCAAGTTTGACATGAACTCTGAAAAACGAAAAATACAATCCTGTGCATAACCCTTAAGTTTGACAATTATACGTTCAATCGTTTCAAAGAAAATACCTTGTTGGCAGACTTTCTCGCTACCCGGTATATATATATATATATATATATATATATATATATATATATATATATATATATATATATATATATATATATATATATATATACAGGGTGTCCCGTAAATAACACGCCAGAGTGACACTGGAGGTAGATTGGCTTTCAGGTCAATCTGAATAACATCAACATGACCTCAGTAAAAGTTTTCTGGTTTTCGAGATATTGCCATTCTTATGTTTTTTTCGAAAACCTATACTTTTTGGTCATTTTCTCGCCTATTTTGAATATAAATAAGTTCTAACTCATGGTTTTTTTTCTTTTGCTATCATCAATATATGGTTGAGACAATCGACCTTTCATTTCATCAAAAACTATCTCGCTAACCTCGAAAAAAAATCAAGTTGTTTCAATTTAATTTAAATCCGAAAACCTAAGTAAAGTTTGACTATTTACTGTGAAAAAATAATGTACCAGACAAAATCATCAAATGATCTTAAAAACTAGCCTATTCAATGCTCTTTCGAAAACGGTATAACATTTGTGGTTTTTTTCTTTCAAAAATCTAAAAATTCCAATTTTTGTCATTGAAGTCGTGCTACTTGCGAAATACACTGCGCCGCAAATTTAACACATACATTAAATATTTCCCAAGTTTTGACTGAATATTTTCTCAGGCGGTGATCCGATTTGAATAAATTTTTCACCAAATAGTAGCTCCGTTTCTTGAGAAAATGTAATAGTTATAAGATGATCAAAAAAAATTAATAAACTTATTGTACAGGGTGTTTGAATAGCGACATGTTTTCTTCGTCCAAGTTTGCATCCTTCTGCGGGCAATATCGGGTAGCTCAGGCAAAAAAAATAGACGGTGTTATAGTCGCATGTCTTCTGAGTAATTTGTTTTTTCAATCGTCTGTTTATCCTGAGCCACTTGAAAGATATTCATGTTTTTATAACCACTCACACTTTTCAAACAAAAAAGTTTTAAAAAATTTCGTTTGAAAAGTGTGAGCGTTTATAAAAACATGAATATCTTTCGAGTGTCTCGAGATAAACAGACGATTGAAAAAACAAATTATTCAGAAGACATGCGATTATAACACCGTCTATTTTTGTTCTGCCTGAGCTACCCGATATTGCCCGCAGACAGATGGAAACTTGGACGAAGAAAACATGTCGCTATTCAAACACCCTGTACAATAAGTTTATTCATTTTTTTTAATCATTTTATAACTATTGCATTTTCTCAAAGAACAGAGCTACAATTTGGTGAAAAATTTATTCAAATCGGATCACCGCCTGAGAAAATATTCAGTCAAAACTTAGGAAATATTTAATGTATGTGTTAAATTTGCGGCGCAGTGTACTTCGCAAGTAGCACGACTTCAATGACAAAAATTGGAATTTTTAGACTTTTGAAAGAAAAAAACCACAAATGTTATACCGTTTTCGAAAGAGCATCAAATAGGCTAGTTTTTAAGATCATTTGCTGATTCTGTCTGGTTCAATATTTTTTCACAGTAGATAGTCAAACTTTACTTAAGGTTTTCGGATTTAAATTAAATTGAAACAAGTTGATTTTTTTTTTGAGTTTAGCGAGCTAGTTTTTAATAAAATGATAGGTCGATTGTCTCAACCATATATTGATGATAGCACAAGAAAAAGAAACCATGAGTTAGAACTTATTTATATTCAAAACAGGCGAGAAAATGACCGAAAAGTATAGATTTTTCAAAAAAACATAAGACTGTCAATATCTCGAGAACCAGAAAACTTTTACTAAGGTCATGTTAATGTTATCTGATTGACCTGAAGCCAATCTACCTCCAGTGTCACTCTGGCGTGTTATTTACGGGACACCCTATATATATATATATATATATATATATATATATATATATATATATATATATATATATATATATATATATATATATATATATATTTATATTTATATGTAGGTGTAAACTACCTACTGCACCCACTCATGATTGTAGTAGTAGATACCCCTTGATCTGAATTAGTAAGTAAAGGAATTCGGCCTTGGTGGGTGGAAGTGAGTGGGTGTGGATGGCAAAAATTTCTGTTGGAAAATTTCTTTCTTTTTCTAACACATTGTATGACTTATCCAAACTCGAGGTTGTGTTGCATGACGTTAAATGTATAATATTTGTGTGACAGTGATGAAGACTTCTCTGGAATATTGTTATAAAACTAGAAACGTCGATCGTTGGAGCAATGTAAGCCAAAGTTCATTGTTTGTTTGTCAGTCAAGTCGCAGCTATGATCAAAACAGATCATTATCAAGCGAAGTGCTAAACTTGTATTATACTATTGACCATACGATGTATTTCGACCCGGACGTCAGATTTCGTCGATAATATAAAATATAATTTTACTTTTAATAGGTTGCCATGAACCTGTTCGTGCCAAATACATGAAAATATTAAAAATATAAAGACAAACTATAATTATGTATACATCTGTAGGTCTTACGAAAACCGAAAACGTTCTTATTACTTATTGAATTATCAAGACTTGTACTCAACAGATAAATTTCAAATGCGGTTTAAAACAACTGAAAAACAATTTTTATTAATCAAAAAAAAACCGCTTACCACCGAAAATACGTAATATCCTTAAGGAAATTTAAAACAATGTTATGAATTCCTGAAAAATTATAGATTATTTATATGCACGAAGCTATGAAAGTTCACAAATGAAAGCATTAGATTTTGGGGAAACTGAATTTCAATTTTATATAATAATAATAATAATATATCTTTATTTAGCCTTCTGCTATTTACATCACAAAAATATCTACTTACATAAGTTTTCTTAATTTACATAACAATCTAACTATGCAAATACATGTTAAGTTTCCTCTTGAATACTCTTAAAGTAGGCGCACTTTTAATATCATCAGGCAGATCATTGAAGAAGCGAACCCCATCATAAAATAATGTTTTCTGCAAGTTAGTAGTCTTCACCAACGAAATATTAAAATCTTTATTCGACCTCAAACCGTACCCATGAAAACTCGATCTTACTTCCAAATAAGATTTTAAATAGCTAGGTTGACTATTATGTTCAATGTTATACACTAATATTAAATTTGCTCTTCTGATGAACTGCCTAACATCAAGCCAATTCAGCCTGTCCAGAATATTCTTGATAGGAGTATGTTTATCACAGTTCAATATAATTCTCATAATCTTATTTTGTTGCAATTGCAATCTATTTAACTTTTCACCAGTACAAGATATTAACAATGAAGAAACATATGAAAAATGAGGAAAAATCATGGTATTATAAACTAGTATTTTAGTCCATACGCGATATACGCTTAAAAAACCCATTTTTTTACCAATCTTTTTGCATAAATACTCAATATGACTGTTAAAATTCAACTGTGGTTCCAAGATCACTCCCAGATACTTAATTTCAAAAATAGTATCAATTTTCTTCCCCTCTATCAAATGTTCCGATTCATGAAATTTTTGACAATTAACCTTGGATCCGATAACCATACATTTAGTTTTCATGCAATTCAATTTCAATTTATTTTGACATAGCCATTCATACAGACATTGTAATTCTACATTAAGTACAGGAACTATCTCATCAGCAGTTTTTCCAGAGACTGATATGAGCGTGTCATCAGCAAATAGGTGAACAAATTAATTTTTTAAGACCTTATACATATCATTTATATAAAGTATAAATAAAAGCGGGCCCAGCACGCTTCCCTGTGGTACACCCCATCTGCTGTCTCTCATATTAGAAACATAATTTCCAACCTTTGTCCTATGAGATCTATTTAATAAAAAATTCTTGATCCACTCTAGTGCACTATCCCTGATACCATACAAAGCCAATTTCTTTATAAGAATGTCCCTGTCAATAGTCTCAAACTCTAAAATCTATTAGGTATCTATTAACATATACGGTAGACTATCAGAAAAGAATTATTGCATTACAGGTCCAACTGTTGTTTCATGCTTCTCTATAATGCTTAAATTACAGATGTTACGTAAAAGCATATTAGAATACTACGAAGATAAACAATCAAAAACCTCACCCTTTGTCTTATTTTTCTCTGCATCATTTCCACAACACGGCATATTAATCCACTTTTGACGGTACTACCCTGAATATGTCCCCACAATAAACTGAATTTATGAGGAAAAACAAACACAATTAGATATTAATTGTTTTCGCACTAAACACTGCAAGCTGGATTACTCTTATCACGCAGATAAAGTTATAATTACCTCTATTGTGAAGGTATATCGGAAAATCCGGCCCAGCGACTTTCCCGCCCTCTTACTCTTTTATATTGAATAATTCTTGATATTACAAAATCTATAAAAATAAATTTAGCGATAATTATTGACTAATGAATGGTTAGCTGTTTTATACACAGATATTACATTTTTTTTCGTATTTACACAGTATTGTATTGGGAACATCACAGTTTCTTTCTAACATAAATTTCGTTCAGAATTTATTGTTCTCATAGTACTATACATAACTCACTTTGATATCAGTGTGAAAAAAAACTAATTCAAAAAAAGAATTTAAATGTCTTGCCCTTAAGTAAATGCGACACTTCATATAAATGAACTATATGAACATTAACAGCACTTTGTTATTTAATATGAAAACTAAAATTAGTTAATTTTCTCACATATAGTTTAATGAAACTTATGGCTCTAATAGTAGTAGATTTTATTGCAGCACTGATATACGAATTGATTACTTTTGGTCTGGTAATTAACTTCACAAAATGGTACGCCTTGTTACAATCTAGATTCTACATCATATGTCTGATACATATAAAATAAAAGATTGTTATCGTTTTTCTACTTCAACGAGCAAGAGCCACAATATCGTTAACTTTGTTCTGACTTTCAAGGCCGTCCAGCCACATTTTAGTCTCATATCTACAACAACAGGAAAGTTTCAACTGAGTTCAATTTCCCCCTCGATATTTCCATAATCCGATCGGCATTGAAAGAATATCACTTATTGTGAATGTGGAAGTGAAAAAAACACAATTAATAACAACACATTTTTTCTCATTTTTTGAATAGTATTAATACTGCTTCGGGTTCAAGATCAGCAATTATGTTGAAAAATGTCGGTTCATTCTCAACTAAATATGCATATATTTTACATCTATTCCTATCAAGAATGAATAACAACCAACACTTGTTGCAGAAAAATTTCAATCAGAATTTCCCATCTCAAAATGGACATTCAAAAAATATTTATTCATTTGGTCTAACACGAATTAGCATGAGTTACCAACTACTGAATACAATACCGTATAGATATATCGATTTAATCGTCTAAAAGCCAATCTACAACCTTTGGTTCATTATAGACAAGTGGCGGACTTGTGAATTTTCTAAAGTAGAAAATAATTAGAATCCAAATTGGGGTCATTAACCAGAATATAAAATTGGAAAGATACCATACAAAGCCGAATTGGTGATAGAGAAGATTAAGATTTACACGTTGAATGTCAGCGAAAGGTCCTTATGAAAGTCTCGCTTCTCATGAAAAGAATATACCGAAATTACTAATTTTAAAACTATAAATTTGAAATGATAGATAAAATGACAATTTTTGTCGTGATCACTTTAAACGCGAACTTCGATTCACTACCGATTTTTTCGATTACTCGACTCTAGTTACACCAATAAACTCACTACATAAAGGATGTTCACAAATGATGTGACTATTACACTATCGATTCCAAAGGTTCTTATGATACTGAGACTACCTGACGAATGAATCTTTCATTTATTTACTAGATTGGCAGGTACGGCCCCCGCTTCTGCGTGACATGCCCTTGCCACCCATATTTTACAAACTCTATGAACTATGACAAAAAGACTCTGGCTGCACCAGGGATAAGATTTCAAAGATAATAAATGAAGAGGGGGCTCAAAATTCGTCGATTCAACAATACCGACATGTTTTTAATGTCTACTTATGGAGTAACTGTATTCTAAGGTATTAGAGTAAATATAATATAATATAAATTATATATTGTTTCTATTGTTTATTGTGTTTTAATGGTGTGACTGTAATGGCCTTCAATAAAAAAAAATTTCAATCTAAAAGACATGATGAAGGCAATTGTAGCCAAAAGTTAAAAACGAAAAACAAAGTGAAAGATAAAAACGAGTTGATATGTTAAAAGAATCTAATAAACTCAAAAAGAAACAGAAGAAAAAATATTATTAAAAAGTTCGAAAAAAGTACCCCAAAAATTAAATATACATATATATCATTCGTATGAATTTTTATATAATATAATATACCCTTAATTGACAAGTACTTGTGAAGAATATAGTAGAAATTTACTTAAAGCAGGCATCGGATTATTGAATTTCTCGAACGCGTAGTGTAATGCGACTACTCCTTTAGTTTTTTCAACTTGGCCAGAACCTTTTTTTCCGAAAGTATTATAAATTTCACTTCATCTAAATAATTTTAGAATTATTTACAAATTGTAACACTACTTACTATATGGATCCCGAATTTTTCGATACATATCAATAATAACTGGTGTTCTTTATTTCTTCACAAAGATGAAAACACTCAAACAAATTAAATATAATCATAACTGAAATGTTCAAACATTGTTAAAAAATACAGTCAACCTTCAAAAATAAAGAAGATATTAATTGTCACTTAAATGCTCGGAAAAATTGTGAATTTGACATGAACTTTTTCTATACATTCATAGATACTAATGATTAGACATAGACAGTAAAAATTGAGCACTTTTTTGAAGAAATAAGACGCGGAACTACATTTTCAAAATCGATGATGTAATTTCGATATTAACAATGCATAAATATTCCAGAGTTTTTACAATTTGAATGGTACAATTCAAATAAGCTAAAAATCTTATTTCATCAACGATAGACATCCCTTTTTTCTGAGAGAAATATATTTCCATATTTTTTATGAAAACGATAAATTCATTTATAACCAGATGATGAAAGGGTGTAGACGACACTCTACGTGGCCTACAGCTGTTATATATCCAGGTAAGAATCCTTTGCCACCAATATATATTCATAAATATCCACTACAAAACGAAATTAAAATAAATTAATGATCATATAAACTTTTAAGGTAGCACGTTATAGCTACAGTTAAAAAAATGAAGAAATCTATTGTCATATATCATATTATCACAAGAAAGAATAATATAAATGTGGCATATCACCCTAGGTAAAGCACAATAAACAGCTGTCCATATAGAACTTGATTTGATCGTTATTTAGTTGGAGTGGAGTAGAAGTGATTCATCTATACCTAATCTCTCTGTTTTAAGCTAGCTAAACTGTCAACCGAGGTAATGGGGTACGCATAAACGACATACTCATCATCATTTAATCCTTGATAACACTTATGTGTCCTATAAATTATAACTCGGAGATCTCGATGCAAACAAAATCCATAAAGCCCATTAAAAATTCATTACAGTAGATTGTGGAAGTGGTATTAACAAATCCTTTGCTCTCTCGTGAGCACCGCAATATCAAAAAACAATTCCATTTAATGAACAATGTCCGTTGAGTCCATATATCAAGCAAATTGTTCATCATAATGGGGCCTACATAATCAAGTAATTATGTAGGCCCTTCAAAAATGATTATATTAATTTTGGTTTGCAACTCATTCCTCAATGGAATATGACCTCATTATAAATGAAAAATTTTACCTTAAACGATATTTGAATTTTTTGAACCAATGAAAATAATCCGCTGATTTGCTTTACCAATTCAATTTTTTTGTATTTTCTTGCAAAAAGACCTGTTTAGAGTTATAACACAACAATATTCTCGCATACCCCAAGTCAGCATATATATTTGTATGACTGCATAATATAGTAATCCTCTTGCAAATAATCTACCAAAATATTGCTAACTTATTTTTCACATTGTCTTCAGTTTCTGGTTCCCAATGATGGACCAACGTACCATCCTTAATAAGAAGTTAATCCAAAAACTTCTTAGAACTATTTTTGAAACGAAGAAAATGCTTTCAATCAGCATTTAGTCATCTCGTAAACTCCGGTTATAATATAGGGGCCATCTGTTTGAAATATATCAAGAATAGAACCATTTTTTATGACATGGCCTCAGAAATTGACCTTCTTCTCTTAAATTCTGTAAACTTTTTTCAGCAGTACTTTTTTAACCCATAGTTCATGCAAAAATAAATACTTAATAACTAACCGCCATATTCATAAACTCAATAAATGTTCAAGTCTTTTACTATGTTAAGAAGGGCAAACAATATTGAGAGTAACTACCTTAAATTCCCTAGTTTCTAATTAAATTCCATAAATAGATGAAGCTAAAAGTATTAATATAAATATCGTGTATGTGTTCCAGAATTTCGAACTTTAACAAAGTGCGCTGTTTGGCTGTTGTGAAGGTTGAAAGCAAGTTGGCGCCACGTTTTTCACAATAACAAGGGAAATTTCTGTCTGGAACATTAATTTTTCAGGTCGAATGAGGGGTCTGAAGGACACGTATTTTCCGGCTTCTTCATATCAGATTAATTCTAAGGAAACAATGAAAAGCTCAATGTACTTACCATAATTCTCAGGGTGATGATCACGTGCCATTATGGATTGAACAAATCACTGTAACAAATAAAAGCTTAATAAGTAATGTCGCTTTTTTTTAGTCGGAGTATATTCAGAGAAGTTTCGCTTTCGCAGAGGCTTTGTCTATATATATATATATATATATATATATATATATATATATATATATATATATATATATATATAAGAGGAGGATAGTCGCTGACTAGTGTAGAGGATAACTATTTGAAAATTTTAAAAAAATGAGTGACTCCGATTTGTCATTTCGTTCAGTAATTTAATTATAACTTCAAAAATGTATCAACTTTTATAATTTTTTAACAAATAGCATCATTTTCAATGTTTCTTATATCGTATTATCAACATCTTATGTTAATCATTCTCATGATAGATTCTCCTGACGATGGAATAAACGATTCCGAAAGCTTGGAAAAACTTCAAAGAGTTTTCCTTTTACATTGCTGCAGTCCCTACAAATAGTTATCCCCTATATATATATATATATATATATATATATATATATATATATATATATATATATATATATATATATATATATATATATATATATCAGAGAAAGATTCCGGGGTTCAATCCGATTTCGGAAGTTTGTTGGCGCTGAGAAGCACCGTTTGTTTCACAAACGGTGTGAAACAAACGGTGCTTCTCAGCGCCATCAGCACTTCCCAAATAGGATTGAAATACGGAATCTTTCTCTGATTCATTCCACCATCCGAGAAAACATTTGATATAACATATATATATATATATATATATATATATATATATATATATATATATATATATATATATATATATATATATATATATATATATATATATATATATATATATATATATATATATATATATATATATAGTATATATATAATATAGTATTATATATATATATATATATATATATATATATATATATATATATATATATATATATAATATATATATATTTATATATATATATATATATATATATATATATATATATATATATATATATATATATATATATATATATATATATATATATATATATATATATATATATATTTATAACCCATTTTGAATGGAAACAGCCCTATAAAATTTGAAGTTGTAAACCGATTTCAACCATTGATTTCAACAATAATATAGCGTAAATATTTTCACGGAAAATAACGGAATTACATTCAAGATTTCACGCAAATCAACTAAAACTGAGACCCAAACCCAATAGTTTTTTCAATTTAAATCTTAGTTGCCATGGAAATGATTGAGCGTAAGAGAGGAAATTGGAATTATACGCCTTTCGGGAGATGACTCTAGAAGTGCTGGAGAAGTTTGTAGAGTATTTATCTGGTGGCACCTTATTGTTACAATCATTAAAAAAATATTTCCATGGCTATCTGTTGATATTGGGTGTTTTTTTGTGATTGCTGAGTGTGAGTTTTTTCGAATTTTGAGTTCTTATAACTTTGTTATCAATAAATATTTTTGTATGAAATTTTGGTCATACCTATTTAGGAGGACTCTGAATCCAGTGGCGAGGTAATTTTTTCAATGAAAAAATCGCTAATAAAAAATCGCGAATCTCGACTACGAAAAAATATCATAGTATGCCCTGAAAATTGGAATAAGCATCAAATTGGAATTGTCCCAAGGTAGACCTGTCAGTACTTGACATTTAAAAAAAAATGGTTGAAATCGGTTCACAACTAAAAATTTCATAAGGGTGTTTCCATTCAAAATGGGTCACACTGTATATATATATATATATATTATATATATTTATATATATATATTTTATTCTTAATATATATATATATAAAGATATATATATATATATATATATATATATATATATATATATATATATATATATATATATATATATATATCTATAAAATGTTCAGAAAGATTTCCGCGGTCGGAAGTATTTGAAAAACTTAGTTCTTGGAATGAACCTCCTAAAAGATTCGAAGAATCTCAAAGTTTCGGCTCCTTTTGCGAAGCCATCTACAGGAGAATTAGAAGGGGAATAACTCAGATACGTGGCCTCAATCTGCCTACTCCACTAATCGAATTAGGAGGAATCGGAAACAATACGATTGCGTGGTCACAACCTGCCTACTCCACCAACCGTACTGCTTCCTGTCAACTCTGAAGTCTCAACCTGTCTACTCTTCAGAGCCAACTGGCCGAGAACCAAGTTTTTCATATATATATATATATATATATATATATATATATATATATATATATATATATATATATATATATATATATATGACAATGTTACGGGTATTGGTGAGCTCATTGGAAGGAAATATGCATCAATTCCTTCAATTCCTGATGTTACAAAGCAAATGGTTATGTTACTGATCTTAGATTTGCAATTAAGAATCAATTTAGTGTTAAATTGTTGTTCTCATCAGTGAAAGACAGAATCGATAGTGGTGTAGTGTATAGCATTCCTTGTCATGTATGTGAATTATCATATATTGGTCAGACGTCTCAGCAATTAAAAAAAAGAATTAGCCAACACAAGAGTGATATAAAGAACCCAAAGAAGGTGTGTGCACTAGCTGAACATTGCAGAGCTACAGACCATAACATGGACTATGGTTCCGCAAAAATTTTGGAATTTGAGAATAATTTGGATAAGAGATCATTTTTGGAGATGTATCATATAAAACGTTGCCCGGATTCAATGAATTCGAGGAAAGATATAGATAACATTAGTAATATTTATTCCTTTTTAATAGCGTATGACGTCACTAATAGCAATGAAAGTTCTGTTGATTGATTATTAAGGTCAGGATAGAAAGAAGAAGAACATTTTGTGTCACTTTATTTTATTTTTAATTTTATAACTTAGGTTGTCAACTTGTTGTTGAGCATTCTGTGATTGCTGTCATTCTCTTGGTACCACGATGTTGTGTTGTTAGAATTTCGTAATATTTCTAAAAAATCACGTTTAACTTATTTTAAATGATTTCATATAATTTAGTACAGTTTAATAATTTTATGGTTTGTCACATTAGTTTTGTGTTTTGTCCGTTGTGGAAGATGTTAGCTTATTTTATAACCTCAAACATTCGGTGAGTCCTGTGTGTTTGAGACCGCTCGTTTGCTATTGATTGAACTAATTGTAGAAAATTTTGTTGTGTCCTGATGAAGGCTTAAATAGAAGCCGAAACGTTGACAAAGAATATAAGAAATACACTTTTATTAGCCTTTAATTCATCCGTTTAACCCATTATCCTATTAGATATATATATATATATATATATATATATATATATATATATATATATATATATATATATATATATATATATATATATATATATATATACCCTTAATAAATACAATTGATTTACTACTAGTTTTTTTAGGCCGATATCATCAAATATGGTCCATGTTCAATTATTTAATAGATTATTGAATTATTATACAATAATTGGAAGCTTTTTTTCTTACGTGCAGAATTTAGAATTTAGTTTTGAAGCTCTACTAGAGGGAGTTGACTCAATACATGTGTAAAAAAAAACAATAACACTTTCTACAAAACTAAATTATATGAAATCAGCAAAATTTTGGAAATTACTTTTCGGGAATTGTTTTGGCTTCCAATGATATCGCATTTGAAGCAAAATTCAAGAACAATCACCAAATGATATAGGTAAGTAAATAATAATTTTGAAATAGCGTTGTACACTAGTTTCAATTTATTGCGTATGGATTAATATCATTCTAATTAATGTTCGAGAATTTGTTTCTGTTAGAATAATGTCACCAAGTGCTTCCATTGTGCTCCATAATATGCTACTGACATCAATACACTTAATATCAGCTGCATGTAGCGTAAATACATAAAAACTCTTGATCTACTTTCATTAAACCAATGAAAAATAAACAATAAAACGTATTTATGCTTCCGATCACGTTTATGTTTTCTAAATTGATTCATGGGTAGGGCATGTGGAAGGCCACGCCGGTTATAAGTTTTTTTAGGAAATGTGGATTTACTTGACAAAATTGACACGTGTCAAATTGATTTTCTCTACCTACATTGCAACAATAATAAAACGGACGGAGAATTGTTAGGTAGAAAATATGAACGAAGTATTTTGAAAGTTTACGTAAAACATGATGTTTATATGACAGTTCTGTTTGAATGATACTCTATCCAAAGAAAGGAATGTTTTAGAACTGATAAAATAATGCATACATTCAAATATATCATTTTTAGAATGAAGGAAATGTAGGATAATGAATATAAGCGAAGGAAAATATACTTATTTCTATTCAATAGTTTCTGTATGAAATGAAGTTTAAATTTTTTCATTAAAAATAAATACGCTTCTTCCATGAAAAATTATTAGATTTTTAAGAATGCAAAATAATAAAATGAATATTTCGCTTGATTTTTTATTTATTCATAGTAATACAATAGTCAAGTATTGTATATCTTTTTGAAATAATTTAATGTATTGTAATCATCTTGGCAAGCTTGAGAGGCGTTATAAACTATCCCATTTTCTAACAGCTACTCATAAAGCAATAAAAACGGAATATGAATTTGTAATTTTAGTACTTCCAACGCTATGAAAGTCTTACAAAAATATCGAACAAGTCATTATCATTCATACAATCAGACAACACGCATTAAATCAAAGAATGAAAGATTTCATACTGTATTCAATTAAAAAGTGATAAAAAAATGTTTAGACCTCCAAAGATGAAGTATATCTGCGTTGTTCATGGACTTCAATTTGTTGATAACTAATGTAGGCAGAGTATGTAGCTTTTGCAGGAAATCACTGAATTATTGTTCCGCGAATCCAAAGGCTACTGGAATATACATATACAAAAAATTATTTCAAACTAATACATCCTTTCCAAATAAGCATATCTATAGCTTCAGTACGGTTTATAAACTGTAGCCATCAATACTTTTAGAATTTTTCCTGATCGTAGCATTTTGCTAGTTATGTCATCAGAGCCGACAATTATTGTTAAGCCACATAATAAAAAGCAAAAATTTAATTTTTTGCAGGCCGTTTTCTCAAGTTGCGCCATTTCCGTCCCTGTTCGAGGCCTCGTGCAAGGTTAGTGCCCTAGACCGGTGTTTTATTTATCTCAACTAACGTTCACTGTTTTAGATTAAACCGGTAGAAGTTTTATCATACTACATACTCAACTTGCATCCTGTTCAAACAACATGTCATTGTAAACAGAAAAGAAACTGCGGCAATAAAACAATATTCACATTTATATACACTTATATAGTTGATGGCAAATATATTTTTGTCTAGAATTTCAATCTCATTTTTAAACTCGGGAATTATAATGGAAAAATCTATTAAGTTTCATTAATTTATGGAATTTTGAATTCGGCTTTTTTTCTAGTAGGAATCGTTGTTTAGGAGTTCTTGAAGATTATTTTTGTTCTTCGAAATAACGTAATAATTATTTACTATTCCTGAATTTAGGAGAACATAACTTATTCGTAAATTAATTTCACAAAAAAAACTTAACTCTTTCGAAATTCAGGGTCAAGATATTCGAATAAAATACATTTGTTTAACATCAATTTTTTCATTAATTCATAATTTTTCGAATACATTTATTATTCAAACTTTTCATCCGCTGACCTTAAAGTTTTCGTTAAATGAAACACAGAATCGATTATCAAATAAAATAATCACACTACTTACACACTTATGATGACAACACTTCACTTTATTTATATAGAAGATAATGAAGAATATATTTATACCGAAAAACGAAACATCCAAGCATAAAACGAAACTGGAAAATATGGACTGAAAAAAGGGAAATTTCATTCATGATTCTGACTCGGTTCGGACCAACTGAGTTGAACGAACGAGAGAGAAAGCGACTTAGAAAACGGAGCTTTGTCCGACGCTGGAGGGAGACTATGGAATGCCAGACGAAGAGGACTTTCAAGAAGATTAACACCAACTTCCACATCTACAGGGGATAAATAGAGGAAGGCAAAATGGCAAAATTCGCTGCATAGAAAAAAGTAGTTAATTACTTAGATTACTAGATATAGGTAGGTATAGGTATAACGTTTTGATAATTCTAATAATCAGATTAAGAAAGACTATTGATTTAAGTTTCAGTTATATTAATATACCTTCATATGTTACGGGTTTGTACCTCAATAAATATATATATATATATATATATATATATATATATATATATATATATATCTATATATGAATAGGTATATATATATATATATATATATATATATATATATATATATATATATATATTTATATATATATATATATATATATATATATATATATATATATATATATATATATATATATATATATATATATATAGGCTTGCCCGGGACAGTCCCGGAATTTTGCTCTTGTCCCGGTGTCCCGCCCGATTTTATCGATGTAAGATGTGAAAAGTAATGAATAATAGCTGTAAATAGTTTAATTATAACAACAGGCCGATGAGAAGGGCGAGCGCTACCTAATGGAGAGGTGTAAAATATCTTTTTTAGAGCAGAAAGAAGTGAGCGCTTTGTTTTGAAAGCATAGATTAACATCGTCAACTTATTAATTAATTATTTTTATAGTTTGACAAAAAAGTTTTCTTACAATGGTTTTGTAGTTACACAAAAAGTTGTAGAAAAGGCTTAGAAATTATTCAATTAAACAATTTTATGAAGTATTTTGAATTTAATTTTATCAATACTTCTTTCTAGATAGTAGACCAGAAAAAATTTAAAAGGAAAAAATATATCTTTTTGACTAACAAAACTTTCATTTCTATTTCAAAAAAATGTGTAGAACTAACAATTTAGGGTTCCAGACCTCCCGGCACTTGCGAGGTTTAAAAGAAGTATTAAAGTATTAAAACGCACCGTTTTGCTACTGATTTTTTGACCATTTTCCAGAGGAGGACCCCGCTCTACTGGAGGGTATACTCTATCCGGTAATACCATCCCATATTAATGTGTCCCGGTTTCATATATATATATATTATTTATATAATATATATATATATATATATATATATATATATATATATATATATATATATATATATATATATATATATAATCTGGGTTTTTGGATTGGCAGTGTAGGTGTTGATAAATATACGAAAATTGATAATGATAAATGTAATCATAAACGTTTCGGAGATGTGTCTCCTTCTTCAGTATCTTTAGAGCCTAATAATCTCTAATTAAAATATAACTACAACGAACATTTAAGTATGGTATTTCAATTACTTGTACCTGTTATATGTGTTAAAATACCATACTTAAATGTTCGTTGTAGTTATATTTTAATTAGAGATTATTAGGCTCTAAAGATACTGAAGAAGAGATGTATACACATCTCCGAAACGTTTATGATTACATTTATGATTACATTTATCATTACCAATTTTCGTATATTTATCAACACCTACACTGCCAATCCAAAAACCCAGATAATATAAATAAGTAGGTACCAAGGATAAACCCAATAATATATATATATATATATATATATATATATATATATATATATATATATATATATATATATATATATATATATATATATATATATATATATATATATATATATATATATATATATATATATTATATATATATATATATATATATATATATATATATATATATATATATATATATATATATATATATATATATATATATATATATATATATATATATATATATATAAATATATATATATATATATATATATATATATATATATATATATATATATATATATATATATATATATATATATATATATATATATATATATATATATATATATATATATATATATATATATATATATATATATATTATATATATATATATATATATATATATATATATATATATATATATATATATATATATATATATATATATATATATATATATATATATATATATATATATATATATATATATATATATATATATATATATATATATATATATATGACAGATAACTCGATTTTTATCGAATAATTATCTTTTTTTGATAGTTAACTCCCAATTTCACTCTCTTCCCCTGAAGAACCAAATTGCAAATTGGCTCAAAATCAATACTGTCTACTTATGTATCTACCTGTATACTAAATTTGAAGTTAAAAGCTAGTTTTTCTACACGTTTTGGGGCATTTTAGGCCCATTTTCTTAAAAAAAAAATTGAAAATTATACTTGCCAGTACGTTCTGATGTGGAAGTGATAATTTCTGTGTGCAAAATTTAATCTGGCATGTGCAGATATATATATAAATCAATTACTCTCACTTTGGTGTAATATTATGTGTGATAAAATGAGCTGACAGCCAAAAATTTTTTTTTTCTGTAAATTATAAAACGGATCTTTGTTAATCACAATGTAAATAAGATATCAAAATTAATTCGAGTATAGGTAATATTTGTATTTATACAAATACAAATATTACTCCAATTTACTTTGATATCTTATTTACATTGTACATATGAAAAAATTTTCGAAGTGATTATTAGTCCTATAATTATCTCCACTGTGTGAGTTAGTCCACTGATTTCTACTGACAAAACTAATAAACTTCTTATATTAGAAATAATCCAAAAGGCTACTGTTCTGTTCATCCATTTTAGATGCTCTACAAAGTTATTTCTATAGAACTAATATTTCGTTCATATGTTACTGAATTTGTTACAGTCTATTACATTTAATTTGATAGATTATATATTTTTTTTAAGTCTGAATCACTAAGTAAGTTACTCTCGCCTTCTGGACAAGTAGATGAGTGACCGTTTGTGAAGCAGGCTTGCTGGTTTCGAATCCTGGATATATGGATGTTTGTTTATGTCTATCAATTTCAGCCATTAAAATAATAAATTGAGGTTGCTAAACAATGTTTACAAGCCCATTGGACGTTAAACTGTAGGTACCTAGTGAGATATATATATATATATATATATATATATATATATATATATATATATATATATATATATATATATAAATATGTTGGTGCCAAGCATCATAAAAAGTCATGAAACGAAAAACTAACATGGTCCTAGGTCCAACTTTGCTAATCGCATCCATTTTAATAAGCAGGTTTTCAAAGTGAAAACCTGCTAAAAAATCCAAAAAATTATTCGGTCCCAAATTTACAATCTCAAATTATCTGACCGTCACTAAGTGAGTGATAAAAAAATTAATAACAACGCAAATACTCAACTGAAATCAATTTCAATGAGACATTTTTTATAAGTGCTTTTTTTCAAAAAAACTAGGAAATTCATTTCTAAGGTAAAATATAGTCAACACATTATAATTTAATGTATGTCCAATTATATCAGAAGTAGAGATATGTAGGTACGTCGTTAGAACGAAATTTGACTGATAAGTTTCCTTTATCACTAGCAACGTAATTTATTGTCATTCCCTACATTACAAACCCGACATTTCATTGTTATCGATCGAGTCGTAGTTATTTGTACTCGAGACGGACAAAATAAATGGTGCATAAAACGATATGATTTTCAATTCAATTTCAACCCCATCAAATTGTAGTCACGGAATGTATGCTCATTTCCGATTCCCTGTTGACTATTGCTGTATTAATATCATGCTAGTATTAACGCGATGTTGAAAATGTAATTACATCAAATGATAACATCTACAGTCTACACATTAACGTGTTTGTTTGGCATACCGGGTTCTTTGAATATATTTTTTAAATCAAAATCTTAACTCATGCACTTACCTAATTTATGTATGGTGATTATAAAACCAAGTAAAATTAAGAAAACATTAAATAAAACTGTGCTTGTAAACTAAATTAAACAAATACTTAGTTTTTAGTCGACATGTTTTACAATAACTCATTTTGTGAAATCTGAAATAAAAATAAAACCGGTATTCCTATTGAGATCTGTCATTTCAGCTAGCGCACTCTGGCGGCCAGATGGATGAAGTTTTTATTTCCAACGTTGCGCATGTACAAATTTCTGATTTCTTACAAAGTACGGCGCAAAAGGTTAAAAATATGGAAAGTGCAAATTTTGCAAAACGTTGAATCAGCAAGTGTAAAGAGTGCTGTTGCGTGAAAAGTTGTAATTTAAAAGCATTTATAAATGCAAGTGTTAGCTTTCATCGATTTCCGAAGCCAAACAAATTTTATTTTATTTATTTTTATTTTAAGATAATCAGGAACACAAACAGGTATTAACCCAAAAAGAGTATTCGCTTATTAACAAGAAAAATACATCATGCAATTCAAATTAAAATTTAATAATATATAATATAATATTTGTAGAGAAAGAAAATCGTTTTGAAGAAGGGGAAAAATTCGATTTATTGAAGGTATTGAAAATCAATCTGAAAAATCATACAACTCCGAAAATGACGGTATGCTCTTTACAGTTTACAAAAGAAAATTACATTCTTCCAGGTAACCTCAATTTCATGAAGAAAGTATCTCGGCGGAAGTCTTCAATGAAAGATTGAAGGTGAATGCTGAAACTTAAACGGACGAAAGTAGATTCACACAAAAAATTAGGGCGCCTGGTGTCAAGAAATTCAAGGATTCTGAAATGCAGTAAATACTTACTTTAAATCAGAAGACGCAAAGTTTCATATATTCAACTGACAAAAAGCATTAAAGTTGACGATACCAGGCCTCGACTTTTCATTTTTCTCACATTGTGTGATGAATTTGCATCTTTCCAACCTTCTCTGTATTTTTTTTGGGTAAGTATATCGCGACACATTTTCACTTGAAAGTGAGTATTGTTATAAAAAACTTTGAAATCTTTAATATAACCCGTGTTCAAAGTTGGTTTTGAAGCACTATGTTTTGACGTTTCACCTAAGCCCCGCCTCTATGTCAGATCCCAATAGAACCATAGATCAACACACACTTGGTTAATATTTTTGCCTATTCTTTTTCAATCTGCTCTGGAATGGAAATAGTATCCTTCAGTAATTAAAGTATTATTTTACACATAGGGAATGGTCACCATGTTATCCATACTTTCTTATACTAAACTAGAATATTTTTGACTTGTTGATATTATCCAAGATCACCTATAGTTTTTTATAACGAGAGAAACATGAATATCACTTAACTGTAATAATGATATCTAAGACTCATGCTTAATTACCGAATTAACTAAACAGCCTCCACAATTAATATTTCATTAGGAGGTTTCAACAAGACATCAGACAAATGATGTAAACTTCTTGGTGAAAATTCATAAAATTATGAATGGTGGAAAAAGTTGAATTATTTTCACTATTTTTAATAAGAAAAGAAGGTTCCTGTGACCCCTTCTAATGTGGAGAATGTAAGTCGAAACATCGAAGTAACAAATTTGAAAAACAAAGGACATTTGATAGTTGGAAACAGGGTTGGTTGCCCAATTTAAATCATAATTATTTAGGTAAACCATCATGTAATTTACCAAATGAATCAACAGAAAATCACAATAATAAAATAAATTCATTTCAAAACCAAGTTAATAACAGAAAGGATAAAAGCCAAGTAATTCGTCCTTAAACAAACATTTTCAGTCAACCAACAAATAATCTAAAGAAATTAAATTTAAGAATTCACAAGCTAACATCAAATGTTCATATGGAACCCTCGATGGAACCAAACCATAATATGTAATAATTGTTAACAAAACAACAGAATATAAATTCTTAAATGAATGGTATTATATTTTAATGTGAACAATGAAAAAAAATGTAATTTTACCAAAACAAATACAAATCTATTTGAGAAATTAATTTAAATGTTTGTGATGAAAACCCAATTTCATGGCTTTTTCAGTCCCCAAGCAATTTCTTAATTTAAAATTTACTCAAACAAATATCGAAAACACTCTTTTCCTATAGCGACTTGGTTCATTGAATTTTAAATAATTGTTTTCTTTAGTTCATTACGAATTAAAACCATCCAACTATATATTTAGATTTCGTTATATTATTTCACTACATCTAGAACACTTAAGTATCAAAGCGAATCAATATTGAAAAACTATAAAATAAGAAATAATATCAATACGAATATTATAAGGAAATGAATACAAATAAGTACTTTATAATAACCATAATAAATATCATAATAAATTCATCCAAATTTCACAATGAACAAATCAAACAACTTTTCACAAAATTCTGTAACCATAATACAGTTATTATAGTTTATTTCTTCTGGAAATCGAAAACATACAATTATGCCTGTAATTTTGTACGTAGGTACACGATATTATACATTTGTTGAATACATTATGAATTACAGATATTTCCTTTGGAAATTATATATTTAAAGAGCTTATAATCGTTCATAGATTGAGAATAAATTAATTATACATTCAAGTTCCATTCGGATATTTTAATTAGTAGACTGAATTCATTTACAATTTCCTCCAATGTCGAGAGCACAATAAAACAGGTTACACGTATATTATAAAGGTACCTACTCACAATCATGAATAAATCAACTCATATACGATGCACTGTTGGAACGTTTTCGAAGTAACAGCGAATAGTCGAATACACAAGGATGAGCAAACTTAATCGAAATGATGCACTTGAAAGGATAAGATTTATCTTGGCATTATTTTAGGGTTTCCCGTACAGATAACAAGAGCACTTAAAAGAAATCTTGCCGACTAGAAATAGATTTTTGTATACGAGTTATACTGGACTGATCACAGCATCCAACGATCGTAGTTCCCTCAAACTGAGAAGTACGTCGACGTAAACAAATACATTTGCCGCGCGAATTAAAGAAAACAGTTCACTGAAGAATATATCATTAGTAGTAATATTTTCCCTGATAATCACGCTATCAAATCGTGATAATCTTCCCGGAAAAAATACTTTAATAACAGGAAATTCTAACAATCCTTTTTAAATATAGAAAATATGTTGATTATCAATTTTCGATTTATTTTCTTGGATGGACATTTTCATTATTCATTGCTATCCTGGGAAAAAATTTGTTCGGTATTAAGAATTAAGTATTGGACAAATTCATATTTAATACTCATTTCCACCTATCAGGAAATTAATAATGAATATTTTATTATTATTTTTTAATAGCACAATAATCTACGTTGTGATGTGGTGCTGCCAAAATGATTAAATTCTTTATAAGGAGAATAATGTTAATGATATTGCATTGCATACTACTCATTTTTATTATTTTATGTCATCAATTTCCTATGAGCCAAATTACAAGGAAGAAAAGAAAAGATCTATAATTAACTCAAACATTTAAGGTACAATTCCCTTACCTCTTCTTTAATCCGAATTCACTTCATACCTACTTCGAGACTTGAAACAAATTATTGTTACAACTATGACAGCAGTCTCGTAAACAATTAAACAAATATGACAAACACTATCACTCTTCACGTTATTCGATACTACTGATGTGTGATGTACTTAGTTGATATAGTGGCTTGATACAATAAACAAATACGGAATCACGTGGTAATCTGCAATAAAGTAATGTGGGCAAAAACTTGAATGATAGGTGGGAGTCGTAAATGAAATAATTGGATGTTACCGAATAGTTCAGCCTTGCATTGTCGAGAAATAAAATATTAAGACCGATATGATTCAGATTCGGAAAGAACGGTAACGATCTAGTAGCGAGCAAGAACGAACTTTATCGTTTGTTGAGTGTCAATTTGATACTATTTGTATCCGTTCTCTTTATTTGGTGCACGGGAATTTTCAACTAGGTATGTTATTCATCCAACGGACGTTGCCCCAATCTTCGTTTCTCACATACACATAACGACATAACCTTGGTAGTTTCACTAGGCCTGATTAAGTTAGGAGCATGAAGATGATCATATGAGTAGTAGGTACCTAGTTGTTTTTCATCATATCACAGTATAAAATACGAAGAATTGCAATGAAAACAGCCTAAACAATTTAATAATTTATATATATATATATATATATATATATATATATATATATATATATATATATATATATATATATATATATATATATATATATATATATATATATATATATATATATATATATATATATATATATATATATATATATATATATATATATACAGTGCCGCACCCAGCGGGGGAGCCGTGGGGCTGCAGCCCCCCCCGAGATTTATAATAGTAACAAAAGAATTTGAAGAGTAAATTTTGTTCCTTACATAAGTTTTACATGTTAATTTAGCGAATTTAGTACAATAGGTAAATATATGTTTTGTTTCATATACAACATATATGTAAGTTCATATTTAATGAATAATGAAATATAATAATGAATAAATGTTACATTTTGATGCAGCCCCCCGAAACTCAATCCTGGGTGCGCCCTTATATATATATATATATATATATATATATATATATATATATATATATATATATATATATATATATATATATATATATATATATATATATATATATATAGATATATATATAGATACATATATACAGGGTGTTTCTGAATTGATGCGAAAGATTTCAATGAGTGATTCTTCAGCAAAAATTAAGGGGGGTCTTTCATATAACTTTTTGTTCAACACCCTTTTCCCTCCAAGTTACAGCCCTTTGAAATTAGGTGAAAAAAAATTGTTTTTATTCAATACATACACTTAGGAAAAAACTAGAGGAATTAAATTTGGCAGATAACTGCTGCTAATAAAATGGCAGTTTTTGAGTGTTTTTGTTACACTAAAATGTTAGCACAAGGGGCTGAAAAAAACAACCCCTATAATATTTTGCATCAGAACTTTTTAATGCACCTATATTTTCCTTTTTAAAAAATATATTTGAAAAGACAGACTCAATCTGCAACTTTTTTATGTCTTGACTTTTTATCATAAAGTTGTTAGTTTGATCACAAGAAATAGTATATTATTCAACGAGCACAAAATGATTGCTATTTTTCACGAGGGTGAAGTTTGCGACACGAGCTGCAAGCGAGTGTCGCAATTCACCCGAGTGAAAAATTGTAATTTTGTGCGAGTAGAATACTATACTTTGTCCACGACTTCCTCGAAAAAATTAGTAATAATCTGCATTTTCAACAATAAAAATAGTTATCAAAAGCGTTGACATAACATTTTCTGTGTTCACTGAAAATTGAATACTCACGTAAACGTCAACTATTTCACTTGACATCGATTCCATTCCTTTCTTTCACTCTGATAAAAATGAAATAGATAATTTATTAGAGTAAATATTCAATAAGTTGGGCATTATATTAAATATTAGTTTAATAATTTGCCTAAAAGTTATCTTAGTTACATAAAACCTAAAAATTTAATAACAATACTATCCTAACAATGTGAATGATAGTCTCAAGTTTGGACATACGTTTTGAGTGTGACGTCATGCAGTGTATAATAAACCATTATACACACTAGTGAGTAATAGGTATAATTATACTTCAGGAAGCACACGTATAATGAATGATTTATAGTACAGTCGTGGACAAATAAAATAGTGCTCAGACTCTTCCCATAAATTCACAGAGAGGTTATCATTTATTTAAAAAAAAAACAGGTAAGCTGCTGTCAAATGAAGTCATATGACAAATAGTTTTATTGTCCTGATTTTTTTTAATTTCTAGACAGTTTTATAATGACTTCAAACATTTTTCACAACTAAATAAAACTTTATTGAAAGAATGGCATTTTTTCATTTAGTTGAAGAATATTGCAAATTAGAGCGGATTGAACAATAATTGTACTACTTATAACAATTAATAAATTATTTGACAGCAGCTTACTTGTTTTTTTTTAATAAATGATAACCTCTGTGAATTTATGGGAAAATAGTCTGAGCACTATTTTATTTTTTTGTGATCAAACTAACAACTTTATGATTAAAAGTCAAGAAATAAAAAAGTTGCAGATCGAGTCTGTCTTTTCGAATATATTTTTTAAAAAGGAAAATATAGGCGCATTAAAAAGTTCTGATGCAAAATATTATAGGGGTTGTTTTTTTCAGCCCCTTGTGATTACATTTAAGGGTAACAAAAACACTCAAAAACTGCCATTTTATTAGCAGCAGTTATCTGCCAAATTTCATTCTTCCAAAGTGGATGTATTGAATAAAAACAATTTTTTTTCACCTAATTTCAAAGGGCTGTAACTTGGAGGGAAAAGGGTGTTGAACAAAAAGTTATATGAAAAACCCCCCTTAATTTTTGCTAAAGAATCACCCATTGAAATCTTTCGCATCAATTTAGAAACACCCTGTATATATATATATATATATATATATATATATATATATATATAATATATATATATATATATATATATATATATATATATATATATATATATATATATATATAAAATAAATTCGATGGACCGATGAATCAACTCTGTGGTAGTTCATATTTATATTAAAAAAATTAAATAATAAGAAAACAACTTGTCTGAAAACCACAAAATCAAAATAACTTTTTATTCGACTAGTTTCGCCTGTTACAGCATTATATATTCAGTCTTGATAATGCTGTAACAGGCGAAACTAGTCGAATAAAAAGTTTTTTTCATTTTGTGGTTTTAAGACAAGTAGTTTTCTTATTATTTAATTTTTTTATATAATATATATATATATATATATATATATATATATATATATATATATATATATATATATATATATATACCTAATTTAATGTGAGTTTGTTCAGTTCAAAAAAAGTTGTATAGGTATTTAAAATCTAGTTTATCAGATATCATTATCTGATACCAAAAAATCGAGCATTATTTTAGTGAATGGTCATTTTCAATAACACTTATAATAGCATTTCTGAGAAACAATATAATCAATTATATCTTGGCAAAATAATACACTGGATTATTTCCAAGAAAATTATTTTAGGATTTAGATTAGAGATCTGTACATAGTTATCGATTTGGACAAATTGTATGAAATAAATGTTGAAGTTTGATGTTTTGATCCTTTTTCCTTTTATTAATAAAACTCAATTTCAATGAAAATACGGAAAAATAAATTCTAACAAATCGTAGGCCACATAATATATAATTTTTTATATACCCCTATATGGTTTATATACCTATATATATATATATATATATATATATATATATATATATATATATATAAATATATATATATATATATATATATAAATATATATAAATATATATATATATATATATATATATATATATATATATATATATATATATATATATATATATATATATTTATATATATATATATATATATATATATATATATATATATATATATATATATATATATATATATATATATATATATATATATATATATATATATATATATATATATAAATAAATTGAAAATATTGTTATTTGGTATTATTTTAAATGTTCAACAAGGCAGTTGGAAAATTTTTATTTTATATTATATTTATTTTTATATAGTTTTATAAGGAAGATTTTGTTATTTTTGTGTTTTTCACGAAACATTCGTATTGATCACAAAATA
Organism: Cynegetis impunctata; assembly: GCA_030704885.1. Classification (NCBI taxonomy): domain Eukaryota; kingdom Metazoa; phylum Arthropoda; class Insecta; order Coleoptera; family Coccinellidae; genus Cynegetis; species Cynegetis impunctata. The sequence continues at coordinate 119,869 of JARQZK010000819.1, read as the reverse complement.
TTTCTCCAGTGTCAATCATACCTAGGTACCTATATGCCCTTTAAACAATTTTAACTAAACTCTATCTAATCATTTCAAAACATTTCAATTTAAAAAAAATGTTTTGGTAAAGTTTACAGATATTGGACAGTAGCAATGTAAATTTTTCTATATAATTGATTTATTTATTTATTTATTTATTTATCCACGGGATGCCCATTTACAATAAAAATACAAAAAATTAAAATCTTAAATCTATTGATTATATAGATGATACAATTCTCATTTCTACAAATCACACTTCCGTTTCATTGGATACATTGATGAATTTCATTATGCCATCAGAAATAAATTATCAGGATATTGGATCAAAATAAGAATATAATGACAAATAAGATAAAAGAACTCTCAAAACTACTTATGAACTATGAAGTATAACAGATTCACCACTTCGGGAAAAATTAAAGAACCAACACAATATCTTGTACTTTCTTGAGATCAAGTCGTTAGGTATTTCATGTTCAAGGATGGACTGGGCTGTATAAATGTTTTTGCTATCTATTGTCCGCCTAATAGATGATTAGATATACTATGGAAATCCCCATTGTCTTCTAAGTGATTGTAATTAGTGGAAATCTGTACCTAATTGTCGATTTGGACAAATTGTGTAAATTAAGTGTTGAAGATTGATGATCGATTCTTTTATGAATAAAGCACAATTAAAATAAAAAAGACAAAAAAATAAGTTCTAACAATTTGGAATTCAATTCATGAACAACAAAACATTTTGTGATATCTATTGAGATACAAATAATTGGTAAAATTGTTACTTCTTGCATGCATAAACTCAAAATCCAATAAGCCTTCTTGAAAATAAGCACCTAATTTCATAATTGTTAACCGTGGAGGCGTCGCACGTAACTCGCGAAGATTATGACACTCGTGACAGTGACAGTTAAAGTTTATATATAACCTTAATTTTATTGTGTATGAAATATTTGAAGATATAGAAGTGAAATACCTATTCCTTATATATTTGTAGGTAATGGAAGGGAAAGAAATAAATGATTTTTTCTGCAAAACTATTGAACAGGATGAAGATATTTCGGTCGGTGTTGCTGCTATCAGAACCCTTATGGAAATAATAAATAAGTCTGGAAGTGCTACCATCCAAGGTCTTGATGAGAATCTTAAAGAAGGCATATCAATTATGAAAAATTCAAATTACCCAGTAGCTGCCATTAATTCGGGATGTGAATTATTTGTTCGGTTCATAACGTTGGCTAAATTAGACACCAACTCATTCGAGGAATGTAAACAGATAATGTTGAATAGAGGGGATTTATTTTTGGAGAAACTCAATCAATCCAGAAGTAAAATAGTTAAATCTGCGTCAAAATTTATTGTTGATGGTGCTCGAGTTTTAACTCATTCCAGGTCAAGAGTAGTACTCCAAACTTTAAGGGAAGCCGCTAAAAAGAATCGAAAGTTTGAAGTTTACGTAACCATTTCAGAACCTGACAAGAGTGGCTTGGGATTGTGCAAAGAACTAGAAGCTGATGGAATTCCATATGTGGCAATTTTAGATTCAGCTATTGGATATATCATGGAACAAGTGGATTTTGTTATGATTGGAGCAGAGTGCGTTGTCGAAAGTGGTGGTATTGTGAACAAAGTCGGCAGTTATACCATGGCTGTTTGTGCTAGAGAAATGAATAAACCTTTTTATGTTTTAACAGAGAGTTTTAAGTTTTCTAGATTGTTTCCCTTAAATCAACAAGATTTACCTGTAGAATATAAATATCTCAATGTGACAAATTCAACAGACTTGAAAAAAATCCATCCGTTAGTTGATTATACACCCCCAGCATACATTACTCTTTTATTCACAGATTTAGGAATATTGACACCTTCAGCTGTAAGTGACGAACTTATAAAACTTTACTTGTAAAATGTTTAAAATAAAGGAAATGCTTTTATGGTATTTATACATTTGTATTTTAGCCAACTATATCTTTTCACTTTATTGAAGTTGAAATTTCTTAAGTATTAATTTATTGAAATTCAATAGAAAATGAACTTGCTAGATGGTGGTACATATAATTTCATATATATATATATATATATATATATATATATATATATATATATATATATATATATATATATATATATATATATATATATATATATATATATATATATATATATATATATATATTCATACAATTAACATCAATGGCTTTATTATTGATTTATATATAAATATGTTTATAAACACATTTAATATTCAATCATTGTCAAAATGATTTAATCTTATTTAAAAATTATCATTTATACCTAAAATTCATGACGAAAAAGTTTTTTCATCAACTACTGATGATTTAACACAACCAGCTGTTGAAATTGCAAAATACCAAATTCTGATGTGGCATAAAACAAATTAATCAAAAATTTAGATAAGATACTTCTAGTATAAAATTGTGGAAGAATCATAAATTTCAAGCTTACATTAAGATTGCATATATTATCCAAGAATCAATAAAAGAATTTTTTATTCACAAATTACAACTGAAAATTCAATTGTTAAGTAACAATATCTGTTACATTTTTTTGTACAATTAAGGATTTAATAAGAGAACTACAATTTAATCGTATTGGAAGCATTGTATGCACTGGAGCATCCAAATATTTTTTAATACTTTTATGTGATGCATCCTTTTCAAACAAATGTTTTCTATTTTCAGTTACAGTATTGGACACTTTTTTGTATGGCATCATTCTGCTGTATAGAGATGTTGATCCCTCTGTTATATCTCCTAAGTAATCAGGAGGAAATTCTTCCAAAGACTCAACTCCTATGGAAAAAAGTTCTTTCGATGAATCGATTAGGTACAGCTCCACTCTTTTGTACCATTCTGATTTCATCTCTTGGCATAAACGAGTGGGAATGAACGCAGCTGCCATTACTTTGTGGGAGGCAAGTATTTCATGGCTGGAATAAACAGGATTTGGAGAATTTGGCGAGAACACAAAAATTTCACTGTTTTTCGTAATAACCGCCATGTAAGTTGACAATTTATCAGCTAGTAAAAAATCCACTTCAATTGGTACAGTCCAAATCATTGTTAGAGTGAGAAGGTTCCAAACCGAAAGCCTTTCTTTAGTTGCTGCAACAACTAAATGGCATTGATTATTAGTCCCAAACTGAATCTCTTCTATATCTGCCTTGTGTCCCGGATAAAGTAAAGAACATTTTAAATCACACGAATCAGGCATCCAAGTAGTTAACATAGATCCAAATCCAATTCCCATCAAAGATCCATCTGCTGAAAAAGAAAGTGCTTTGCAAGGTAAATTACGATAAAATCCAACACTCAAACAATTCCATATTGTTCTGTCAATATTAGCTTGCTGGACGATGATCTTGTGCCAAATTCTAAACTTCTTGTCTTTACCTACAGTAGCACATTTTAAGTTATCATTGCTACTAGAAGTTTGAAATGCCACTGATGTAATCGAGTCCTGATGAGGTTTTTCAATGGAAGTATTCAATTCAAATGTTTGAGATGATACATCAAAACTCCAGAATTTTAATCTCATCTCATGGTGACTACACTGAGATTCCCTGCGTTCCTCCACACTGACTAACCATAATCCACATCTACTAATTGCAAATTTAGTAACACGAGTGTTTTCCACAGAAAATTTCCTCTCATTGGTAAGTTTATTTTGACCTACTACTTCCATACTATAAAGTAAAGCAGAAGTATTTGGTTGGTAGAACTGAATTTGTCCCAGACTTCCATTCATTACAAGGGCCTTAGTTCTAGGATCTAGAGCAATGCCACACTCATAATTATCCCCAACAACCAGCTCCTGTATTAAACTGACATCACTAAAGGAGGTATCTATAATTCTAACTGCATTATCTAAAGTAGACACAGCTACTAGTTGACTCTGGGGAGATACAGAGATGTGTTGAATGTTACCAGACATACGAGGTAAGAATTTCTTATTCTGGGTATTTTCCCAATCCCATCTCACTAGAACATTCTCTTTCCCGCCACTATAAAAATAACTGCCAATTGCAGAAAATGTTAAACAATTTACTGGTAATGTATGCCAATGGTAAATAGACGTTGCTGGATTTGCATTGAAAATATCATGCCACAAGGTAACTTTACCTTCAGAATCGCCAGTAACAACAATTTCTTCTTCAGAATGACATTCTAAGCATGTGAAATATTTTTTTAAGTTTACCTTTCCCCTTATTAAAACACTGTTTGACTTATCCTTATTATCAACAGAAACAAAATGTATTCTCTTCCTATCTGCAACAGCAAAGAATCTTCTACGGCTAATTCCTATGTAAACCTGTTCACCTCTTAGCTTCAACTTGAAATTCTTGAAAGATTCTTTGCATATATCAACTAAGGCAACAGTTGTTTTTTTGGGATGGATGTACGTAATAATTGCTTCTGATGTGGTATCTTCATGTTTACCTGGCAAGCAATGAAAACTTTTTAAATTACTACAATTTATTTTCTTAGTAGTAACCTTAAAATGAGTTATGGTTTTCCAAACTGTAATTTCTCCATTTTGGGAACAAGCAATTAGGCTCTCGGAAGAATTAAAATTTGTTATATCAAATCCGACAATCGCATTTTCAAAATCTGGATATTTAAATAAGAGCAGGCCTGTTTTAACACTGTATTGTAAGATACTATTCTTCCTAGCAACATACACATTAGCCTCACATGTTGAAAACTCCGGCTTTATGTGACTGAAATCTCCACCTCCTCTACATATAAGTTCCACTTTTTCTACGGTCATATTTAACTTCATTTAAACCTTTTAACTAATTAAACCACATTTTTGTATAACCACTCTTACATTTAATTATTAGAATATAAGAACTAGAAAACTTTTTGGATGAAAACACATGGGTGTTTTGAATTGAATAAATAGTAGAACATAGACAAAACTTCATAAGAAAATATTAGGTTAGGTATGGATCTTCTTCTTCCTTTTGTCTTCAATATCAAAATATGTCCTTCAATTAGGCGTATTTATTTGAATAATAAATTTTGTAGTTGTACTCTAGAATGTGGATTACTTATCTCAAGATCGAAAGATCAATTCAAATGAAATTACAGAAAAATTTGTAAATTTATTTTAACATTTCACTAATCGTTAATAATTTCGGTATTTATTACGGGCTTGATTTGATTCTAGATATAGTGTAAACATTCTTCTTCTTGGCTACACTCGCGACCTCTTTACCATACGATTCGACAGAAGTTTCTGACCTATTATTAAAATGTTCATTCTTGAAGCACACTTTATAATTTTCCTGAGTGTTGTTAATCCAAAGCATCTCGGTCTTCTCATAAAAAGATTTTTTACTTTTCGGTGTTGTTCTATTTTCAATTTTAGATTTCACCATTTCCGCTACGTCACCTTCTTCAAATTCCTCAAAAGTATAACTTCTCGTACTGCCATCTGATTTTTTATCTAGAATTTTACCCCGCCGCAACTTATCGAAATCCTTGAATTTTTTCCTGAGTAATTTCATACATCTATCTATATAGAAATCAGGAAAAATTTTGGAGGGTTTTCTTCTATTAGATTCCCTCAAACTTCCGGCCAATGAACCATTTCCACGATTTCTGCCGGTGTTAAAGATACGATTGGATGCACGAGGGAAAACTTTACTGGAGGGACTGGGTTGTATGAAGCATTTTCTGCAAGAACTTGCTCTAGATCCATTAGATGAACACGAAACTGAATACGAGTGATTTAAGGTGAAATTATTGTCACTTTGGCTAGTCGCTAATGAACGACAACTGGTATCAGAAAATGTCTTGCTTATGAGTGGTTCCCTAACCGGAATCCTTTTTCTACTTCGCTCTGAACATAACTTTCCACCATTGGCACAACTTAGAGTACCATCGATAGCTGCGCCGTTCGATTTAGGACAGCTCAGTTTAGGAGATACCTCTACCATTTCTTCCTCTATTGCATTGACTCTAGTCCTCAATGATTCCAACGCCATCATCAAGGGATCTACATCCTCGTCGTCATTTGAGGCAACGTATTCGGACTTCTTCGGATTGTTTTGTTTTTCTTTGTTGCTAGATTTTCTCGTAATTACTGAATATCGACTAGTAACTGATTCAGGAAAGTTTTCTTCTGAATTCAAGAAATTTTTAACTGGCGGTTTCAAGTAAAGCACGTCGATTTGCGAGAGACTATCTGAAAAGGAATTTCCCTTAATTTTCGTTGAATCGTGCGAAATTCTCGACGTACCTTGCACTGAATTCGAATCTCCAGAACATAAAATCGTAGGTTTCGAGATAGTGAATGATCCGATACTTGCCTGAGGTAATCTTTTTTTTAAAACGGAGCTGTATTTCTGAAATATAAAATTCAGTAGATGAATATTTTTATTTATACAATCTAAATTAAGTATTTTAGGCAATATTTTTCCGTACTAACGATCAACGAACTTCTGTCGAAGTGAAATTTTTTAGATGAATAATTGTAGCGAAAAAATTTTTCCAAATTTGAATAGAGTTTCATTTGATAGGAATTTCAAATGATTATGAATGTAAAAAATTTAAAACTCACAATTTCAATAAAATACCATTTGTTTGAATAATTTTTTATCTGAATAAACATCAAAATTTCGTATAACTGTTGTTTAACAAAAAAAATTCACACACATGATGAATAAATTGAAAACTGATAAGGTAGTCACTTGCGATATTAGATGACTATAGTCTTGATTGTATTTGCAGTTATTTCTGAAGGTGAAATGAAAAAAAGGTATAAATCGATATTCAACATAATGTCAGTTAAAATAAAAATGCTCTAGGTGAATTTTATTCCATCTGCTATAAACTTAATCCATATTGGTGCCATTCCTCATATATAAATTGAACATTACATAACGAAGGATTTTCATAAATTGTCACCTCAGTCATAATGGAAAACTATTCATGACCGTACGTTGATTTAATTAAAATATTACACTATATAATTGATTGCTAACTCCGACTGAGAAATATTTCTATTATTATTAACCTACCCTAGACTTAGAAAGTTGATCACCAACAGGCATGTCCTGTAATTTTCCGACATCATTGCTATTAGAATCACCAAGACCGTCCTCAGTCAATTTTTTCAACCACTGATCCATCGAAGTATCCTCCAATAAGTCTTCCAATGTATCTAAAGCTTCAACCTCCACAAATAAAGGATCCCTGACCTCGGTGCTGTTTCTGAACTCGTGGGCCATGGAATCTATTGTATTTAATACATTTTCAACAGCTAATATGCTCCTTTCCAACACTTCAGTAGGAAAATCACACACGTCCGGATATATTTCAATTTTCTCTGAATCGAAGGTTTTGTTTTCACTACTTTTCTCATCCATTGGTACATGAACATTTCCTTTACTTAATCCTTTAGACTTCTCATATAATTGATGTTCCAATGCTTTTTCTTTCTCTTCTTGTTGTGATTTCTTTCCCTGTTCACTATTGGTAGAATCTTCACAATGACCACTAACAATTTCCTCACTATCTCCCTTACAATTTTGTTCCCTACTATCTTCATTATTATTTTCATCCATACGTCCTGATATTATGAAATTTCCTCTTCGGAGGTAACTGTAAAACTCTTTCTCTTCTGGTTCTTCCTTTACTACTTTATTTTCTTGATCCACTTCTTTTGAAGTATTTTCCGAGGGTATATCTTTCTCCAGTTTAACTCCGCTGTCATAAGATGATATTTTTTTGAGCGGTCGAATTGGTTCATTAGGCCATTTTGAACCATCAACTGACAAACTTTCTACATTCATGCAGTCAATGGATGACGAATCGTAAATATACGAAATGTTATTCTTCGAAGGTTTCTCGATGATAACCTTGAATTTTTTTGGTTCACTGCTGAATTTGACGTTTTTACTGTTCTTTTGTAGCCTTAATTCATTATTGGAACCTTGAGAAAAATTGTTAGATGACGATTGAATCATTTTCTTCATGTCGGTGAGCATGAAGTGTAAATCAATATTTTTCCCACATCGGAGACTTTCGGCAAATCTCAAGTCGTCAGCAAAAACTCGATTATGATTTGCACTTGGCGCCGACATTGGCTTTTTCATTGGAGTTTTCACGAAAATAGTATCCGTTTTGGGAACGTTTGATTTCAAGACCCTTTTATTGTTATTGGTGATAAAATTTGTGAAGCTTTCGACTCTTCTAGGATTTTGTGGGTTTTTTCTTGGTTTGACACACCTTCTAACAACTGTATCAGCGCAATCATTCTCCACAAGTCTCACTTTTTGATGATAAGGTGTATACTTTTTCGATTTTGGTGGAACATAATCTATCGTTGCCAACATACTTTCTAGTATATTTCGTAATTTACGCTGATTGGAAATATTTGTCGTTGGGGGTTTATTTGATGTAACTGATGTGGCTTTGCATTTGTGCTTGCGAATTTTCTTCTCAACACTGTCAAGTCTCGCAAGTTCCCATTCAATTTGTTTGTTTAAATTGGTGCCAGAAGATGATACGTTAACCATGAAATTTATTCCGGATTCGGGGGCCCTGACATTTCGCCTCGTTGAAGCCGAATCTCGAGAGACGGGCCTGAATTCTCTCTTTCTGGTCTGTTGCTTCGTCTCATTCTTCCAATTTTTTTTGTTCATGCTACAGAATGATTTGATGATAATTCCATATTTACTTTATCTGCTCATAAACTACAATTTATCTTCTACTAGTATTATACGAAACACTTATTTCGGACGATTTTTCATTTCGTTTAGTACCTAGTAATAATTGACAAATTCTGTCAGTGTCAGAATGATTTTAACATAGATTGTTAGGACAAAGCAACCAAACGAACAAAACTCTGATTAATGGTTTTTTACACGATCATTTCAGTTTTTATTTCAGTCTCCATTTCAGTCGAATTATCAGTTCATCCTGTATGTAAAAAGAAAAAACTGAAACGGAGAGGGAGGACCAAAGACCTTACAACGTTGTAAGATTTATTTCCTCCTCCGGGGGTCAACCCTCCAACAATTCATATAGAAATAAATATCATCCAAGATATCGTACCTACAAAGTTTCAACCCTATGGTACCAAAATTGCGCCTTCTATCGTGTGAACAAGATTTATTTCCCCGGGGGTCAACCCCCCAACGAATTCGCATTAAAACCTATCCCATTCAATATATCCTACGAAACTACCTACGCACGAACTTTCAATCCTATTGCTCCAAAATTACGCCCTTTATCATGTAAACAAGATTTATTTCTTCCCCCAGGGGGTCAACCCCCCAACCAATTCGAACCAAAACCAATTCCATCCAAGATATCTTTCGAAAATATCTACCTATACAAACTTTCAACCCTATTGCTTCAAAATTGCGCCCGTTATCGTGTAAACAAGTAAACAACGTTATAAATACATAAGTACTTACATACGAACATATATATATATATATATATATATATATATATATATATATATATATATATATATATATATATATATATATATATATATATACAGGGCCGGATTTAGGCATGGGCCACATGGGCCCAGGCAACAACACCGAGATCTAAGGACTCGAGGCTGCCGAGTGACGTCACAACAGGCAGGCAGACCCGAAGCAATAGGTTTTTTGAAATTTTTGAAGGGCTTTCGGTTTAAAGAGGGTACCAGTCGTCAACTGAGCCCTTCTTTGTACCCCATTCGATTTTATTATGGAAAAACTAAATTTCAAAGCAAATATCATTACTATCAAAACTTATGTAATCAAAGTATTCAATTTGCGAATTTTGCATGACGCCAATCGATCGTTTAATTTTCCACAGTAATTTTTAACGAGTGTATTTACTGTACAGGTAATCACAATTTTTGCAATCTCATGAATTGTATAAATATTACATTTACTATCATTATGTAGATGGTCGTTTTCTGAGAGAAATTTCAAAATATATTGAGTAAGAAATGCCCGTTTATTATGAACTGTTAAAAAAGTTTCCTCGAAATCATCTGAAATTTTGTAACATATAAAACTATTCGTACGATAACGTATTTGGGATAAAGCAATTTTCCGCGACTGAAACTTTTAATAAGGTTGAAATTATCTTCGACATTGAACTCATCATTGAACAATGAACACATCATTACAGGCCCGGTAGAATATTTCAATCTGAATAATGTGACTTTACTAGTATCATTTATTTTGAACCAGCCTTTAGGCAGTTGAAATGAGTTCAAAACATTAAGAAACTGTTCAAAATCATAATATAAAGATCTTTCTTCACAAGCTTTAAATTCGATCTTACTATTTCTAATTGCATTCGCAAAACTTTTATTTTATTAATTCGTGTAGTTTTTCATCACGACTAAGGCGAAATTTATTTGTTTTTGATAAATAAGAAGGACAAGTTGGGAGTTTGGTGGGCACAGCATCGTGTTTTAGTCTAGGAATTTTAAACGAACAGTTATATACTCGCTGGTTCTGGAATCCGTTCCAGTAGAACAAGTGATTATATTTTCCTTGGCAAAATGTAATTCACAGACCCTAGAGAACTTCGATGGAGAAAAATTTTCCCGATGAATAGCTGCCACCCATTTAGCAGACATCACTTCATCCGTTGGAAAAAGGAAAAGGTGTACTTTTGGTCCATTTTTATAGTTACCGCGGCATCCCGGTACACAGCAACTATATGGCATTATGAATATTTCATTTCAATGACACACCACTACCATTACACAAAAATAGCACACTAATTAATCCTGTTACAACAAATCACAAAAAAAAAACAAGGGAGAAAAACCCACGTCGCTTCTGTGAGGAAGTAAACAAACACTGAAAAAGTAGGGTTAAGCGGTGAAGCAGAATTCACTTATACCTCGCTGTGCTTACGTCACGCCACTTTGACGTCAGAGTCCTCAGTCCTTGTATTCTCGGTGTTGTTGGCCCAGGGCGGCAAATTTTGAAGGCCACTTAAATTTTGCTAAAAAAATCAAGAGCTTTTTATGCAGAATTTTTTTTTCACTCAAATTTATACATCAATTACTCAACAGATATTGAAGCTCCTTTTTTTTGTTGTTGATTTTAGTTTATGTGGTTTTAAAATGAGTGAAAAAAATATTAATTTATGAATGGTTGGTGAACAATAATAAGACAAAAAACAATATGAAGGACAACTGGGTTTTTTTAAAATCTCGTGGGCAACAAGTGACGAAACATGTAACTTTTCCTTCAATCCATATTTTTCAGTTAATTATGATAACAATAATTGTACTATGTTTAGTTTAACAGCTAAAACGATATTTTGAGGTGTAAAAGAAAATCATAGATTCTCTGCAAATATTCCACATAACAAAGTACTAATTAGCATTATTCCTAGATCATAGTTAGTGATTATATAAAGCTATGACATTATGTATTAATATGTTATTCGAATTTATTTTCAAGATATTGTTCGAATAGTATTATTTGCCTGGCAAATTGTCGCGTTTGGGAGGCGGGGGCGGCGAAATGCTTTGGGCCCATGGGTGGCAAATTCGTTAATCCAGCCCTGTATATATATAATATATATATATATATATATATATATATATATAATATATAATATATAAATATCTATATATATATATATTAATATATATATATATATATATATATATATATATATATATATATATATATATATATATATATATATATATATATATATATATATATATGTATATATATATATATATATATATATATATATATATATATATATATATATATATATATATATATATATATATAGAGAGAGAGAGAGAGATACATATATGAAATTGAGTTTTTGGTGTCAAGCATCATGAACAGTCATGAAACGAAAAACTAACTTTGCTAGTTGGTGAATATTTTGACGAAGAACTATCATCTACAAAACGGTTCATATTTTAATAAAAAGTTCATAGAAACACTTCAAAATCTTGTGATTGTAGGATACAATAAAAATTTAGAAATGACACAAGTGTTGAATGAAATAGAATTGATTTATATGTTTCATATCAGAAACATATTCATATAGCGCTTATTGCACTTAATATATATTAATAACATCCTAATATGAAAAAGGTTGTATAACAGAAATATTTGAATTGAATATACTTCAAAATTTAAGTAGGTACCTTAACCCTTTCCGGCCCAAATTATTTTTTTGTGGAAAAAATATTATGTATGGTTTGATAATGGTTTAGTAGAGATACTCGATGAAAATGAAACAAATTTCAAGATAAAAAAACACAAGGATTATCCTGCAGGATGTGGTCACTCCACATAACCAGTAGGAACATATAACCAAACAATATAACCTATTTTGCGTAATATAACATGAAACATTTTTTGTCATGTTTCAAACACAATTCTACTTTGCACGCTGAACATTTCTTACAAATCATACAAGTCATCTGCAGGAAGATTTTCTAAATATTCTGTTATTGGGTTCCCAACCCTCCCGGATTGCCCGGATGACTCCGATAATAATGGCCAACCTCCCGGGGTGACTAAGGACCCCGCACATTTAGTTAGAAAAAATAACGACAGCTAAATTCGCTAATTTGGATATATTATAGATACTGGCTACCTACACAACATATCAATTTTAAATTCTGTTCCCACGACTGGTTTAGGATATAGAATGGTCCAAATATATATGTTCAAAAAAATCATATTCATAATTTCAGAAAATGATGTTAACATACAATTTTTTAATGTAATATGATAACTTCACTAAAAAACCGTTCTTTAAAGGAAGCCATCCAAATAACTTGAAAATGAGCCCAGCATATACAGGCTGTTTACTCGATGAGTTTGTGTATGTGGCTTCAAGTTCGACAGTTTTATGCCAAAAAACTCTATTTCAAGCTTCATTGATAACAAACGATATTCAAAACAGTGAAACAAAATACAGCTTCCTACCATGTATAGTTTAGAAAAAAAAGTGGTCCAAAAGTTAAAATCACAGAATTTTTTTCTTTATTACTTGAAAATTTTTTATTTGTGAGGTACTGGAGAGTAAGTAAGTCGAATAGTCTATAAAAAGTACATATCATGTTGAAACTGGCGTTTCTATACCGTATGTTCATTTTTACAGGCATACCTCGTAGATAAAAATGTATTAATTATTTTTCATCTTGAGGTGATATTAATTTAGAAATTGATGGAGCTCATCTCGATATTAACCTTGTTAGGTTGCGACTATTTTCGAGATATAAAAATGCTACAAAGTATCAGCTATGGATTCAAAATAATTGTCGGGGTACTACTGTACCTGTAAATCAGGTCCAAGAACACTCGGAACATCTGCTCATGTGGCAATGGTGTTGTTATACCTTGGTTATTCTGGTATGCTCCCGCACGTGAAATATCCTTTTACTAAAATTATAGATGATTCGGTAAAAACCCGATTTCAATTGATATTCAAATGTGAAAAGAATTATTCATTCGGGATACTAGACTTATGGTCAAAGAACGTATTTCACTGTACCTGTATCTTGAAAAGTGAGTCTATGGATCTGGAAGAAGCGATTCCAAACCCCCCTGAACAATACAAGCTGAATATAAATACTATTCTTACTTGTCTTGTTGAAATCCAATCAGTCCCATTAGAATCATTAGATACACTCTCATTTTTCGACATTAGGAAACGAACATACGGTATGTGAACTTTAGTTTTAACATGAATGTGGCCTGTTTTTTAACTATTCGATTTGGCAATGAACTCATTTATTTTTCCAGTACCTCACAAATAATCCCTGTACAAAATATAAAGAAGAAAAATTCGGTGATGTCAAATTAGACCATCATAGTTTCTAAATTGTACATGGTAGAGAGTTGTACTTTTCGTCTACTATTTCGGGTATTCTTTGTTATTATTAAGTAAGAAATAAAGCCTTTCGAAACATAATTGTCGAAGTCAAGACCGTGTACACAAACCCATCGAGTAAACAGCCTGTATATGTTGGACTCAATTTTGAGTTATATGAGTGACTATCGTCAAGCTATAGCTTCCCACTGAGGTTATCGCATTTCACAGAAAGTCTGTATGTTAACAGCATTTTCTAAAATTGTAAAGATGGTTTATCGAGACATTGACATTTGGACCACTCTATATCCCTAACCAGCCGTAGGAACAGGATTTAAAATTGATATGTCTCATAGCTGGCCAGTATCTATAATATATCCAAAAATTAGCGAATTTAGCTGTCGTCATTTTTTCTAACTAAATGTGCGGGGTCCTTTCCCCAGTTTTTTTAAAATTATACGCAACCGCGCTCTACTAATCAAACTTCGATTTTTAATGATTATGATTTTGTGGTAAAAAACTGTCAAATATTAGAAGCAGAGTATTTATATAAATTAAAAATAAATAAATGATTGACATTTTCTTCAACCCCCTTCCTACTTCCTACTAAACTCTTTAAATAATCTCCCGGGTTGGTTCTTTCGAAAATTGGCAAGCCTATTGGCAGTAGGTAGGTACTTCAAACTTGCTTCCTCAGAACTAAAATAAGATAACACAATTACGTAAGTGCCCAGTGGTCACTTCAGGAGGCCCCAACAAAATTAGTAATTTCGAAAGAAAGGAAACATTTACGTTCAATATATTCATGAAAATGCATAAGTAAGATATAAGTGAATAACTTTGGAGCCATTTTTCCACCATTCATAAATAAAAATAACATATTCTCACTATTTCAGCAGATCCTTTGAGAAGTGTCCAACTATAGTAAACGAATGAACGTTATACGCGCTTCGACTTATTTCGGTCTGTCTTCGATGAACACGTCAAATTTTGCTATGTTAGACAATCCACAAAACACACTGATATACTGAAAAATAGCCAACGAGCAGTTTTACTATGACTAACAAACTGCCCTGAAAGGGTTAAGAAAAGAATATTATGATTAAAATTGTCACTAAAATGAAAAATTTTTATGTTGTGTTGGAGAAACATAAAGAAACCAAACTTCTTGTCATTTAAACGGCAAACAACCAAAATATGATTTAATAAGACAAAAACTGATCCCACACAATATTTTTACTTTAGAATTCATGGAAAACACTTGAAATGAGCTCCAAAAAATAAATCGTAAATAATTTCAACAATTTCCATTACATCTTCCTTATGTGCAACAATTAAGCAAGATATTTTGAAGGAAAGGTAGAATTAGATAAAAATGAAATTAACTCTATTGTTTCACATTTTTAATGATTTTTTGCGTCATGAACAATAATTTTATACATTTCCATAAAATATCTATACACACAATCATAAAATGATACAAATCAGTCGAATAAATAAAATCTATAAAATATCAATTATAAAAAGAATGAATTGAAAAGTAGCTCTTGGTTTCCGCTTTAAGCACTACTAACCAACTGGAAATTATAATAATTATGAAATATTAAATTGCGTACGATACTTTTTACAGTCCAAGAGAAATTGCAGCACCTCTTGGAATTAGAGAAAAATAATATATCCTAAGAATCAACTGAAGAATTGAGATCTATTTACAGAAAATATAAGTTCAATACTTTTTAAATTAATATGCATATGTAAATACTTTTTATATTCATATGCAATTGTAAATACTATCTTCTAATAAGTTTAAATTTTCCGATAAATAAGAGGATATTAGTTTTGGTTAACACTCTGCTATTATAATTGATTAACACGTTGACTGCCATGTCGGAAAAAAAATATATTGCTGTGAGGCCACATCTTTTTTTTGTGTTTTTATGCTTAAAATTGTATGTTATTTTTAACTAACGAGAATTGAAATTTAATTTCAACCCCTGAATATGATTTACCCCGTGCATTATATTTGATTCACGCGGCGCTCAAACAATTAGGGCCGCGTGAGTCATATATAACTTACTATGCCATTTCGTCTAAAATCACGTCTCGACTTGTTCTAATCTATTAGTACTACACGTTCAGATGAAGTCATATTCAATGGCTCTGACAAGAGGAATAAATGGTTCACAAAATAAGCTTTGGAACTGATTATTGGATTTGCAGTAGTCGATGCACAAATAATTCTGATTTTTACGTTTTTGTTATTCCTAATTGAATAAAGATTATTTTATGCAAGGATCATTATTTCAGTGATAATAATACATATTTGATATGATTGAAAATTAAAATATTAGGAAAAATACGTTATATTTTAACTGATATTGGAAATATTATCTTAAGAAATAACCTGAACGCCAGGCCAAATACATCAAATTGTTCCTGGCGCCTTGCTTATTCGATTGAGTATGCATTTGCTTTAAACTGTGAACTCTCCACGATACACGCGGCTTCATAATCAAAACCTGCTTGGAGTTATATACAACTCACGGAGCGCCCCGATCTCGGAGCTGTGTGAGTTGTAATTAACTCACATGGCAGTCAACGTGTTAAGTTGAGAAAATGAGTCAATAGACAAAATAACTAATATTGAAGTTTCGCTTATCACTTGGTGAAACATGATTAAATACTGATATTTAAAATAAAAACACTTGGCTTTAAGTTTCACAAATATATTGAATAAAAATTAACAATTAAATTAGTCAACTAGTTTCGGGTTATGGGCCCATTATCAAGACTGAACAGAAAAATACTCAACAAGCTCATTTATAATATTGATTTTAGTAGAGGGGAAATTTGGTATTCAACTTGTTCATTTACGATGGGGTAATTCCTCTTAATGGCACTACTAATTTCTAAAATTTCCAACAGGTCAAGACGCTTGCCCTTTTTACCTGGGTGGAGGCATATCGTTTTCTCGAAGTCGATGAAATGGTTAAATTTTATACAATGCTCTGAGAAACCAGTGGTGTTTCTTTTAAACAAAATTGACTTTTTATGTTCTTCTACGCGAGTGTTGATTTTTCTGCCTGTTTGTCCGATATAAAAGGATGGGCCATCATTACAAAAGATTTTGTAAACACCACTGTTTTCTCCAATATTGTTCCTATCTTTGTTATTGACTAAGAGTGACTTTAAATTACGTTTATTTGTACATATCGTCGTTGCCGCGGTGAAACCTCCTATGTGACACAAAAACCAAAACGTGATTTTGATATCATTGGAAACAAGATTTTACCACCTATGTGCTAGTTGAAAGCATTCATGTGTTGAAAGAACATAACACGGTTTAAATTGATCAAAAAGAATCTTCCTATGTGTAAGAGTTATCCGCTCCGCTAAAGGTACCATACAAATCACCTATGTGACAATTCCAAGGCTCAGACGTTACATAGGTGGTTTCACAGTAGTTTATCGCTGTGGTTGAAGTTTTGTTTTTTCTGGGAAAAAGGTACTATTAAATTATTTACAAATCAGTTATTTGCTTCTCCTGTCAAACCATGTTTTTGTCACTTAGTAGTTTTCACCGCGGCAACGACGATATGCTTTTAATACCGTTTTGTGATAATCTGTTGATGATTTTATTACTAATTCCTGGAATATAGTTTATTAAATGATATTTTTGTTCGCCTTTTATGACTGGTGAGGGATAAATTGAATTTAGAATATCCTTATGTCGTTTTTTCTTTATCATTTGATCAATCAAGATGTCTTTATAGCCGTTATTTATTGCTAATAATTTTAAAATATTAACTTCCTTAGTGAAATTTTCTTCAGAAAGAGGAATGGCAGAAAGTCTATGTATGAGTGAGTGAAATGCACTTAATTTAATTTTAATTGGTTGACTGCTTTTTATTATTTTAATTAAATTAAGTGCATTTCACCCATTCATACATAGACTTTTTGCCATTCCTCTTTCTGAAGAAAATTTCACTAAGGAAGTTAATATTTTAAAATTATTAGCAATAAATAACGGCTATAAAGATATCTTGATTGATCAAATGATAAAGAAAAAACGACATAAGAATATTCTAAATTCAATTTATCCCTCACCAGTCATTATATTCCAGGAATTAGTAATAAAATCATCAACAGATTATCACAAAACGGTATTAAAAGCATATGTACAAATAATAGTTATTTATGTACCAAGTGCGTTATATAGATCATTATGCCCTGAGGGAAACATTCGGCCCGAGGGCCTCTGGCCCGAGGGATGAATGTTGCCCGATGGGCATAAGGATCTAGTAACGCACGCGGTGCATACAAGATTTTATTTTTCACGAGAAAATTATTATATTATGATGAAAAAGCGATTTCAAAATCGTTTCATTGCTCCTATCCATTTTCCTTCTCATAGTAGGCATGTCATTGGTTGATATTTTGAAGTTTGTGAATATATTTGTCATCATATTCAGTGAATGTCATTGCTGCTTTCTTTGTGTAGTCTTATAGAAATAATGGAAATGAAAATGAATTTACCCAAGAATATCATAGAAAATGCAGCCAAAGCTGCGAATAATTCATTGCCGGAGAAATCCAGAGTCGTATACGACAAGGATTATGAAGTATTTAATCAATAAAATTTGCTTCATTTCTCCTAGTACAATAAGCGGGCGTTTTGAATCCAATGGCCTAGGGCATAATGAGTGTGTTTATAGCAACCGTATCCAAGGTGAAATAAACATATTATATACAAGTGACTATTTCACTCATTCCATTTTTAGTGAGAAAGTTTCCATAGCTACTCTCGTTTCACAGCGATAAAACATGCAAGCCGGCAAAACTTACTATGTTAGTATTTCAGCGACAATATTTTGACGTTTCTCACATGAATCGTTATTTCCTTGACTTTCTGAAATGTGACCATATTACTGTAAGACATATTTTCTCGTGAAATAGTCATGTCGAATACCACTCGAGATGAAATTTAAGCAGGTAAAATTTCTCTCTTGTAACATTCAAGTTTGTTGCTTAGACAATTTCGCTCATGACATTTTTTCCAAAATCACTCGCCTGACGGCTCGTGATTTTGATACAAATGTCATTCGCGAAATCGCCTAAGCAACAAACTTTCATATTACAATCGAGAAATTTTGCCGGCAAAATTTCATCTCTAGTGGTATTATATATGAAAAATAAACGTAATTTAAAGTCACTCTTAGTCAATAACAAAGATAGGAACAATATTGGAGAAAACAGTGGTGTTTACAAAATCTTTTGTAATGAATGCCCATCCTTTTATATCGGACAAACAGGCAGAAAAATCAACACTCGCGTAGAAGAACATAAAAAGTCAATTTTGTTTAACAGAAACACCACTGGTTTCTCAGAGCATTGTATAAAATTTAACCATTTCATCGACTTCGAGAAAACGATATGCCTCCACCCAGGTAAAAAGGGCAAACGTCTTGACCTGTTGGAAATTTTAGAAATTAGTAGTGCCATTAAGAGGAATTACCCCATCGTAAATGAACAAGTTGAATACCAAATTTCCCCTCTACTACAATCAATATTATAAATGAGCTTGTTGAGTATCTTTCTGTTCGGTCTTGATAATGGGCCCATAACCCGAAACTAGTTGACTAATTTAATTGTTAATTTTTATTCAATATATTTGTGAAACTTAAAGCCAAGTGTTTTTATTTTAAATATCAGAATTAGCCGAAATAATTCCTCTCAATTATATCTAGAAATAATATGTGATGAGCATTTCGATATATCACAATTGGACTTTTCTGGAGAAATTTGCAAATATTCACTTAACCCCTTTTGAAAAAATTGTACCTCTTACTCAAATATATACACTAATATTGCTAATTAATGATACTTAATTATCAGGCATATATCCCTGAAATATGGAAGTATTATATCATTCCAGAATATGAGCAGAACATTGATTAGTTACTATTGCAAATATTAAGAATTAAAAGTTAAATCATTTGGGAGGATTATTATCATTTGAGTTTTCCTTATAAGTGAAAAAATTAACAGAAGGTCTTATTCCACTATTTTATTCTTTAATTTTGAGACAAGACAAAATTGAAAATTCTTCTCTTCTCTTATGAACTCAAGTAATATTATTTTTCATTTAGATTTAATGGTACATAAACTTTCTTGTACTTGCTATATCATACAAATTTGTAATTAAACTCTTTCGATCTGATACTTTTCGAATAAAATATTTGAAAGTTCAATTTTCAAGATAACGTTTGAACGATTTAGATTTAACAACTGAAAATTTAAAATTTGTTGTGCAGTTTGAAAATATTATAACTTCAGAAATATCCAAAGATTAATAAATAGTATTTATTTAAAAAAATCATTATTTATCTTTAAATAATTACAGATTGCAATTGTTCACAAAAATAGTACACCAAATGTAAAAAAATTGCCATTCTACTGAGTATCCCAAAAACAATGTATTAACTTTATAAAACCTCAGATTTTCAAAAAAGAAAGAATTGAGGAACTGAAAAATTATCTATCTTTATAAGATTTTAAGATGCTTCACAATTAAAATAAAAGTAGGACATACAGTCTTCACGATTCTGCAAATTTTATAACAAACTACACGTAATTCATTAAACAAAAGGTTAACTTAAAGAAAAAATTCAATCTTAAAAAGTTTTTTGATTAGTTTGTTCTTTACATTCACTACTAACAACTGTTCCTTACTTATGATAACTTTCTTTACGATATTTTCAAAATGGTTTCGAACATTTTATAGTTCATAAACACCAATATATTTTAACTTGGAATGTATAATTTTAATAAACCAGAAATGTATTATAGCTCGCCTTGAAAAATTAAGAGAAAGATGAAGCTTTAAATTTCATGTTACATTTATGACTATATATTCTAGCTATCGATGTATAACATAAACCTCGAACGAATATATAATTCCATTACGAGATATAAAAATTCTCTGAATCTAAGTTTATTTTCTATCTATTTTGAGTAGTTTTATGTAAAACTACTTTATAAATTGCAATATGTGAAGTAAATATATTACTAATTATCTTAGAATATGAAGTATTTGCAAATTTATCTTATACGAAAAGTTATGACAATAATATGAACAGGATGAATGATACTCTTTCATAATCATTATTACACTTAATTGGTAAAAATAAAATGAAATAATTATCTCTATATATTATATACTTTGAATTTTACAAACCGAATACGAAGTAAAGCAACGATATATTTTCTATTACACAGATTCACAATTAAATTTTCTTTGAAAACTTTTATAGTTTTCAATGTTTATCACAGGCCTACACAGCATAATTTGTTATATCAGAAACAAGTTACTCTGCTGTATTATGCATTTTAATGAAAAGTAGCTTTAATAAATGCTAAATTTTAGTCGCATGGAGGAAGTTCTACCATTTTTCTCAGTTATGGACGGACACTTTCAGCCTCATTAAAACTAAAGAAGCGGAAATCTGACATTAATTACGCTTCACAGGTCAATGATAAAGTGTAGAAAATATCAAAAGGACTGAAAAAAAATTTGTCGCATTTGCAGATGTCATTTAGAACTTTGAATTTTTTATATCAGGAAACGAAGGATCCACAATGAAATATATCTTAGTTGTTTCCGATTTTAAAATAACGATATTAACATACCAAAATCAAATTTGGCACATTGCATTGATTATTTCACATATAATGAAAATTTGTAATATGGTGTTTATCTTTCTATAGATCTTTGCGTTGAGATAGGTGTTATTAAGGGGAGAAAATATATTTCAACCAATTGAATTATTTTCCCATAAACTTTAAAGAAATAGATTAAATTATATTTTCAGAGTAAGGTTTTAGTATGAATTTCAATTTTTAAAGACAATTATCAATTAAATCATTCTAACAGAAGAATTCTTTTCAAAATATGAACTTTGAATAAATTATAATTCTACTTTAAAATAAAATTGGAACCAAATCTTTTATCAAGAAATTAATCATATTCAAAACTTTTTTCGGTGACTTATTTCGATTAAATATTGAAAAATTAATTACCAGCAATTGATTACTGAAAAATTGATTCTTGGAAATGACTAGAGTGTCTATAAAAACATTACGAATCGTTAGTAAACTTTAAATCTTGCAAATAAACTTTTTCAAATTCCTATGGCAATTTTATATGATGTATAGCTCACATATTATGCCCCACTTAAGATATACACATAAGATTCAATAACATAAATTCATGACTATCCATAAATTGAATGCCACCGTTTAATTTAAATTTTTTCATATGTATGAATAATTTCTTTTGAAAACACTTTTTGGAAAAAAATATTGTAATGGGTGAATGTTTAATGTGAATGAATGCGAGCAAAAATATTAATTAATGGAAGGCTGATCTTCCAAAAGTAATTCCAGGTTAATTGGAGTAAGAATAGATTGAGATTATATTGAAAATTAACACCATATACTATTGATTGTTTAGAATTTAAAAATTAATAAAAATGACAGAATAAAAATAAGGGGAATTGCTATGTAATGTTTCAGACAAACAAATAAAATTTTATATAAAACTGCTATGATAAAAGCACACAATTTCACTAATTTCGATATAAAATTACGAAACATTGCCAAACAATGAATATTTGATAGGTTTCGATTCCCTAAAACCAAGTAAAATTTCTTTGAAGATTTCAACACTCTAATTCCTATCGACCTAGACCCGAAATTCGTTTCGTCGTTCAGGTAGAACTTCCCCAGGACTCTCTTAACCAATCTACTTATCGGAAATGCCCGAAACTTGACGTTCTAGGGAATCGCACTCGGCCAGGTCCTCGCCGTTCTGCTGATACAGACTAGAGAAGAGTTCGGAGTCGATGCTGTCGTAGTACTCTTTCCTGTTCCAAGTGAACGTTTCCGCCGTTTGAAACTTGCGACTGGCCGAACTCTCGTCGGTTGCGGAACGCTGAGACCGGTCCAGGGAATCGGGAAATTCGCCATCTACCGGCCGGCGCTCAAACGAACAGGGACTCCATCGATACAGAAATCTTTCGCGACTTGCCGGATTTGAGGAGGTGTCCTGAAACAAGATTTATGTAATTATAATCAAACGCGAAATGTGAAGATGCTTGAACAAGATCTGAAAATATGAAAGTTTAACAAAAAAAATGAAAAATCCTGTCGCTTTATATTATGTATTGAGTAGCAAACACAATGAAATAAATTAGGAACTTTTGACGGTAACTTAAGGAAAATAAAATCAGAATTATTTATATTAGCATTTATATATTATAAGAAACTTCTTTCCAAAAAAATTTTGATATTAAACTGTAATTTTGTCGAGGGCTTACATTGAGATCAAACAACATGTATATATTTATATTTGAGTACGAGAAATTTAAGCAAGACGGATAATTCTCAATTAGAAACTTAAAATGAAAAAATTTCATTTTTCACAAAACAATTAGGCAGATTCTGTCAAATGATTTGAAATTATTGAAAAGACAAACAAACAATTTAAGAGCTGCAAGAAATATGAATGTTTAGTCCATCACTCAATCTTTTACCCTTGGCAACAAGGAGAAACATTCAGCAACAAAATATTCCTCTATGTTCCTCCGGAAAAAAAAGGAAGTATGTGTCAGGGAGGCGGGCAGCTTGAGTTTGGGATTAACTCCTTCAGCCAGATTAGAGGAAACACTTGTATGTATATACAAGTGCATTTAGGATAGGTGAGACGGGATATTTATGGAACAGAGGAAGTGTGGGTAGGGTTCAGAGGATTCATACTGTCCCAGCATTCGCCTTGTAAGTTTGCAAGCAGTGACTTACATTACCATGGGGAAACCTCTGAGAAAAACTCATGGCAGACCAGTCGGCCCCGGGGTTTGAACCTGAGACCTCCCAAATACTAGCCAGCGTACGCTAAGTACTCGACTAACTAGCTTGGTGTGTGCAGTGAAGTACGAAAACGAATAAATTGTAACGTGTAAATTCTCCGCTTAACTGCCGTTACTGAATTCTACATTAAAATACCGTGATTCACGCTATCAAATACTACCTTACTTTTGTTTCACCTATGAATAATAGACTCGTCCAGTTAGGAATGACTTGCGTACGACGAGAATATCGAGATAGCGTCGGATTTGCACGTATAACATCCTCCTCTTTTGGCAAGTATCTGTTGAAGATACAACGTCGTTAAGTGTCAAATTACATTCAATATCTATAGAACGAATATTCAGTAAATTAAAATTATTAAGTATCTGTGGCGTCTGATAGACGGTAAGTTATGAGAAGAAATCTCGACATACTCGACTAACTAGCTTGGTATGTTCCTCCGGTGGAACTGTAGTTTTATAAACTCTAAATTTCAAATGACTCATTCATAATTGATAAATCCGCTTCTGTGAAATCGTTGATTTGTTCCAGGTCTTGTCCTTGCCATCGTAAATTAAGTTAGTAATAATTCTGATATTATGTTATTTATAACTCACTCCACCGACGTAGTAGCATTAATTTACGAAAGGATATAAATCTGAAATAGACTACATATTTAACCCGATAATACGTTCGTCGTAAAGAAGGGTGGTATTGTTATTTATAGCCAGAATTGCTCACTGAAACTGTTAATTTTACGCTAAAAGGCATTCTCGAGAACTTTCAACTTGTATTGTTGTTTTAATAAATATCTCACCTGGACTTTCTGTAATTATATTCACAGAGAGTTCAAATCGATAATTATTTTTGAAAATAATATAATTATGATAGTTACAAGTTACAAGCTATTGAAGATGATTCGGCATACATTGTGAAAAAATTACTGGGGTTTTTAAAAAAATTCAAAACGAATATCCAAGAAAATACGAATCCTAGAAGAACTATGACACTGATTGAAATTTCCGCAATTTGTACTTTCTATAGGTATAAATATATATATATATATATATATATATATATATATATATATATATATATATATATATATATATATATATATATATATATATATATATATATATATATATATATATATATATATATATATATATATATATATATATATATATATTTATATATATATATATATATATATATATATATTTATATATATATATTTATATATATATATATATATTTATATATATATATTTATAAATTTATATTTATATATATATGTATACCTGTTTCTTTTTGAATTGATAAGGTTGATACTCGGTTAAAATTGATAACAGTATTATATGAAAAATAAATGTTTGATTTCAACGATTAAAACAATAATTGTATCTATCATGCAGCGTTACACCACACAGTGGCTTCATCAGATAGAAGTGCATATTGAAATCTCGGTATATCAACTTAAATAAATTTAAGTATCTAAAAGAAACAAGGAAATTAAATAGTGGGATGATGGATGAGTATTCCTTCGAGAAAACTTGTACAAACTACATTAGATATTAAATTTATCTGTCTATTCAATAAGTTATTAGAATTTTCATACCAGGCTTCATAAAAAGTCAATTTCAATACTCTACCTTCTCTACGTGAAGTCTGGAAATCTGTATTAAATGAATGAATAATTTTCATTTAATAAATGATTGGGATAATTATTCATTGTTTTCAAAACAGCGTTTATGTTCTTTGACTATTTTTCTGAAGTTTCTATGTGTTGTACCGATATACATTTTGTCACAAACAACTTAGAGCCAACCCCAATTTTGGGGTAGTAATAAAATTTACGTTAATTGATATATGAAGATTTCAGTATTCAGTTCTATCTGATGAAGCCAGTTTGTGGCGAAACGCCTCGTCATTGATTCAATTATACTAATCATTAAGAACAAGCGTTTTTCTATTAATTTGAATATATAACTTCATCTAACCTCATAATTCTACTATTATACACAAAAATAAAAATTTCAAAAATAAAGGCGTCACTAGATAAGTAATTGACTCTCCCTATAAAATACCAACATAACTTATAGTAAATAAATAATATAACATAAAAATAAACAATCAGACATTTGGAATTAAGTGAAGCGTAACAAATTTTTGCAAGGCATCCTCGTGACGCATTCATTACCTTCGTATGCGACAGCTATTACGCTGAAAATAAATTGGAAATTCGAGTAAGTCTTGCAATTAATATCGCCTCGAGTGAACGGTTGCGATAACATAGAATGGTTAGTGAAAGATTAATTGTGCGAAGAATATCATCTATAAACATGCGGTATCAATACATAATTCCCAGAGAAAAACCGTTCTTAAATTATGAAGCAATAACTTTTAACATAATACGAAATTTTAACTAGAAGGAATTTTCTTGTGATTTGAAAACTTCTACGCAAAAACGATATACAGGATGAAAACATCGATTTTTATTCCATTTTAGTATTCAGTTTATATAGGCCGGTCAGTTTAGACATTGAAAATTGAAAATTTAATAATCATTTAAAAAGTTTTTAAACTTTGGTCAAGTGAATGCTACGTAGAGAAAGTAACAAACCTCATTTTGCAACCTTTTCCGAACTCCGGAACATTGTTAAAATTGCAATAACATTGTATTTAGCCTTATGCTTGCGAAAAAAATTCCAAAAGTTCTGCAAACTTGGAGTAGTATTAACTGACCAAAAAAATTCCAAAAGTTCTGCAAACTTGGAGTAGTATTAACTGACCAAAAAAATTCCAAAAGTTCTGCAAACTTGGAGTAGTATTAACTGACCAAAAAAATTCCAAAAGTTCTGCAAACTTGGAGTAGTATTAACTGACCAAAAAAATTCCAAAAGTTCTGCAAACTTGGAGTAGTATTAACTGACCAAAAAAATTCCAAAAGTTCTGCAAACTTGGAGTAGTATTAACTGACCAAAAAAATTCCAAAGGTTCTGCAAACTTGATAGATAATTCGAAAAAATATACCGAACAGTTGTATAAATTTTCAACCTTTTAAGTTGACCGGAACATGTTTATTTATAATTTTTTTAATTCGTGGAAATTTTTTCGAGCAAGATGGTATCGAAATAATTACAAAAGTTCTGAAACTTGGTTGCAAATTTAGAAAACATCTATTCTGATGCATATGCAAATTTGCAACCTTGTACGCGGTCCGGATCATTATGCAATTTGCAAAAATATAAAAATCCAAAAATCATATTTTTGCAAATTGCATAAAGTTCCGGACCGCATACAAGGTTGCAAATTTGCAAATGCATCAGAATAGATGTTTTCTGAATTTGCAGCTAAGTTTCAAAACTTTTGTAATTATTTCGAGATCATCTTACTAGAAAAAATGACCACGAATTAAAAAAATTATAAATAAACATGTTCCGGTCAACGTAAAAGGTTGAAAATTTATACAACTATTCGGTATATTTTTCCGAAATATCTATCAAGTTTGCAGTACTTTTGGAATTTTTTTGGTCAGTTTATCAAAGAAAAACGTTAATTTTGCAACCTTGTACGCGGTCCGGATCATTATGCAATTTGCAAAAATATAAAAATCCGAAAATCATATTTTTGCAAATTGCATAAAGTTCCGGACCGCATACAAGGTTGCAAATTTGCAAATGCATCAGAATAGATGTTTTCTGAATTTGCAGCTAAGTTTCAAAACTTTTGTAATTATTTCGAGATCATCTTACTAGAAAAAATGACCACGAATTAAAAAAATTATAAATAAACATGTTCCGGTCAACGTAAAAGGTTGAAAATTTATACAACTATTCGGTATATTTTTCCGAAATATCTATCAAGTTTGCAGTACTTTTGGAATTTTTTTGGTCAGTTTATCAAAGAAAAACGTTAATTTTGAATAAAAAAAATTTTCCGTGCCTTAAATTGGTTGCAAATTTGATACGTAATATGAAATAATATATTCAATACTACTCCAAGTTTGCAGAACTTTTGGAATTTTTTTCGCAAGCATAAGGCTAAATTCAATGTTATTGCAATTTCAAGAATGTTCCGAACTTCGGAAAAGGTTGCAAAATTTCATAGTTTGTGTTTTTATCTCTTTCCAGGCCCTACATTAAAGTTTAAAAACTTTTGGAATTACTGTCAATTGATTATCTCAAACTAACTGGCCTAATAACTATTGAACGAAAGACATATTTAACAAATGCATCCTAACAAAATTTTGAATTTCGTAGGGCACTCAAAGGAGAAAAAAGATATTCAATAAATTGTATACCGTACATAAAAAAATAATAAACCAAAGAACAATTAAAGTCTAAACCGAAATTCCACGGAATCCATTATTAATCATAAAATAAACCGTGGAATTCATGAGAACAAAGACTGTGCGAGATAAGACTTTGAATGTTATTACCTCTAATTATTTAGATATTTTTATTATTACGAACGCTTTTTCTTTGGGAATGGTTTTTTTGTACGCTAATTTTCCGCCACAGCGGTTTGTTAGTCACGAAATTAATTGCGAAGGCCGCTTGAGCCAAATCAAGGCTACGTGGTCCGGTTCTGGTAGAAACACTTGCACATGCTTGCTCACCTTCTTTTTTGCTGCTCTTAGTAGGTTCGGTAAATGGTAAAAAGTTCGAATGGAAAGAGGTTGGCAAACGTGATGATCTTAAGAACGACTGTATCGAGTCTTGATAAATGAGGTTATGCAATTGATTATACTCTACGAAAAGTCTTACTTACGATGACAAACATTTTTTAACGTTATTTTCAATTTCGCTACAAATTGACATAATCCATTGGAGTTTCTATTGAATTGTAACATCAATTTGTAAAAAACCACTAAACCAGTCCAATGTTGAAAGTTTTACGTGATGCAAAGCTATAAATCGTTCAATAAACGCAAAATTGACGATATTTCATGTATCTTCCTTATTTTCATGGAATATTTCTACGAAATTATATGCACGAGAAACTGTCTAAAATTTTTTTCAAATATATCGTGTGCTGTGTATGTTTTATTGAAATGAATGATAAAACCTAGAGAAAAGAAATTTATTTAAAAAGTCTAATGAAGATAAAGATAAGTATGCCATAATTCACTTATATGCCTCAATATTTTTCTTAAAAAATACTCTTGTAGTACTATAAATGCTGAAACTACACATAAGTTGAACAAAAAATCAAAATTTATTATATTTTACCGCTAAAGTCGAAAATACCTCAATGTAGGTTCACTATTTTTAAACGAAAAAAAAAAAAAAAATATATATATATATATATATATATTTATATATAATATATATATATATATATATATATATATATATATATATATATATATATATATATATATATATATATATATATATATAAGTATATATATAAATATAAAGTATAAACTTTAAAATATAAACTTTAAAATAAAAACACTTGGCTTATGTTTCACAATATAAAAAATCTTTAGATACTGTACTTAGCAGTAATAAAAAGTCGACATGTTTCGAGCTATGAACTCATTATCAAGACTGACAACATATATATATATATAAATATATATATATATATATATATATATATATATATATATATACCGTAAAAGTTAACTTCATAGAAATATTTCATATATAAATATTTTTTTACGAATGTGTTTTAATTCATATAATTAATTAATTTAATTAATATGAAGTGTGTTTTAATTTACTATAAAGTTTTCAACATAGTTGGAATGATGCAATGATTATTAGAAAATAACGAAAAAATTATTGAATTTGAAGATTTAATGAAAATACTAAAATAATGATTGTAATGATAATAGAATGGAGAAAAATATTCCAAACATGCTATGATGATATGAATGATGCAACATAATGAAAGTAAAGAAATTCCATAATGAAGTACAAGTATACTGTGGCACAAATTTATCTTTTTATTAACAATGACAGACTACTGAAGTTTGAAACCTATAACCGAAATAAGCTGACGTTTCGTCACAAAATTCATAACATTCTCAAAAATTTTGAAATATCAAAATTACTTTGACATTAATTTTTTTAAAGAAATTGAAAGGTCGAATTATACAAATTTACAAATTAAATAATTAAGAAGCTATCTTGTGTATTATGTAAGAGTAAGGGTTTCTGTGGTTTCCCTCACCAGTCAAATTAGCAGACCTGACTGCTGATATTGGACTAAATAGCACCTAATTAGAAACAAAAGACGGCCAAACTCGCGAAAAAATTGATGTAACATAATATTCTTTTTTCGACTTCAATTTTTGAATGTTAAAAGTGAAGAAACTTTAACTTGTTAATAAGATTGGAAGAAAACTTCATTCAATAGCCTGTTATTGCTTATAAAAGATGAATGAGTAAAAAACACACACACACACACATATACATATATATATATATATATATATATATATATATATATATATATATATATATATACAGGGTGATTCATTAAGAATGTCCAATCTCTGAACTGTAGATTCTAGACCTCAAAATATAATGATTCTGCTCAACATGCCTCATGCAAATATTGCTAGTTTCCGAGATACGGGGTGTTCAAAGTTTAAATTTAGATTTTGATTTTCGCAATAATTTTTTATGTTTTCACAATTTCTCTTTGAAAATTAGCAATTTTACGTTTTTTGGCATGAGGAATCATAATTTGCACTCTAATTTAACATCGCTAATAGAGGGCGGATGGTTACACTTGTTTGTGTTAATTAAATCAAAGTAAACTTTTTTTGGGCTAAACTTACAACTAAAATAATAAAAAAATATTAAAAAGCGTTAAATTCCACAAAAAAAGTTACTCTTCTTTGATTCGTGTAACTCAATCGGTTATCGAGTTATTTGCTTCTAAAAAGTTCAGTAAATTTTAATTTTTTCATAAAAAATTTTATTATTCCTTAAATATGTAACAATAACAAATTAATTACGAAAGCGGATCATAAAAAGTATTGAAGTAAATGGTGGGCATTTTGAGCATTTGCTTTGAAGTTTTTTATTTTATTATTGATTGATCGATTGAGTTACACGAATCAAAGAAGAGTAACTTTTTTTTGTAGAATTTAACGCTTTTTAATATTTTTTTATTATTTTAGTTGTAAGTTTAGCCCAAAAATGTTTACTTTGATTTAATTAACACAAACAAGTGTAACTAGCGCCCTCTATTAGCAATGTTAAATTAGATTCCTCATGCCAAAAAACGTAAAATTGCCAATTTTCAAAGAGAAATTGTGAAAACATAAAAAATTATTGCGAAAATCAAAATTTAAATTTAAACTTTGAACACCCCGTATCTCGGAAACTAGCAATATTTGCATGAGGCATGTTGAGCAGAATCATCATATTTTGAGGTCTAGAATCTGCAGTTCAGAGATTGGACATTCTTAATGAATATATATATATATATATATATATATATATATATATATATATATAGATATATATATATATATAGGTATATATATATATATATATATATATATTGGTATATATATATATATATATATATATTTATATATATATATATATATATATAGGTATATATATATATATATATATATATATATATATATATATATATATATATATATATATATATATATATATATATATATATATATATATATATATAGGGTATATATATATATATATATATATATATATATATATATATATATATATATATATATATATATATATATATATATATATATATATATAGAGAGAGAGAGAGAGAGAGAGAGAGAAAGAGACATATATGCATGATTGATTCACGCGAGAGTTCTCTTGAGCGCCCTACATATAAATGACAAATCATTCCCTTGACTTTCGAGATTTCAATAACCGATATTTACACATCAACTTCAGATCAGGACAACTCGAAGGCCTTGTCAACTTTTTCTCGCCACGTCGTCTGGAAACTGAACGTTCTTATAGAATATGGACACCCTGTAGCAATCGAAAAAAGAAACAGGATGCTATAATGAGTCTATAAATAGAGTGAATGCGAGAGAAACGGCTTTCTATGAATCTGAAATTGTTTCGTTGGTACTCGTAAGATTGATTCACCTTCGAATTAAAATTGAACCGATTTTGTGTTATACGTTTTGTAAAACGCGAGAACATTTGGATCATGTGGAATTCCTTCACGAGAACTCGGCAACATTTGGCAATTAGGTTTGGCCATAATAGTGATTAAAACAATTAACAAACCGATTAAATTGGACAAATTCTGCATTTTCACCAATTTTGGTAACAAGTTTCGAAAGGTTATGCAATAATTTATTTTTAACCAGTTTCGGTAAAAATTGTTTTTAGTTATTTCAAGGTCGCAGAATGGTTAATTTTTAGCACTGTAGGTTTTTAAAATTTATTTGAAGAGGCACTTACTTGAAGGTCAATAGGCAGTTTTTAGGTTCAATTTATCAATAATTCGGCTAAAAGAAATTTTAAACTATCAAAATTCAAACTCCATTGAATTAGGCAAAAATTGGCAGTTTGTGAATGCCAAGGTCGATTGATGGGTATTTTCGATAAATAGGAATTTAAAAGCATTTCAACTATATTCGACACAAAATTCTGATCATTTATAAAAAAATTTGTAAAATAGAAATTGTGTGGTCAAGTGGTTTTCCAGAAACAAGTTCTGAAAAATTCGACAGAATAGGCAAAAAAAATTTTTAAAATAGAAATTGTGTGGTCAAGTGGTTTTCCAGAAACAAGTTCTGAAAAATTCGACAGAATAGGCAAAAAAAATTTTTAAAATAGAAATTGTGTGGTCAAGTGGTTTTCCAGAAACAAGTTCTGAAAAATTCGACAGAATAGGCAAAAAAAAATTTTAAAATAGAAATTGTGTGGTCAAGTGGTTTTCCAGAAACAAGTTCTGAAAAATTCGACAGAATAGGCAAAAAAAATTTTTAAAATAGAAATTGTGTGGTCAAGTGGTTTTCCAGAAACAAGTTCTGAAAAATTCGACAGAATAGGCAAAAAAAATTTTTAAAATAGAAATTGTGTGGTCAAGTGGTTTTCCAGAAACAAGTTCTGAAAAATTCGACAGAATAGGCAAAAAAAATTTTTAAAATAGAAATTGTGTGGTCAAGTGGTTTTCCAGAAACAAGTTCTGAAAAATTCGACAGAATAGGCAAAAAAAATTTTTAAAATAGAAATTGGGTGGTCAAGTGGTTTTCCAGAAACAAGTTCTGAAAAATTCGACAGAATAGGCAAAAAAAATTTTTAAAATAGAAATTGTGTGGTCAAGTGGTTTTCCAGAAACAAGTTCTGAAAAATTCGACAGAATAGGCGTTTCTTACCGGTTTGATATATTGATAAAATCGAATGGGTTAAAAAAAATTGAGACAAGCTATTTTTTACATGTTCTCGAATTTTCAAGAATTTCAGAAAAATTGTTTAGTGAATTTCAAAATGTTGTGAAACTCAAGTGCTTCTGTTAATGGATTAACTCTAATCTAATCTCAAATTCCAATAAAATGTAGGAAACGAGATAATTTCGATATGGAGGAAACAATAAAGGACGCGTTTAAAGACAATCGAAAACTGCTGGCTGCACGTATTACGAAGTATCAATTTGACCCAAATTTCGTTGGAATTTATGTCAGATGGTACTTTAAATTCGGTAGTCAAAATCGGTAGTTTCCGAAAATGTATTTCCTATGTGCCTCTTACGATTAGTTTTAATAACACCAATTTTAATTGCTCTCAAAACCAATCAAAGAAAAAATTAGGTCAACTCCATTTCTCAAACTAAATAACGAGTGGACGCCATCTGTTCGTGTTTTACGAATTGAAAGTGCCCGCTGTCAATTCTGCATTCAGAAATCTGACAAATAAATGATGAACTCTGTGGTTGGTTACGTCTCGCATACAGAAAGTGAAAAATATGAAAACAAATTATAACAGATTATAAATTTCATTCAAATATTGGAAAGTGTGCCCATTAAAAAAAAACACGAATCTAGACGACCAAATAATGTTGCCGCAAAGAGCTCTTGCGAACACAGAATTTGTAAGATTGTGAAATTCTGTGTCATCTAAAATTGAAATCGAAATAGAACCACAGAATAAATTATTTCGTTAGATAGACGAAATTTGACAGTTGTTAGCGGTCAATAAATTTGCGAGAGATTTTAAATTGAAGATGAAATTTTATCTGATTCTTTCTAAGAACGGATAAAATTATCATATTATTAGATTTCGAATCTACTTGACATTCCTGATGTGGTTGATATAGGGTGTCCAATTATATTTTTATCATCTATTATATCTTTTTTTAAAGTTATTGAGATAATATGCTGTTTCGGCCATTTCGTAAAACTTCTTAAATCAAATTACCGTCCATTAAATTTTAATTATTCATTTGAAATTTTTTTATTGTTTTATAAAATTTCCTAAATTTGAGAAATAAAAAGAACGTATTAAATGTGGAATTAATTTGAGAGTGAGAAATTTTTTTTGCACAGTATATGTATTTCAATTTGTGTTATTTTTCGTATTAAAATTCAATAATATATATTTAGATTTTAAGAGATTCTGTATTATGTTTCTTAGCTTCATCTGAAACAAGACACATTGCGAAATTAAAATTGTGAAAAATGAATACGGAAATTAAAAAACTTTCGATATGACTTCCCAATTGCAACAAAACATTCTCAAATCTCATTCACATCACGATGAAATGACGAAAAAACGTAAATATTGAATGAAATAATGTCTACCTATAAAGCAATGAAGGAATGATTAATGTCTGCATATGCAATGATTAATGGATAGTCTAAAAAGAAGAATAACCTGAAAAACTAATGAAAGTATCAAAAGTAAAACAGATAACTGAGAGCCCACACAGCAGTACTTTCTACTGAACGCCATGCCGGAAATAAAGAGAAAACTCCATTTGTAAATTAAAGAAAAATTATGGAAATTATGAAGTTTTCACAGTCTTCCTTTTTTTCACGAAGGAAGACATGTCATTAGTGCTCTTCCATTCCTTATTTGACTTGTCATGTTTTACGCTTGTTTTCTTAATTTTTTTTCCATAACACTTTCTTCCAGTTTTATGCATTCGTATATTATATTCCTGAATAATTAATATTACGCTTCGATTATTTGAGGTTTATCATAATTGAAGAATGTGTTCATATTCAGTTTGCTATAAGAACAAGCTTACTTTTGAAAAATCCGTGAACAGCTAAGGTCGTATTTTTCCAGCGAAGTGCATCATGTCGATATGCGATTCGAACGGAATAAAATATGGTATGGAAATCTACGTTTTAATAGCAAACGGAAATAAAAATTAGAAAAATATTTATTTTATTGAAAAAAAAGAATTCGCGACGTGCATCGCATTGCGCATGCAAATTGAGGAAATGAGTTGAAACTTGAAACCGATAAAGGATTGTATTTTCACACGTACGTAAATCTACGTACCCAATTTCAACCTTCTATCTCAATCTGCAGGAGAGTTGAGCCAATTTTCAAAAAATCAAGCAAAAAACAGTAAATCTACACATTTTTAAAAAAATATACTCAAAATTTGACAGTTTCGTTCCGCCGGAAAAACAACCTCAGATAGCAAATTTCAGCTCATTTGTATTGATAGAAGCCGCTGGAGATGCGAGAAAAAAAAAATATATATATATAGGTATATATATATATATATATATATATATATATATATATATATATATATATATATATATATATATATATATATATATATATATATACAGGGTGTCCCACCGGGAAAGAACGCGATCTGTATATGGAAAACTACAAATAGGAAAATTTTGAAAATTTGACAGTATACTAATGTCGATAGGGGCAACTCGACTAAAATATTTTCAAGATGGTGGCACTTCCGGTTATACCGGAAGTAGATACCAACTTGCTTATTTTGAATTGGATACCCTATATATTAATACATTTTTGGATTCTACACAAGATTTGAGGCAGATTTTATGTATTTGTCCTATACCTAAGTCTAAGCGTTTTTGACATATTTAGGTTTTTATGTCAAAAATGACGATTGCAAGCCCTAATATAATTATCAATTTTTCCTATGAGGATTCCCGTATTACTTACTTTGGGGTGGATTTCTTATTGAAAAAGACTCGCTTTAATAAATTTCGTATAGTATTTGGATAACTAATCATACAGGGTGTTCGAAAAAAAAGATCTAAAATGAGATTGAGAAAACTGACAAAAATCAATTTTTTCAAATGGAAACCCCCCATTTTTCTTATTTTGTAGTATTTAGCATTTAAAAAGAAGGTAACTTTGTATACAGTTATCTATACCTAAAATTTGAAGTTTTCGAAATATTGCCAATATTAAAGAATTCATAAAATTTAGGTTTTTTATATGAAAAGATTTTAATTTTTTCGAATTCGGAGTCATTGTTGAAAGATATTTTATACGATGTATCGCATGTCCTACAGTGCCAATTTAAATAAGAAAGTAGATAACTACATCTACAAATATGAAACAACTAAGTATAAAAAAGTTGATAATGTAAGTCGATATCCCCTCAAATTGAAAATTGAACCAAAATCTTTTAAAAATTTAAATTTTCCAGCGATAAATTCCATCTGAGACAACCTGTATAATTCACAGTACTATCGTTATTTGAAAGTTACCTCGAAACTGTTATCTCGTTGCAAATGACGACGTCAACGTCGGACGCTAAAAAACTCAACCAACGTACTTTTTAACGTACAGTAACTGTCGCTGAAAACGAGCGAGACGAAACGAAAGATGTCGGTTGACGTTTGCCCAACAATAGCACGTGTAAGAGAATGTCACTGCGGGACCCGTCACTTCTGATTGCCTTCCGAATGTCCCAAAGAAATCTAATTTCGCAGACGATCGAGTACCTACTAAATATCACCGCAGATTTTTTACCATATCAAAACAAGGTTTAGAAAACACCAACAATCTTTTCTGAAAGTAAAACCGATTTAAAGTTTACAACTTACTGCCGCCTATATCATCAAAACCCGTTTCTACGATAGACGATAATTATAAAACATCTTAATATTAAAACAATGGTTAAAAATAACAATTTACACTTTTATTATAAGAAATAACGCATGACGCCCGTTTCGGTGGAACTTCACCTTCTTCAGATGCTAATGGCAAACTCTGAAGAAGGTGAAGTTCCACCGAAACGTGCGTCATGCGTTATTTCTTATAATAAAAGTGTAAATTGTTATTTTTAACCATTGTTTTAATATGTTTATTAATTTACACCAATTATCGGCCCAATCAATCCAAAACATCTTAAGCCTGTTTAGCGCAAATAAATATTAATTATCCATGTATATATACAGGGTGATGTTTTACAGGAGGATTCCTCAGTTATTTACAAAGTTTAAAGTTCATATAAGCATAGGTTCGCAAGGATTTTATTTTTAAGATACAGATTCTTAAAGTTTCATTTCATTTTCGTTATTCAAATTTTTTTCAAAATAATGTCGATATTTAGACGAAATCTGACATTTGGGGTTTTTTTTATATGAGAAATTCAAATTTGATGTTAATTCAGCATTTTCTAGAAGAAAAATCGATTTGTCTACCACTTTAACGGAAAAATGTATGCCAAAAGTCGAACCAAGCGTTTTCGAGATTTTGATTTAAATTAATTGATGCATCCAATCTTCTCTTCATTGATTCGCGAACTCTTCGAATATAAGAGTATCAAGTAGGCTGGGAGGTTTATCCTACAATGTTTTTAGGGTTCCGTACCTCGAAAGGAAAAAACGGAACCCTTATAGGATCACTTTGTTGTCCGTCCGTCCGTCTGTAAGTCAAGACCGTTTTTCTCAGGAACGCGTGGAGGTATCAAGCTGGAATTTATATCAAATACTCAGGTCTACTGTCCCTTAGAACTGCAATCAAAAGATACAGCCGTTGATGCTGCAAATTTCCTCAAATTTTCGACGCTCGCAAAGGAATCAAAACCTACAGGGTACTTCCCGTGAACTCAGAATCTTGAAATTTGGTACGAAGCAACTTCTTATAGCACAGATAGAGGAAAAATTGCAAAAATCGTAAATTTTCAGTTACATCATATAAAAAAAAAATTTCTGTTCGGACCCCCGGTAAGCGATTCCGACTCGCACTTGGCCGGTTTTTTTTTCACTTCTTGGAACGTATCAAGTAGGCTAATTAATTGATTCCGATGTTTTTTTTCTGCTATCGTGTCAAAAAAAAAAAATTTGAAGAACCTTAAAACTGAAGGCCTTTCGGACTCATGCTCATATGAACTTTTCACCTTATAAATAACCGAGGAATTATTAAATAGCATCCTGCATTAAGATTTTGCACAGTAAGTGCTAAAATATGCTCAATTAGAATGATTTCTGAGCTGATATGAATCTTTTCCATAATTTTTCGAAAAACCAGAAGCAACAAATGGAATTATCGCTTTACCCGACGGCCTACTACCCCTCTCACCTGTCTAATGGGAGGAATCAGCCCCTTAGGATGTAGAAAGCGGAATGGAAGAAATAAAAAATAAAACAAGCGTCACTTACTGCACTGCCAAAAACGGCCACGACATTAAATAAAAACAGCAGGCAACACGCGAACACATCTCTAAGACTGACTGCTGTCACGTAGTTTGAAGAAGTTCCAAAAGGAAGTTGATTTAGCCCGTACCTTGTCCAGCTGCGTGGTCGTTTGCTGCTGTTGCTGCTGCTCCCTATTGGTCCACTTGGCGGCGGCGGAGGCGGGGCTTCCTTTGCGCAACGTCGCCCTGCCCAGGCTGTTGCCAGGCGACAGCTTGGGCAGCGAATCGCTGCCGCGTAGCTTGCTCGTCAACGAGTCTTTGGCGGTGACGAGCGAAGCGCCGCGCGACTTGGGCAGCGACGCGCCGCGCAGGCTGCCCGCGTCGGCCCCGCCTCCGCCGCGCGCCGATTGTGCGCTGTGCGGTCTGTGGGGCGAACCGCCACTGCGGCTACGTGCTTTGTGCATGGACTGGTGCTGCGATTTACCTCTGCCCGGCGGCTTGGGGGCCGTGTAACTCTTCAACGGTATCTTGCTGGGTCTGCGACGCGCGCTCTCCTGACTCTTTCTGCAAATAATAGTCAAATTTAGAAAAATTCATAAAACACTCAATGCAATAGCACCCACCTGTTATTTTCCATCTGGTCGTGCGCAGACTCCGTGCTGCTCGAGTGGTCCACCTGCAGGGCCATCGTGATCGGGCTCATGTTCTTCATGCTATTGGTGAGGATCTCCGATCGAGACGGCGGCGAGGAGCCGAGCGTCGACGTCGGTATCACGTCGGGACCGCCGTGGTGGTTAGACGACGGCGTACGTTGCAGTTGCTCCAGCATGCGGACACGCGCTCGCGTGCCCTCCAACTCGATGCTCTTGTCCTCGAGCTGCAAAACGAGCAATTATATCAGAAAAGCGTACCGATAAAGATTAATTGAGTTCAGTAGACATCATGAAGATTATAAGTACTATAGCAGAAGCTAAAAGGAAAACACCAAACATTTTGTTTAACTTGAACACCCTGTAGATCGGAATTACATTCAATATTTCCAGTTGTAGAATTCCTACTACTTTAGAGAGTTTTCAGAAATGATATTTTCATTTATTGAATATGGGGTTGCACTGCACCGCGACTTTAAGGTCTTTTGTGATACACATCAGAGCTGTTCTACCTACTGCGTCATCTACAGCTCGCATTCTCGTTTCAGAGTACTAATGAACTTCAATATCTAGGAATACTTCAGGGATGTTACGTCCTTACTTCTACAAGTTTCTTGTCAGAAGCATTGTTTCTTCTGTTGGCTTGCAATGGCGAGATATTGTAACCAGGTGAACAGGAGTTTCCTCCTCCTCCTCCTCCTCCTCACAGAATCTACACTCGTTTCTGATAAACCTATTCTCACCAGATGCTTCTTGAGGCGACAAGGAGGTTACGCACTCACTCTTACAAATTTCTCGTCCAAAGCATTCTCTCCGTGGGCTTGCAATGGCGAGGCATTCTGTAAACAGGAGAACAGGAGTTTCCTCCTCCTCTCCACATAATCTACACTCGTCAGTCTCTGATGAACCTATTCTTATCAGATGCTTCCTTAGGCGACAGTGTCCTGTAAGGAAGCCAGTGAGGGGGTGTAATCTGTTCTCACTTAGATCCAGATATCCTTTAGATCAGGGGTGCCCAAACGGTCGATCGCGGAAACTTTCAGAGTCGATCGCGAGGGCGTGGTAACACCGCCAAAGACTTCCCTTTACCCTACCGAGAACGTATCAGCACAGTGTTTTGAAGTGCAAAATAAATCATATTCTTGGAAATGTATTTGTTTCTTTTTTTGTAACATTAAGTTGGTCGATCGCTTTTCACCAAAATATTTTGTGGTAGATCGCCAGCACTCTAAGTCTGAGCACCCCTGCTTTAGATCTTGCTGTTTTGAAGTTCCGGAGGAACTTTTTGAAGTGATCCATCCCTAGGAGATTCTGCCACAGTGCTTCTCTTTCCGTTTCCTCCTTTTTCCGAAACTCTTTCTTATACGTGCATTTTCCGCTTCCAAAGAAAGGTTCTGGGCCAGTTAATGGCGTTCGTGCTCCCTTTCTTGCAAGTATATCGGCATCTTCGTTTCCTTTTTCCGAAATAATAGAAGTAAGTAAGTAAGTAAGTAAGTAAGTAAGTAAGTAAGTAAGTAAGTAAGTAAGTAAGTAAGTAAGTAAGTAAGTAAGTAAGTAAGTAAGTAAGTAAGTAAGTAAGTAAGAGTTTAATTAGCACTAAGGCTACTAAAAAAAAAGAAATACATATTTACATAAATTACACTATGTAATATTCTCATTATCGATTTTCTTGGAGGATTGCTTTCAGTTTTCTCTTGAACCATACTAGCGAAGTGGTCAATTTTGAATTGAACTGTGAAATACCCAAACCAAAGCTAGCTTGCGGATCCAACTCGATGCTCTTGCAATTAAGAATTCTTTGAAAATTCTACGTTTCCAATTTTATAAAAACATTCTTACGCAGAAAAGAATTATGTCCATTTTCGTTTATTAGTTTGTTTGAATAGTAACGTATCATTATTGAAATAGGTATATATTTTTAAATTTTTCATTCATTCAATTAGATTTTCATTTCGAGAATGTTGAATTTAATCCGATTGCAGCAATTAAAATTGTGGCATATCATTGTCAGATTAATTTTTATGAGCAGATACCTCGGCAAATACTAAAAACTGATTACCCCAATGTATGACTGAGTTGTTTGCAATAAGTCATAAGTCATGAACAGAGACCCAGATTTGACTAGAGTAGGTATACCTATAAACTACAACATAGTTTTTTAGAACTTTTAAATTCGTTAATTAAGCGACTGATCATGGAATTTTTAATAGAAACAGCCTCGAGTCTTGAAACGAACGAAAAAATTAAACAGTTAGAAACAATTCGTTTTCTCGTAGAAAAGAAAAGGCACGGAGTTCGAAAAAACAATAAAATGAAGACGAGCGAAGTTCTCGCTCGTTAGGAATCACCAATGTTCTCGTAAAAACCAAAATTAGCCAAAGGCGATGTGATTCAAATAGTTGATGACTAAATTGAATGTAGATTTTAATGACAGAAATGAGTTTTCACGGTATTAATGTGACTATTTCACTCATTCCATTTTTAGTGAGGAAGTTTCCATAGCAACTCTCGTTTCACAGCGATAAAACATGCAAGCCGGCAAAACTTACTATTATGGAGGGTAGAGGTAAGGAGGACCATCTCATATTGGAAAACAGTCGCAAAAGTGTCCAGTTGTAAACTGCAAATTGCAGTTCCAAAACCCTCCAGAGTGGCGCCAGAATAGCAAGAGACCATGAAATAGGAAGGGATGCCATGCCGCGTTGTTGCCAACTTTTGTAATTGGGATTTTGAAGTTTGAAAGCTAGGTTATGTAGTTTATTTTTGAATGGGTGCTTTTATTATCTTATTTATTAGTTTATTGAATTAGTTTATTTTTGAGTCACTGTATTTTCTTTCCATAGAACTCAGTTCGTCTTCCAAAATTTTTTCAAGATACCTACTAGTCCAAAAATGCCGCTCTTCTGTTTAAAATGTGTAAAACTGTAATCGACTCATCGTGATATTCAAATCGCCATAAAAGATGCGCATAACATTGAACCTAAATCTACAGAGTACGATGAATCTGTTGGTTTTTAAGTGTCGGGAATAGGCCTGGGTAACACAGTGAAATATTGGGTGTTGAAACAATGACACTAACACAACCTAGTGTTTCAACACATTGCGTTAGCAAAATTGTGTCACGATGAAGTCGTGAGTCATGCGTTGCCTACATGTATTAAAAACAAATATGGCACTCTTAAAACTGAAACTGAAGCGCAATTTAAACACTTCTTATAATTTATTAGTCTTCTACAAGAATTTGTTAATGAGGTAAATAAAAGTAAAAACGACTTCAATATGACAACAGCGCGTCATTTGAAATGTACCCACTTGCTATTGTGGCGCCACCAATTTGACGATTTTTAACGGACACTTTTTCATACACAGAGATGGTCCTCCTTACCTCTACCCTCCATACTTACTATGTTAGTATTTCATCGATAATATTTTGACATTTCTCACATGAATCGTTATTTCCTTGACTTTCTGAAATGTGGCCATATTGTTAGACATATTTTCTCGTGAAATAGTCATGTCGAATACCACCACGTTATAAATGTGACTATTTCAAACAGTCATGTCGAATACCACTCGAGATGAAATTTAGCAGGTAAAATTTCTCTCCTGTAACATTCAAGTTTGTTGCTTAGACAATTTCGCTCATGACATTTTTTCCAATACAAATGTCATTCGCGAAATTGCCTAAGCAACAAACTTTCATATTACAATCGAGAAATTTTGCCGGCAAAATTTCATCTCTTGTGGTATTATATATGAATATAACTTCATTGGAAAAAAACTACGAACAAATACTGAACCACAAATACTGAACCACTTAATTATGTTTTTTTAAGAATATAGCTCTATCAAAATGAACTGCGAAAGAAATAAATACTTAAAGAAATAACTTTGTAGAACCTTTATCAATAATTCTAGAATGTTTTTTGTAGTTTGTCTAGTATTTAAATATATATATATATATATATATATATATATATATATATATATATATATATATATATATATATATATATATATATATATATATATATATATATATATATATATATATATATATATATGTATATATATATATATATATATATATATATATATATATATATATATATATATACAGATATATATATATATATATATATATATATATATATATATATATATATATATATATTTGAAATGGTAAAATCCCTATGTGAGTTCATAATTTAATAAGTTAGAAAAGAAAACACAACTCTCACAACTCCAAAGGTTTTGAATGTTTATTCAATTGCTACTAGTTTCGCGAAGTTATTTTCTTCGCATCCT
Source organism: Cynegetis impunctata (assembly GCA_030704885.1). Lineage (NCBI taxonomy): Eukaryota > Metazoa > Arthropoda > Insecta > Coleoptera > Coccinellidae > Cynegetis > Cynegetis impunctata. The sequence goes on along the minus strand of JARQZK010000819.1, from coordinate 76,554 downwards.
CAGGCAACAGATGGCTGTAAGAGAATAATTCAAATGAAGAGCAATGCAAAAATACTAACCATAATGACTTACAGTGGACCACAGGGGTCAAGCTTAAGACATGTCAAACTTTTTCCTCGTGTCAAAAATCAAAAAATGCACAATATGAAATGGAATCTTTGGACTGATACAATACTTGGTCATTTAAATATAAAATAAATAAAATTAATAAATATAAGCATATACAATATACAAATAATAATGACATTCACAAACGGACATTAGTAAAATCTTAGAAATTGAAGGAAATCAGATGCTCAAGCGCACTAGACCATGCGAAATACGAAGCTAACGGGACAACAAAACTAAATTGACGTTGATAATGTGAGGTTGACGTTTGTTGTGTGTTTATGTTGTGTACTGTATCTACTACATAATTCGATCTACCAGATGTCAATTATCAACGTCAATTTAGTTTTGTTGTCCCGTTAGCTTCGTATTTCGCATGGTCTAGTGCGCTTGAGCATCTGATTTCCTTCAATTTCTAAGATTTTACTAATGTCCGTTTGTGAATGTCATTATTATTTGTATATTGTATATGCTTATATTTATTAATTTTATTTATTTTATATTTAAATGACCAAGTATTGTATCAGTCCAAAGATTCCATTTCATATTGTGCATTTTTTGATTTTTGACACGAGGAAAAAGTTTGACATGTCTTAAGCTTGACCCCTGTGGTCCACTGTAAGTCATTATGGTTAGTATTTTTGCATTGCTCTTCATTTGAATTATTCTCTTACAGCCATCTGTTGCCTGAGGATGCGAAGAAAATAACTTCGCGAAACTAGTAGCAATTGAATAAACATTCAAAACCTTTGGAGTTGTGAGAGTTGTGTTTTCTTTTCTAACTTATTAAATATATATATATATATATATATATATATATATATATATATATATATATATATATATATATATATATATGTTATCTAGCGAAGTAAAATATTTCAAGAGCGAGATTAATTTTCTCATTTGCAACTTTTCAGTAAGTATCAATCTATGATCATTGAAATGTAATATTATAATGATTTCACAAATATGTACAAAAATACCCATAAAAAATCAAAAAATTTTTACATAAAACTTTCATATTCGATCAAAATATTTACAAGCGCACGCTTAATCAACATTTCTAAAAAGACAACAAAAATCTGATGATTAATTAACAGAGATTTATCTATATGATATACCGAAAATCGAAAAAATTTTGATCCATCAGTACATTAATAGAATATTTTTCAAGCGAACGTTCAATTTATTTTTATTACATCCTGTTGGTGTTTTTTTTTTCAATCTAGCCATTGTAATATGAATCTACCTACCTCAGACAAAAGAGTTGAATGAACAAATTTAATTACTAGAATCACATTAATTCAATACCATTTATCCAAATTTTTAATAAGCAGGAAATTTTGAAGATCAATTATGATTCTTTTTAGAAAAAATCGTCAATAGATTTCAGAGTTTTAAAACTGTTGATTAATTGGTTCACAATATCATTTGAAGTTTTTCTATTCTTTGTTTTATAAAATGGCAATTAATTTTGTATATTCATAATATATATTTCTAGTAAAACACAAACCTCACATTATATCTATAAAATGCCAGAAAAAAATTTGAAACATTAATATCCATTTATTTATTTTGAGGTTTGTAATTTTTATTTTTTCTTCGGTATTCAGTCAAGCAATTAAGGTAAACGCACCAGTTGTCGACACTGTACCTGTAGTCGACACCCATTGTAATTATTGGAAAAAATAACGTAACCATAGCAAACATCGGCTTCCCGAAATAACCAATGATAGCTCCGACTTTTTAGTGCACATTGCCATATTTATGCCATGGAAACTCACTAACATACAAGAATACAATTGAAGTTTTTCCAGCAACCTCGACTTTTCCCGCCAATAACCAGTGTTTGTTAAGGTGTAGGTTAAGAAAAGCTAATTTTGTTGTGGTGTTGTTTAGTGGTATTTTTTGATTAAAAATGTTTTTATTGTGTTCTATTAACTAAGAAACCTTCGAAGCTGCAGCCCAGGTTAGTATATTGTGGTATTTTAAGTTTTTGACATATTTTTTGGCATATGTCGAGTACTGGTACACGAAAAGTGCTATGTTCCTATAGTAGACAGGGGTGTCGAGAAAAGGAACATTTTTATAAGCTAATAACTCAGTGTGGTTTGAACGTTCAGCTCATTTGATACAGATATGTATACGTAACTTTACTGTACGATAACTGGATCCAATATTCGTCACCCCCCATGTCGACTATTGGAACGGAGTGTGATCTTTGGTGTGGATCATGCTCCGTTCCAATAGTCGACATGGGGTGACGAATATTGGATCTAGTTATCGTACAGGTGTGGTAATCTCCTATAGTCGACACGGTTGTCGAGGAAAAGAAAATATTTATTTGAAAAGAGCCCAATGTAACTGTAATGGTTTATTCATTCAATACGGATCAGATCAAATAACATTTGCCTTTTTTGTTATCGCCTTTCGAACTAGCTTTGCTGTGGCCAGAACATTCTTCACAGCCAAAAAACGAAAGAGAGAAATTCTACCTGCTGTGATAGAGTACTATAAAAGAAAAGAATGTAAGGAACAAGAAGAAGAAAGACGTGAAGAAGAAAGGAAAAAAGCAAGAGATGCCAAGAAAGAGTTAGCACACAACAGAAGAAACTTAAGTTGATAAAGACAAAACAACCATTGCCACCAGAGTCGTCTTCTTAGGATTTCATACCGAGAATCAGAAGATTCTGACTGAGAAGAGGTGTATTCTGAAAATACTAGCTTTGAAGACTTGATGAAGCAAGGAGGTTTTATATTATCAGAGTGCAAAAGGAATGCGTCTGTATTCATATACTTATGTATTATTCAAGCATTTGTTTCACGTGGAAACATATTAGTTATGGGTTGAAAAACTTTGACAGTCGAAGAAAGGAATTTGTAGCTGTTTCATATATTTCATTCTATCAGATAATCAGTAAAGTCGAGACTCCAGAACTGACTACACTTGGGGAAAGGGCCAGCTACCGATTTCTCAATGCCTTAGCAATTAATGAGCTATAAAAGTGACTAAAGAAAGTTTTTGTTACATTTGTGTTCTTAAAATCTTTCTATTTCATTTTACCTATAAGATATTTAATTCACAAATGTGTTGAATATTTTATTATTGTTTTCTGCTTTCACAGCATACATTTTTCTTGTTATGTAATTTCCCATGATCAAAACTGATGTTATTTACATGTGTCGACTACTGGAGCATTTACAGTGTCAAGAACTGGAACATCCTTAATTTAGCGTGTCGAGCTTAGGGACATTTGCAGATATTTACAAAAAAATCTATTTTTTTCTAATTTGGTTTGAAATCATCCCAATTTCTGATTCGACGTGAAGCCCAAACTATGAACATCCGGTAGGCATGGTAGTTTTGATATGAACTTTAATTCCCTGGAATCTGTGCCAGAATAACTGATTTTTTTTTCTTAACGTGTCGACAACTGGTGCTCTTACCTTACTGTACATACTGTACATACCTGAAATTTCAGTTCTTCATTCTCTTCTCTAACTTTGTCCAATTTATCGACTAGGTTCAGTTCCAGCCTTGTGGCACTCTCCAATTGTTTGTGTAGAATCTGAAAGAAACAGAAGGAATTAAAATCTAAAACTTCCTTGGCCAATTTTCGTAAACGAACAAAATCTGATTTTCTTGATATACCTTATAACTCTGAATAGAACTACTATTCTAAGCATCGATTGATTGATATGACCTATGGAGGGTAGAGGTAAGGAGGACCATCTCTGTGTATGAAAAAGTGTCCGTCAAAAATCGTCAAATTGGTGGCGCCACAATAGCAAGTGGGTACATTTCAAATGACGAGCTGTTGTCATATTGAAGTCGTTTATACTTTTATTTACCTCATTAACAATTTCTTGTAGAAGACTAATAAGTTATAAGAAGTGTTTAAATTGCGCTTCAGTTTCAGTTTTAAGAGCTTGCATATTTTGTTGTTTTAAATACATGTAGGCAACGGCCGATTTGACTCACGACTTCATCGCTGGACAACCAATTTTTGGCTAACGCAATGTGTTGAAAACACTTAGGTTGAGTTGTGTTAGTGTCATTTGTTTCAACACCCAATATTATCACTGTGTTATCCAGGCCGTATTCCGACACTTTAAAAAACCAAACAGTATTTCATCGGTACTCTGTAGCATTTAGGTTCAAGTGTTATGCGCAGTCTTTTATTGGAAACGATATTGAATATCACGATGAGTCGATTACAGCTTCTCTACACATTTTAAACAGCAAGCAAGCGGCATTTTTGGACTAAGTTAGGTATCTTTGAAAAATTTTTGGAAGATCGAACTGTAGAGTTCTGATGGAAAGAAAATACACGATGACCCCAAAAATAAACTAATTCAATAAACTAATAAAAAAGATCAATAAAAGCACCCATTCCAAAAATAAACTAGCAACCGTAGCTTTCAATTTCAATATCGCCAATGACAAAAGTTGACCAACAGCGCGGCATTGGACTCCTTTCCGTATTTCCATGGTCTCTTGCCTACTGGGGCCCACTCTGAGGGTTGTCTGGAAACTGCAATTTGCAGTTTACAACTGGACACTTTTGTGGACTGTTGTCCAATCATGTCAATATATAATTCCTTAATACAGCCAATAAATTATTTGTAAATTTAAATTAGTCTATTAACATCGCAAGAATGAATAATTCGGCGAAGTTAAATGTCAGCTTTGGCGTCTGGCTCGCTTTCCGCTCTGGAAGCAAGTTCAGCATTTTTCTTTGATCAAATAGTCACGTACGCCAAACAGATAAGTATATCGCGGACAAATTCAAAAATTCAAATACAGATATTTCAGTTTTCAGTTTTTCGGGCTTTCAGTTCCAGCTCTTCAAGCTTTAGTTTTTTCCAAATTTCCATCGTGTTTGCAAAACTCACAGCCACACGATGTAAGACAGCTTTGATCTAGTGCTCCCCGGGCTTCTCAGTACTGTAAGCGTATGTAAACTTAAACCATTTAATTGATGGTATATGTAGCATACAAATTCGTAACACCTATAATTGTGAACTCTCCTTTTTATATTACTGACAACCCCCCCCCCACCAAAACCTTAAATAATTAATTCTAATTTTAAGAATAAATGGTATTAATCGAACCTCGTATCACTTTATTGAACCCCCTTAGCAGCTTAAAGATTATTTAGCAGCACTAAAGAAAAAGTGACAAAGATGGTAAAAAAGGCAGGTTTGGATTTTTTTTTTTTTATTTTATATTACTTTGTAACCCCCCCCATTTTTAGATTTAGGAAAACCACAAGATGGTTAGGGCAAGCGTCACGTTCCTCTCGAACGTGGACCTTGCCCGTGGGTTGCTCTCCTGTACCCTCTACCCTCCATAATATGACCAAATTGAATAACACAGGCATCAGCTTCGATTGAGGAGGATGTGACACTCTCTCTCTCTCTCGGTTCTATTGTAAAGTTTGTATATATTTTTTAAGGAAATGTGGTGTGATTTTTATTTCTAGGTATTACATTGTTTAGTTTGTATATTTTTTGATTGATGTGTGTTTATTTTTAGGTTTTCCATTGTTTAGTTCCTATATATTTTTGCTTTGTCAATAAAGTGTATAATTTTAAAGACAATAAAGCATATTTTGTTCGATTTATTGAGAAATCCGATATTAATTTTTATCTTGAATATCACCCAAAATACGAATAAATTTCTACATTATTTTCTTCGACGAAACATGTCTTTACATTTGCAAACAATCTTGAGTGAAGTAACTTCCGACTTTCTTTCACAATACTTAATCTTAAAACTTAGAGATTCTCCTGATGATTTGTCAAAAAACCAACGATATCTGATATTCTCCGAGAAAAAAGTAGTTTGGTCATAAATCAGGAGAACTAGGTGGCCATTCTAGATTTCCTCATGTATTTCATGTGCTACTGAATAGCGAGCTATAACAGTGCTATAGCTCGGATGGAAATAACGCGTACTTCTACCGAGCGGTTACAAGTACAGCCGAATAATCTGAAAAACGATTGTCTATAATTTATGGAATATCTAGGTCTGCAGGCTCTTGCAATGTTGAACTGATTGATTCATTGAATGAGTTTATTTTATGAACCGAAATCTGTGATTATAACTGACAGCTTTTGGGATATCTGTTTCCGAAATTGTCATGCCGAAAGAGGTACGTATGGTCATATTACCTATAGTTATATTTGAAGTTGATAACTAGATCTACGAAATGGCGGCAACTACAAAAAAAGTAATTATCGACACCCCACTCAAAATAAAAATTGACCTGCTTTTAGAACTTTTTCCAAGCATAATATCAAACGAAAAATTCAGGTGAACATTTTTATCTGGTATCGCCTGTATTTATGAATTAAGAACACTAAAAAAGATCGAATAATCTTCCAGGAACAGTATGGTGATGACTTTCGAGTTTTCCGCAAAATATTAATCACATTAAATTGTTGAAAATAAGCAATTTCTCCTACAATCTCAACATGAAATGATTTGTAACAATTGCTGACGATGTAGCGTCATACGTCCTTCTTACAAAGGAAGATAAAAACAAGATAAATTTAAATACACTTTCGTAACAATATCAACATCTGATTAAATCACTGGTAAGCGTAAAATCGACAGAAAATATCGAATTCCAAAATTGCAAAGAACTGTCCGTCAGTCACGCTCCGATGTATATTGTATACGTGCAAGATTGTTTGCCCAATCGGCCGAGCCGGTTGCGCTTTTCCCGGTTGCCCAATTCATCGACTTACGGCCGAATTACAGCTGCCTAGATCGCAAAGGATGATAATTCGTTCTATTATTTATTTCTAAAAAGTGAGATCGACGAGAAATCTGGCAAAATGTGTAACGCAATAATCGACACAATCTAAGCAAATTAATTATTTAAATCACTCGGTGAATTATAATTAGAGTAACGATTCGTTACCTACTGAACGTGGATTTCTTTTTGTAGATATTTCAATACCAAATATTTTAATACGGTACACGTTTCTCTTTTTTTCGTGCAAATGAAATTGTTGCCCGCATTTTGTGTAATGTACGATGTTCTTGAAGTGTTTCCTTGCAGTGCTATATCTATATATTCAATAAGCAATCTTTTCACTTGGTTAATATAGGTTACTTCTGGAATTAAACGTTCCTTGCGAAAATATTAATTTTCTTCTATTGAGCCTTATACGAACGATATAGTTATTTATGTACCTAGTACGTTATATAGATCCTAACGCCCGACGGGCGTTAGGATCTAGTAACGCACGTGGTGCATACAAGATTTTATTTTTCAGGAAAAAATTATTTTATTATACCTAATGAAAAATCGATTTTAAAATCGGTTCATTGCTCCTGTAATTTCCATTTTCCTTTTCATAGTAGGCATGTCATTTGTTGATATTTTGACGTTTGTGAATATTTTTGTCATCTTATTTAGTGAATGTCATTGCTGCTTTCTTTGTGTAGTCTTATAGAAATAATGGAAATGAAAATGAATTTACCCAAGAATATCATAGAAAATGCAGCCTAAGCTGCGAATAATTTATTGCCGGAGAAATCCAGAGTCGTATACGACAAGGATTATGAAGTATTTAATCGATGGAAGTTGCTTAATTTCTCCTCGTACAATGAGCGGGCGTTATGATCCATAATTCCCGCTCATTACGCCCTAGGTAGGGTTGCCATCCGTCCGGGTTTCCCCGGATTTGTCCTAGTTTAAGGGGAGTCCGGGGGTCGTCCGGGCGGGGCTTTCAAAATTTGTCCGGGTAAAACCAGCGGGTATACCAGCTCACATTGCGAATGTAGAGTGAGTTTTTTCGCTAGGGTCGCAGTAATGGAGGAAGGAGAGAAACTTGCTGAATACACATACGCTTTCTTCTCTGATCAAAATAAAGTCTAATTTTAAAGACTTGAGTTGCTCGACTTTTACAAATTGATGATGAAAAATAAAGACATTTTGGGAAAAATTGGCAAGTCTGGAAAATTCCAAGTTAAGTTGAATTAGTAAAAAGAACTTGATTTCGTTCAAATCAAAACTTTTTACTTACTTTTGTTGATTTATAGTTAATAAATAATTTGGACTTTTGGGTACCTAACTTATCTAACCGAACTAGATGACCTATCCTATAATTTGCTATTACAATGTAGAATCTAGTCTATTTGATTTTTGATCTACCAAAAATTATCGTCATGAGTTGTTTTTTCTTTGATGATAACAAAAAAAAGAGAAAACTGTAAACTTTGTAGAATAGAATTTTATTTGTTATTTATTGTTCTGTTTATATGGCAAACAAGCGGATTAAAGTTTAAATAAATGAAGAAATTAAAATATAAACGATGTTTTATTTTATTGAAAAAAAATTTTTTACAGGGTGTCCGGGGAAAAACAAAATTTCACAGAAATGTCCGGGGTTTTTTAAATGTTTGTCCGGCATCGGCAATTCAGGTGATGGCAACCCTAGCCCTAGGGCATAATGAGTGTATTTATAGCAACCGTATCTAAGGTAAAATCAACAAATAATATACAAGTGAAAAATAAACCATTATAAACTCATTATCAAGACTTCAGTCTTGATAATGAGTCCATAACTCGAAACATGTCGACTATCCTTTACTGCTGAATACAGTGTCTAATTATTTTTATAATAAAGCGAAACTTAAGCCTTAAGTGTGTTTTATTTTAAAGTATGAACTTTATTTTGTATAATTTAGTTATTTTGGTTAGTTTACATTTCGAGATATATTTCCAGATCCAAGAAACCTATCAATATGAATAATAATAAGAAACTTAATATCAAGGAAGGAACACAAAATTGTAATTTTTCGGAGTAAAAATAATTAACTAATTCCCGTAGAAAAAAGACAGATCCTGTTTCGTCCCCACAAATAGCCGCGTTACAATTACTGGAAATGTAACAAGAAAAAAATATATAAAGTCGCGGAAGTGTCTCTATAGTACAAGTTCGGCGAACTGTATCCAATTCGATCACGCAATTTCACACTTCCGGTACAACATACCTTGTTCCGGGTGGAGGAACGCGAACACTCCGGACTGCCACTTTTTAAAAATACAAGTAAAAACAGCTGAAATAAATGCCGCAATCTGGGGAGGTATCGAATATTTCCGAAATTTTATGAAGGAGAAGACGATCTAAACAAATTAAAATATGTAGGAATATGTTATATATATATAAAACTTCGATGTTCACTATATTTTGTTAAACATAACAATTGTTTCGCCAAGCACAGTGGCTTCTTCAGACGAGTAATTCAAATTTAGTTTGAATTACTCATCTGAAGAAGCCACTGTGTTAAGCGAAACAATCATTATGTTAAACAAAATATAGTGAACATCAGAAACCCCATTATTGACATAAATTTTCATCAAGTATCGTCCCAATCAATTGATTATTTGGAATATGTAATTGAATTTGAAAATGCCATCCTTGTTTATCTACCATCAAACTGGCTTCACCAGATTTTATATATTTCTATATGAATAGATCAACATTGTTCAAGAGGAACTGGGTCATAAGAGAATCTATAGGGCATGGAGGCAACACCTAGCATAAAAACTTTTTCGAACCAATAAATATTCATTTGTATGTAACCTCAACAAATAAAATAATTTGTAAAAGTCGTCCAACAAAATGGAAACGTTTTCAGTATTTGAGTGGAAAGTTTCTTCATGGGGTTTCGAAGTCATTAAATGAATAAAAAATCACAATTATTTATATTAAGACTTATATATAGCCAGAGCAAATGGAAAGAATTTTAAACAACGAATTTTTCAGAACAAAGTTTATTCAGAATTTATAGAATTTTAGAATAAAAATAATATTCTCATATAAGTAGGCCATGTTCAATGTGAACCAAATATTTTTCTGAACGAATTAAAATGTTAAAAAAACTACAAGGTTTACGCATATAGACGAAAAAAGTTATATATATATATATATATATATATATATATATATATATATATATATATATATATATATATATATATATATATATATATATATATATACAGTATGTCCACGGATGGGGTTTACAAGAGGACAAATGGACTAAAAATTGAAAGGTACGAAAAAAAGTCATTCTTAATAAACGTTTCTGCTTGTCTAGAAAGTACGATTCATCATAAGAAATTTTAATTTTTTTATACAGGCTGGGTACAAACTGCAAAAATGTTATTTTGCTTAAGAGTAAACATATCTTTTTTGAGAATTAAGAAGAAAAGGCACTCTTAATGAACGTTTCTGCTTGTCTAGGAAATACGATTCATCATAAGAAACTTCAATTTTTTGATACAGGGTGGGTACAAACTGCAAAAATGTTATTTTGCTTAAGAGTAAACATACCTTTTCTTGAAAGTTACGAAAAAAAAATCACTCTTAATAAACGTTTTTGCTTGTCTAGAAAATACGATTCATCATAAGAACCTTTAATTTTTTTATACAGGATGGGTACAAACTACAAAAATGTTATTTTGCTATTTTAAAAAGCAATTAGAAAAATGAATTGAGTATGGCGGTGGAGTTTTTGAATCATGAAATCGTTATCGTATTATTTTCATGCTAATAAAAATGTGCATATTATTATAATTCATTCATCAAGTAAAAACGTTTATTAAGAGTGACTCTTTTTCGTAACTTTCAAAATAAGGTATGTTCAGTCTTAAGGAAAATTACATTTTGCAGTATGTACCCACCCTGTATAAAAAAAATTAAAGTTTCTTAGGATGAATCTTATTTTCTAGACAAATGAAACGTTTATTAAGAGGGACTTTTTTTCATAATTTTCAAAATAAGGTATGTTTACTTTTAAGCAAAATAACATCTCTAGTTTGTACCCACCTTATATAAAAAAAAATTAAGTTTCTTATGATGAATCGTATTTTCTAGACAAGCAAAACCGTTTATTAAGAGTATTTTTTTTTCGTAACTTTCAAAAAAACGTATGTTTACTCTTGAGCAAAATAACATTTTTACAGTTTGTACCGAGCCTGTATACAAAATTTGAAATTTCTCAAGATGAATCGTATTTTCTAGACAAGCAGAAACGTTTATTAAGAGTGACTTTTTTTCGTATCTTTCAATTTTTGGTCCATTTGTCCTCTTGTAAACCCCATCCGTGGACATACTGTATATATATATATATATATATATATATATATATATATATATATATATATATATATATATATATATATCGCTTCAAGTAGAATTAAAAAAAAATTATATTATATTCGCCAAGCTTTTTTGAATCCCATATAGGTAGGTATAGTAAAAAAAATTTAAAGCTGAGCATTCTCTAAAACTTTCGTAATTATCAATTCTCCATAATTTATCAAAAGAAAAAGAGAGACTGAACTTTACTCCATCGTTAATTCACCCAGTACAATTAATAGTAGTAAATTTATTATTACCTATATTATTGCTCTTCTTATAACCCTTAAATACTTTCACATCATAACGTGATTGGAATTATAGGTAGTAACGGACCAAAGTTCAAATTTTTTTTAGCTAAATCGGCCTAAAATATCTCAAGACATGTAGCAGAACTATATTGAGTCAAAAATTCTATCGGTCGGTCTGTTAGTTCCCTCGGTAACTTTTGAAGAAATTGAGCTATCAACTTCAAATTTGGTACACATGTAGGCATTGATAAGAGAACGATTCAGATTGTATTAAGCCTATTTGGTCCTGAGGTAGGGGGGTTTAATTATAAAAATTAAAAATCAAGTAATATGTCGTTTTAGGGTTTTTTTGATATTCAGATTTCGAGTTTACAATCAACGTAACATTTTGACGAAAAATAGTGGTTGGGGTAAAAAAAGGGTTAAAAATTATTCATTATTATAAAAATCGTTTTAGCGGTATACACTATACAGATCTCGATTTTACAATCAGTATGACATTTTAACATAAAATAGTAGTGGGCGTAAAAAAGAGGGGGTAGAAATTGAAAAGTATTCAAAAAATGGTGTAATGTTTTTAGGAGTTTTCAAGTATACAGATTCCGATTTTCAATACTATGTGATTAATACAAAATTATGGAGGGAGGGAAAGGTAGTAGAAAGTAGAGGGGGTAAAAATTGAAAATGGTTGAAAAATCGAGTAATTAAAATTAAATTATGATGCACATGCGCAATGATCAGGTATAATCTAACAGTGAAATGGAAGTAATGATTCAATTTGCAGCGGTTTCTTAGCTACATACAGGGGTGATATAGATATAAAATTGATTTCAGCCTTGTCGAGAGAAATAGTAGGCACTTCCTCATAAGAAAAGTAGAGAAAGATAATCTAATTTACTCTATGCCTTACCTCGTTCTGGATGGTGGAACTCAGCAAGTGCTTCTGCAAGACCAGCGGATTCCGCTCGGACAGTATAACCGAAAACTTCTTGGTATTCGTCACCTGCACTTTGGGTATTTTATCACCGAGTACCCCGTCCAGCGTTTCGCCCTCTTGCTCCGACCCTTCCCCACCACTCGTCCTAACCTCTTTGCGATGATCGACCGCGCGCGCACTGTTATCCTCCACAATATCGGACACTGTCCGGACGTCCGTAGTAGGCAACGTACGAGATTTGTCCGTCGCGCACGCGCCGTTCTTCGCCACGAACTGCAGATGCAGGTCGTGGATGCGAGAGTTGACCTCGCCGCGTTGACTCAGCACCGATCTTAGCTGCTCCTCCAGATCTTGTTTGGTCGACAGCAGATGCTCTAGATCCTCCTGTAGCCTGGAGGTATGAATTCGGCCGGCCACAACCTAAAACGAGAGAGAGAACTTTCAATATTCGATATGTTATCGAAATCAATCGGAAGGATAGTCGAAAAATTAGATGGAATATTGAAAAAAATCGTGAGCAGCAGAGCTCCATCACCGAGGTCGTCGCGTCGAGAAGCAATTCTAAAAGATTGAATTATATTTTACAAAATCACGCTTGAATAGCAAACCTAATTAAATAGTTATTTATGTACTAACGCCCGGAGGGTAACATTCGGCCCGAGGGATGAATGTTGCCCGATGGGAGTTAGGATCTAGTAACGCACGTGGTGCATACAAGATTTTATTTTTCACGAAAAAATTATTTTATTATAATGAAAAATCGATTTTAAAATCGGTTCATTGCTCTTATACTTTCCATTTTACTTCTCATAGTAGGTATGTAGGATATTTTGACGTATGTGAATATTTTTGTCATCACATTTAGTGAATGCCATTGCTGCTTACTTTTTGTAGTCTTAAAGAAATAATGGAAATGAAAATGAATTTACCCAAGGATATCATAGAAGATGCAGCCAAAGCTGCGAATAATTCATTGCCGGAGAAATCCAGAGTCGTATACGACAAGGATTATGAAGTATTTAATCAATGGGAGTTGCTTCATTTCTCCTTGTACAATTAGCGGGCGTTATGATCCATAACGCCCGCTCATAACGCCCTAGAGCATAATGAGTGTATTTATAGCAACCGTATCTAAGGTAAAATCAACAAATAATATACAAGTGAAAAATAAAAGTAATTTAAAGTGACTAAACTTTTATTTAATCGCCCCAAAATGTTTCGTCGATTTATCGCGTCTCGCATTACAGCCGCAAGGCGCATGGCGGAGCAGCCAAGGCCAATATAGCGGCGCTCATATCAACTGACCGTGTTTATATTCTCAATTATTCGTGCAAGTGTATTTCTGTGTTTTGATCTGTATATTAATAAACCGGTCGTTATTGAAGTTCACAACGATTCAATGATTTAAATAAATATTGCTCTTTAGTCTTTAATACGCGTCTATCATCTAAATGATTGTATTAATTATGTATTTCAAATTGAAATTACATTTTATAATTGAATATTTTGTCTACTAATGATTTCCCATTATCATTCCCATTTTTCAATCATCAAGTTAAGATTAAAAAAGCAATTTTAATACCCTAAATCAAATAAGTTTCTGAAAATTTTTAGTTAAATGCCTACAAACCGAAAAAAAGTTCGTGGTTTCATAAAACCACACAATAATTTTCTTATTTTCGTATTTATATGAAGCGGGTCGCTTTTTGGAAGCTCAGTTTCACCAATGTGAAATGGCATGTTTGTGTGAAAAATGAATACATAAAATACATAAAAACGATTAAATATATTTACGTGAACAAAATACTGGAACTACTATCAAGTCCGATAACAGCAGCTCTCCTGAAGATTCTTCGTAAATGGTCGTAAATATTGTGGCAACTTTTTTGTACCTCATCAGTGTTGCGGATCATTTTGATATTATTATAAAGCAAAACGAATATTTTCGATATATTTCACCTCGATAAAACGTTAACATACAAAAAAGAGCGAATGTTCCAAATAACGTTCGCTTTAATGGTGATTTGGAGAGCATGTGAAGTTACTGAATTGTGAAGAATGTATTACGTTCAACTGTTGAGCACATAGCGAAAAATTAATCGTTTTAATTTGTATCATTCTAAATTCAGCATTGCCTCAACTTCCTGCTTTTCCTTTACGTAATGGAAATTTTTATTTCTGATTCGTCCGACGAACAATCCTTGAAACAGATAACTGAAACCTATTAGACAGATTTCGAAACAGATAACTCGACACTGAAGAGTGCTAAATTGAATATATTCCGAGGTTTCTGCGTATTTATCTGCAAGTCCTCGATAACTTTTATAAGAACTTCTCGGCCTTAATATCTGCGTCACTAGTATTAGTAAACTTACAACTTCACCTTGGGTAAGTAACACTGATGAGATCGTAGCTGCATCTGTTGTTCTACACCGTTGATGCGTTAGAATGCTCGTTTTTGGACACCGGTGTATTTGAAATTTTTTTGTCGCAAACATTTTTGACGAAATTTAAATGAATTCTATTTGCTATTTTTTTGAATCACTAACTCACTCAGATAGTGCAAAACAAAGTACTCACTATACCGAAAAGACAACTGAATAAATGAATAAGACAAAACATGATAAATAATATGTTCGGTTAATTCTACATCAACAGATAATCGAAACAAAAACAAATTTTTGGGAGACGATCGTAAACAATTAACATAATTACTTCTTAAATTTTCAGTCCTGACCATTGTGTTGTTTATTTTGAAATGAATCATATGATTATTACGATGAATAAAATAATTTTTAATGAATACGATAAGTATTATTATTTATAGAAAACTAATCGTAAATATTTGATAAATTTAGTAAATAAAGATTATATAGGCGCTATAATACAATCCGTATTTATTCCTTCATCATTTTACAATGTATTTCGAAAGATTATTACTCATATAAAACAATTTCATTTTCTCAATATTTAATGAAACGAAATCATCTCTAATTCCATATAAACTAGTTCGTTTGAAGAGTTGTTTGATGATTTTAAATTACCACATAAAATTCAGCTGTCATTCTTTTTCAAATAAAAAAAAACGATGATTATGAAAGAAAGATATCGAAACACCAACACACTCACCTCCGCCTCCATCTCGGCCAACCGCTCCATGAGCGAGTCCCTTTCTCGCCGAATCTGCCGAACATCGTCGGCGGAAGCCCTGAACAGATCCCTGTGGAAGTCCTCGTCGGGCGGGGATTGCTGTTGAAGCTGTCCCTGCAGCGCTTCCACCTCGTCTTTAAGACGGGTGCCCTTCCTGTGGATCACGTCCAACAGGCTCCACAGCTCGTCATCTGTATCGTCGGCAGTACCTGGCAAGGGTTAGGGAAAGACATTATATAAAATTATAACGAAGAATTTTATAAGCTTTAATAACTAATATCTATTAATCCGTAATGATTCGAGGAAATTTGGGTTGATTCCTTACTTTCAGAATTTGATATTTCAAAGTCAAAATTGACTGTGTGGTTTTCTTGGATAATAGTTTGCATAATGTGAATCCTACTTCTGATTAACAAGGCTACGTTTGGGTTCTGAAGTTTTGCTCTGAAAGCTTCTGAAAGTTGTGCCAATGTTAAACTTATCACGAACACCACAATTAATTTTATAAACTCCTTATTTTTTGTTTTTGTGAACTTTTGATTTATTATTTTTATATGATTTCCTTAGTTATTTATCGTGAACATTAAATTCTGAGAGTAAGGGGGTTAAAGTAAATTTTGTAGAACCATAACAGATTAATAAATACTAACATTCAGGTCTCTTATTGAATAGCCAAATTTACTACAAGCCCCCTTCTCAATCTTTTTAAAATAACGCAACTACCTGGCTAGCAGTTTAGAATGGGTTATTCCTCTTATTTGTAACCATCTTTGTATTTACCCTTCCTACACAATTTTTCATTTATTTATTTCTTGTATTATATATAATATCGGAGAAATATATTCATTTACCGAAACGTGCGTCATGCGTATTTTATCTAATAAACGTATAATTTTTTTTATTAACCAAAGATTTAATAAGTTTATTAATGAACATCAAGTATCGGTATTATCAACCTATAATAAAAAGTGGAATAGATTTTCGTGAAAAACTTTACTTATGTCTCCTTTCTTTGAATTATGTAACTGTGAATATACTAAAAAAAAGACTTTTCTTGGACGGATACTGATGGAGTATGAAATAATAACAATAAAAAGGACTCAAACCTTTATATTTGATTGAATAAGAATGAGTAAGTTGAGTTGAATAACAACGTCCTACAAATTTAGTTGAATTTAATGGACTACGATATTTCAACTCTTTTTTGTTTTATGCCAATAAAGTTTTTAAATTGAACATTTATTTCGCAGATAATCGTCATATTATTCCTGCTACCTTTTACTAATTTTAATTTTTCAATTACTGAAGAGATTTTCTAGCCTACCTGCCGAAGTTGTCGCCATTGCAGACGAAGACGCGCTGTGGGTATCCTTACTAGAAGTCTCGGTACTGAACCCCGAATCCGGCACTGCGTCGCTCTTCTTCGCGGCGCCCAACTTACGGCGCACGCGCACACCTGGCGCCCACTCGCTTCGTGCCAGGGCCGGACCGGCCGCAAGCGCTCCGAGTGCCGCAGGCGATGACAGTTTCGTCCTGAGACTTGGAAACGTCTCGATGACGAGGTCGCGGAATTCGAGCAGCGCGCCGACCTCATGCTGCAGCTCTTGCAGCGCCAGCAACGACTTGGCCTGCTCATTGATCAGGTAGTGAAAGGGGCCGGCGGGTTGACGTTGGCCCAGACAATCCAGCGCCCGTCCTACGGGCTCGGACTCCTGAAACAAAAACAAAATATTCATTAAACATGTTCTATGGATCCCGCATATTCGACAGAATGTTCGAGAAGATATTGAGTCAGATGTACTGACGTTTTAGTAAAGATTCGGCTCAATTCACATGTGTTCCTGAGTCACGAGTTCTTTTTTCATTATACATATACACAAACATTCACTAAATCTAGTGTTATAGCCTCATAGTCCTGATGATGTCAATTTCACTGACGAAACGTCGGCATCTAATATTTAATCAAATTGAAGCAGTACATTCATATTGTTTCGTTCATTCTTTCAGAGCAACTCAGTAAATATGCATATTTTCAAAGGAACAATTTGATTTCCGTTTAAAAAATTTACTGAAGAGAATAATAAACTATTTTAAGTCAATTAATGAATCTATAATGAGCGAAATGATTGCATAGTAGGCGTTTATAATGAGGAAATTGAATCAAACGTGGGAATTTATCTTCGCGTCACGATACTGGGTGGCCACGAATAACATGCACAAGTGGGATATACATGATTATATTGTCATCTTTTCGAAACTAATGAAATCTAGTTAGTTTTTGAAAAGGATGTTTCGCATATTAGGTGAAATAGACCAAAATGATTCTAAAGGTGGCACCCACTTCTAGAGTTTGTTGAACTTATGACAAGTTCATCTTCTTTTCTCGGTGAACAATAAAAATATTAATTTTTATGGTGAATGGAAAATGAACGAGTAAGTACAAGCTTTGGATCACATTGATATGTCTTCAATAGGAAGAATGGCGGACTTTAACTGAAAATTAAATTCATACTTTGTAGAGAACAAAAATATTAATAAAACATTCTTTTCAAATCAGTGAACCAACTGATGAACTGGCAAAGCTGATTTGAAACACTGAAATAATACTGTAGGTCTGCAAGGCAGTAGGCCCTTTCAATGTGGAGCTGAGTGATTGATTTCCCGAGAGTTTTTGAAATAATCTGATTTAGAAATTTTTTCCAAGTGATTATTCCTTTGTGGGGCAATTTATTATTATTTATATAGCCTATGTCCTTCCCATCAACATTGTCTATGATTGTGCAAACAATTTTACAATCGGAGAAGCCGTTTAGCAGGAGGAAGGTAACAATCAAAATTGAGTCAAGTTTTAGTAGCTTTAGTTCGACAAATTCTTCTTCTGACGTAGCTCAAGAATTTTTTTCGTATTTTATCTTTCGTATTTCGAATAACTTGATTCCAAATTGAGACACTTCTTGCGTGAAATTGATAACACTGTACTTATTGAAGCGTTGTACGAATAAAGAGAGTGTAAACAAAGTTTATAATTTTGAATATACCTAATAAATTTCTTAAAAATTCCATAACCGTTACAGGTTTTAGTTCAAATAAGTCAGAATTAAGGAAACGATATTTGCATTAAAGAATTGAAACATTTTTATATTTATCATATACAATCAGGTCGGTTTGAGCCTAAAGAGTACTCAGTCCATCCAAGTTTCTGTACATTTCGAATAGGTAACTTCAGACGAGCTCTGAAATAAAAACAATGAAAAGGAGTCTGAAATAGTTATTTATGTACGCACGTGGTGCATACAAGATTTTATTTTCACGAAAAAATTATTTTATTATAATCAAAAATCGATTTTAAGTCGGTTCATTGCTCCTATACTTTCCATTTTCCTTCTCATAGTAGGCATGTCATTTGTTGATATTTTGACGTTTGTGAATATTTTCGTCATCATATTTAGTGATGTCATTGCTGCTTTCTTCGTGTAGTCTTATAGAAATAATGGAAATGAGAATGAATTTACCCAAGAACATCATTGAAAATGCAGCCAAAGCTGCGAATAATTCATTGCCGGAGAAATCCAGAGTCGTATACGACAAGGATTATAAAGTATTCAATCAATGGATGTTGCTTCATTTCTCCTCGTACAATGAGCGGGCGTTATGATTCATAATGCCCGCTCATAACGCCCTAGGGCATAATGAGTGTATTTATAGCAACCGTATCTAAGGTAAAATCAACAAATAATATACAAGTGAAAAATAAATCTTTTTATGTTATTCACCATGCACCTGTTAAGAAAAACATGAATGCACTTCGCAGCTGTTGACACAAACAGCACGTGGGAACTCATCTTGCCGGGTGGCCGAATTTAAATTTAACGAAAATTGTGCGAACTGCTAATTCACCCGTTTTCCATATCAGAATGATTCCGGAAAAGAAACAAAAATGTGCGTCGTTTTACGGTAATAATCGCGGCATCAATTGAGACGACAAAACACAGTTAAACGATAGTTAAAATCAAGTCGTCCGTGTGGAACTATTCGACTTATTTAAACCGGATGTCTGAGGAAGAAGAAGAACATTATGCAAATCGCCGTTAGGGTATTACAAACTTCAATACCACAGACAAACGTGCAAGACATACTCACAAAACTTTCCAGTTGAAAAAACAGCGACAAACGAAAAACTGTATTTGCTTAAACAGTTTGAACGTAAATTGTGAAAAAAATATAATAGCAACACTTGTTATGGGGATTATATGCGGTTTATATCTATCATAAAACTTCACCACAAATTTAAGGAATGAGTTTTGTCTCCCTAACTGGATGTAATTATTGCATTAGTTTATCGGATCTTCATTAATAAAAGAAGAGGCAGTTGAGAATCCTTTTCACTTTGTGGAAGATTCGAAAAACATCTCCGAAGTCAGAAAATCTAACCTAGTTTATTGGATCTTCAGTATTGAAGGAAAAGAAAGTTTAGAATCCTTTTCATTTTGTGGAAGATTCGAAAAACATCTCCGAAGTCAGAAAATCTAACCTAGTTTATTGGATCTTCAGTATTGAAGGAAAAGAAAGTTTAGAATCCTTTTCATTTTGTGGAAGATTCAAAAAACATCTCCGAAGTCAGAAAATCTAACGTACTTTATCAGATCTTGAGTATTGAAAGAAAAGAAAGTTTAGAATCCTTTTCATTTTATGGAAGATTCGAAAAACATCACTGAAGTCATAAAATCTAACCTAACCTCGAATTTGTCACGAAATCTGAATTAACCTAGAATTAGTTCTCTCTTAGTAGTGTAATAATGAAAACCTCGCTGCGTTATACTCTAGAAATAGAAACCAACGATTTTCAATATCAAAAAATACAAATTATCCATACTTGTCAATATTCATTGGAAACAAATTAATTGGAAAATTAAGCGACTGTCAGCTTCATTTGGGATTCCGTCGAACGAGCTGATGAATATGCAAATTGGAGTAATAAACCCCCTTGTCATTGTCGGTTTAGAATATCCTGACAAACCTTTTAATGCTCGCTTATTCCTGAATAACAGAAGAAAACCCTAAACTGCGTAGAGTTCTTAATGTAAATGAATTTGTATGTAACGAATTGCTCTCTTCTGCAATTTGAGAGTGGTGTCAAGTTGTGAAGAATTACATGAACCCCAGAAAGGAAGACCATAACGAAGATGAGTTTCGAACTATGCAAAATAGGCAATTCTTCTAGATGCCGTGTCTAATTCACTCGAGATGGATTTAATGGCGAAACAGGCCGATGACAATTTTTTAGCTAAGACATTCACATGCTGTGAAAATTGAGATTATTGTCGATAAAGAGGCCTAAAAAGCAGACAGAATCGACTATATTAATGGCATGGTTTTGCAGGAATAGATACTGGGAGTCATA
Organism: Cynegetis impunctata; assembly: GCA_030704885.1. NCBI lineage: Eukaryota > Metazoa > Arthropoda > Insecta > Coleoptera > Coccinellidae > Cynegetis > Cynegetis impunctata. The sequence continues at coordinate 55,538 of JARQZK010000819.1, read as the reverse complement.
TCTCTATGGAGTCATCTCTATAAAACAAGGCAACGGTTTTATCTACGTTGAAGCAAAGTAAGTTTGCATTGAAGCAAAGTAAGTTTGCACCTATAGGAGGCCTCATTTCACTTTATATATTTAAGGTTTTCTAAGATACAGTGTGAGAAAACTGTTAATATTTTGTGAGATATATATACAATCATCCCTGAAACCATTGAGACAATATCCTCAGCGCTTTACGCTATAACCAAAACACCCGTTCCATCCCTGTCGAATGACCCCAGGCAATGAGATCATAAGAAAGTTGGGAATGGAAAGTAGAGTGATAGGCAGTCCTTAGTACCCCATTCGAAACAAAGTTTGATAAATTTCGAAGGATGAAAAGGCTTTTACTAAACTTAGTTTACTTGAAACACTGTTTATATGCGTGTTCCATTGGAGTCTCGGATCGAGATAATCACCCAAAAATGTAACCTCATCTGCATCATCATGAAGTTGATGAAGTTTTATACATTTTCGATGTTCGAGAACATGTTTATATATATATAATTCTTGTCGAAGCACACGAACAATTATTGCTATAATTTCATAATGTAATTACGGACGCACGCGAGTATTAAAGGATTTTCTAATACATCCGGCAGCCATCGAAATCATCTAGTGTTTCACAAATCGAAACGTTCGTTTCAAGGATTCTCGTTTTATTTCCGCCATGGTTCGATGATGTTGCTCCATCCCGAAACAATTACTATAAAAAGTTTCCCGTAATTTGGCTTACATATACATCTAGCCTTGATAAAAATGGAGCCACTAGTAATTACGGTGTACCATTATCAGATACGTAATTAGGAAATCGAATAGAATAGTACCATTAAACGCGAAAAAAATGGACGAAGACTTGTCCGTATACTGCTTTAAATCCAAGAGAGAGAGAAAGATCTTTATCGCAAAAAATTATGTGCCATTGTTGAATTATAGCCCACTAGGAAGCCTGAACTGAAATAATTGACTAAAACTTAACGCGAAACACTTTAAGGAAGTTTGAAAGGAAATCACTTGTGTTTGAAATATACACAAACATTGCTATATTTTATTTCGTCTTCAGAAAGGCTTCCATGAATTAATGCATCAAAAATATGAAGGCGAGCAAGTATATAATCAAAACAGACAACATCAGGGGATAATAACAAATTAAAACGATAGAAAATATTTAAAATAAAAAGTACACATATTAAAAAGTGTGAATTATTAATATCTATTTGATCAGTAAATGTAGATATTATTTACTATAACCTCAACTTCATTAATGTGGGTGTGTTTTAAATTCCCGATTTTCTATTTTCATGAAAAGAATTTCCAATTTGAAAAAACTAAGAATTTCAGAATAAATTTGTTCTTTGAAAACTTGACTGAGAAATCATAAAAGTACTGAATCAAAGATCACAACTAAACTTCTACGAGACAGTCGAGATTGAAAGATAAATTAATATTCTGGACTTTGGTCAGCGAGAAATTATATTCTCATTTATTGATTTCATGCACTATTTAAGACCATGTCTGATATTTCGTATTTTAGTTACATATGCGTTCTATTTCAAATTGCTAAAAGTAGACTTAATGGTATATCTAACTGCTTGTTAACCCTTTCCGGCCCAAATTATTTTTTTGTGGAAAAAGTATTATGTATGGTTTGATAATGGTTTAGTAGAGATACTCGAAGAAAATGAAACAAATTTCAAGATAAAAAAACACAAGGATTATCCTGCAGGATGTGGTCTCTCCACATAACCAGTAGGAACATATAACCAAACAATATAACCTATTTTGCGTAATATAACATGAAACAGTTTTTGTCATGTTTCAAACACAATTCTACTTTGCACGCTGAACATTTCTTACAAATCATAGAACTCATCTGCATGAAGATTTTCCAAATATTCAGTTATTGGGTTCCCAACCCTCCCGGATTGCCCGGATGACTCCGGTAATAATGGTCAACCTCCCGACTTCCCGGAGTGACTAATTTCCCCAGTTTTTTTTAAATTATACGCAACCGCGCTCTACTAATCAAACTTCGATGTTTAATGATTATGATTTTGTGGTAAAAAACTGTCAAATATTAGAAGCAGAGTATATATAAATTAAAAATAAATAAATGATTTGACATTTTCTTCAACCCCCTCCCTACTAAACTCCTTAAAAAAATCTCCCGGGTTGGCCCTTTCGAAAATTGGCAACCCTATTCAGTAGGTAGGTACTCCAAACTTGCTTCCTCAGAACTAAAATAAGATAACACGATTACGTAAGTGTCCAGTGGTCACTTCAGGAGACCCCAACAAAATTAGTAATTTCGAAAGAAAGGAAACATTTACGTTCAATATATTCATGATAATGCATAAGTAAGATATAAGTAAATAACTTTGGAACCATTTTTCCACCATTCGTAAATAAAAATAACAAATTCACACAGTTTCAGCAGATCCTCTAAGTACCTAGTGTCCAACTATAGTAAACAAATGCACATTATACGCGCTTCGACTTATTTCGGTCTGTCTTTGATGAACACGTCAAATTTGGCTATGTTAGACAACCCACAAAACACACTGGTATACTTAAATAGCCAACGAGCAGTTTTACTCATGACTAACAAACTGTGGTCTTCCTAGTTAACTAGTTGCCCTGAAAGGGTTAATATCGATTTGAATATATTTTGTAGAAATTCAATATAAGTTAATGTACATGGTTGATATTGTTTATACAACTTACATGTGTACATTATATTTATTCTACACTCTCAATATATTATTTATTTTATTTTTATTATTATTATATCAATAATTATATTATAATGTCGAATCCGAAGGAACTTTGTTCCTACCTGGTGTCCCATGACACCACATCTTTTTATTACTTATTCAAACGTGAGATAAACTATTGATTTCGATCAACAAATATATATTCTCAACACTATTTATTACTAGAACAACAACGAAGTAAATCGTCAAACTCTGTTCGAAGTTACTACTCTAGATTCAATCGTATTATCCAAGGACCGGTTGTATACGTATTCCTTAGTTGAGAACACTAAAAGCTACCACAAATATCGACTAGCCTCTACAGAATTGCTTTTCATGTTGCGAAGCAGCCGGCTAACACAAATTTCGTTGTTCGACCCACTTCAGTGCAACTACGACCAACGTGAAATCTCTCTCCATTGCAGTATGTTTACGTTATCGTCCTACAATAATTAAAGATGTACGAAGATAAAAGTCATACAACTCTTTTATTATGATTATTAATCCTCAGATTATTTACAGATTATTTATCTATTTATAATGTATATGTATATATATATATATATATATATATATATATATATATATATATATATATATATATATATATATATATATATATATATATATATATATCGCGTCGAAGATTTGAAAAATCTCGACGTTTCGGCTCCTTTTGCGAAGCCATCTTCAGGAGAATTAGAAGGGGAATAATTCAGAATCGTGGCCTCAATCTGCCTACTCCACGATTCGAATTAGGAGGAATCGGAAACAATACGATTGCGTGGTCTCAACCTGCCTACTCCACTAACCGTACTGCTTCCTGTCAACTCTGAAGTCTCAACCTGCCTACTCTTCAGAGTCAACTGACGGGCCGATCGTCGCGTGGCCGTATTTATAGGGGAGGGGGGCAGGTACTCACGCTCATCAGTGCGGGATGTACTCTGATTGGGCGTTACATGGCGACCACTGAGAAGTGGTTTCCATGCTGATGGGAGTCTGTGACTGTCATCTCTGGTGTTCAAACAATTTGGACGTTTTTCTATTTCTACAGCTTCACGGAAAATTCGGGATTTGAAAGATCGGACGGGAGCAATAGTTCTTGTATTGGGGAAATCGATAATGTGGCCTGTTTGGGTGTGATGTTGGGAAAGGGCGTTGGAGATATCTGAGTGTCTTACTGAAAGTGAATGTTCTTTGGCACGGACCTGAATTCGTCGGTTTGTTTGTCCTATATAAGAACGAGGACAATTGGAACAGGGAATCTCATAAACACCGTGATTTTCGTTGGGAATTTTATCTTTGACGGGTCTGACCAGATGGGAGAGTATTTGTTGAGTGGTGAATATTGTTTTGATGTTCGTGTTTTTGAGAGATCTTGCGATCTTATCTGTTACTCCTTTGATGTAAGGAAGAAATAATTTAGGTGTAGATTCTTGTTCAGAGGGATTGGAAGGAGGTAGAGGTGGGGTGATGTTTGTGTGTTTGCGTATGTTCTTGTTGATTTGATATGTGTTGTAACCGTTCTGTAATAATATATGTTTTAGAGTATTGAGTTCTGATTCACGGTGTTCGTCGTCAGATAGTCGAATGGAGCGGTGGATTAGGGTATTGACTACAGAGTTAAGTTGAGAAGGATGGTGGTGAGACTGGGCGTTCAGATAACGGTTTGTATGGGTGGGTTTACGATAAACTGAATAGGAGAAGCCTTGGGATGGAAGTTTTTTGACCATGACATCGAGGAATGGCAGAGACCCATCGTTTTCCACTTCCATTGTGAATTGGATACTTGGATGTATGCCATTCAAATGATTCAAGAAGTGGAGCAACGAGTCTCCGCCATGGGGCCAGATCGCAAAGACATCGTCTACATAACGTAGCCAGCATGATGGTTTAAGGTCGAATGACGAGAGAGCTTGGGTTTCGAAATGTTCCATGAAAATGTTGGCTATGACGGGGGAGAGAGGGGATCCCATTGGGGCTCCCTTAATTTGTCTGAAGAAATTGCCTTGAAAGATGAAGTAAGTGTTGGCCATGCAGTGTTTGATCAGGGATAGGTTGTCTGGGGATATTTGATGTTTCTTGTCTAGGATGGAAAGTGTTTCTTCAATGGGGATATTTGTAAATAAGGAGACAATATCAAAACTAACAAGAAGATCTGTTGGGGTAATTCCGTTGGGGTAATTCCGTGAACCAAGTTTTTCAAATACTTTCGACCGCGGAAATCTTTCTGAACATATATATATATATATATATATATATATATATATATATATATATATATATATATATATATATATATATATATATATATATATATATATATATATATATATATATATATATATATATATATATATATATATATATATATATATATATATATATATATATATATATATATATATATATATATATATATATATATATATAAATTCGATGGACGATGAATCAACTCTGTGGTAGTTCATATTTATATTAAAAAATTAAATAATAAGAAAACAACTTGTCTAAAAACCACAAAATGAAAATAACTTTTTATTCGACTAGTTTCGCCTGTTACAGCATTATCAAGACTGAATACATAATTGCAATTATGTATTCAGTCTTGATAATGCTGTAACAGGCGAAACTAGTCGAATAAAAAGTTATTTTCATTTTGTGGTTTTTAGACAAGTTGTTTTCTTATTGTTTAATTTTTTAATATATATATATATATATAATAATTTATTAATCCTTTAAGACATTTGACAGAAGTATAGGATAAATCCATCTCAAGTGAATTAGATACGGCATCCTTTCTGGGGTTCATGTAATTCTTCACAACTTGACACCATTCTCAAATTGCAGAAGAGATCAATTCGTTACATGTTTGTACTGAAAGATAGGGCTCATTGCAAACCTTACTTCAATAAAAATGGAATTTTGACGCTTCCTTTTTTATATTTACTTGAAATTTTGTGCTTGATTCATAAGTATTTTCATGCCGTATTCTTGATCCACAGCACGGGTATTCCACCAGATCTTCGGGACATCATGTTCGCCTTCCTATTCCTTCCTCTGAATTAACAAAAAAGTCCATCATTTACAATGCTAAGAAAATTTACAATCACCTTCCACCAGAGGAATTAAAACCTATAACTTCCTCGACCAATTTTCGGAAACGAACACAATCTTATATTCTTGATAGACCTTATTACTCTATAGAGGACTACTATTCTGAGCATTGATCGATCGATATGACCAAATTGAATAGCACAGGCATCAGCTTCGATTGAGGAGGATTTGACACTCTCGGTTCTATTGTGAAGTTTTACTTTTATGTTTTACATTGTTTATTTGCTATATTTTTCGCTTTGCCACTAAAAGTAATAATTTTAAGACAATAAAGCATATTTAATTTGATTAAGTAAATTTCAAACAATTGCAAAATACAACATCACACAATGATTAAAATAAGAGCCATAAAATGGAACATTTATCTGTAAGAGCTATAAGCAAGAGAACAAATTAAAATGAAGATATTAAGTATAAAGTACAAAATTATGCCAGTGCATTGTCCAGCATAAACTCCTACGCGCCATAATAACCTTTCGATAGTATCTTATACTGCTTTGAGACATTTTTAAAGTGAAATTAGGCTTAGATGCAGGTGAATGATTGTATAATTTAGATCCTGATATATACTTATGGCTCTGTTAAAACTGAAGAGTTTTGTGTCAATGGATAGTCAGTAAATCGCTATTTTTCGTTGGATAATTACGAACCGTACTATGCGTTTTAAAAAAATTGATATTCTCCCTTATGAACATGTTGTTAATTAGTACTTGTCCGATATTTTACATAATATTTATAACGTTAAAAATTCATATAACCATGGATCCGCAATACCTTCATTTTCGAGATACAGGTTGTTTCTTATTTTTGTTATTCGAAAATAATGTCGATATGAGAAATTCAAATTTGATATTAGTTTGGCTCTTAATCATAGGAGGTGCCACCTACAGACCTATTTTTTCGTGCATGAATGTAATACACTAAAAGAAAATGTTCTTTATTTATAATAGAGGATATATATATATATATATATATCTCTATATATATATATATATATATATATATATATATATATATATATATATATATATATATATATATATATATATATATATATATATATATATATATATCTTTCACTATTTTAGGTCGATAATTAATTAATATTCACTGCGCCAACAAAGCTTCAGGGAAAAACTTTCTAGTAAAGATTCACACGCAGCTGCTTTCTTCAATAAAAGTCAACTTTCGTTTATCCGATTTCCATAAAACGACAAAAAATATGTTGACGGCATTGTTACCCCATTTATATGTTGATTTAGCGCTGAATAACATTACAAGTATAAAGATTTAGTATGTATGAACCATCCTTTGAATCATAATTTTATACTTATAAAACAAAGTTATCAGAGAACTTATAGAGAAGCTTTTAAGAGCATCTTGAACTGAATCCATAAAATTTCCAAATTGACTGCCTACGAATAACGTTTCACATAACATTATTTATCGATTTAATGAGATCATTGTAATAATTATTATCGTCGAAATACCAGTTTTGTTAACTCTTTTAATAACCGCAAGCATCGAATTTTTTCGAATTTATCGAATGTTATAAATTGCATAAATGATAAAATTTTAATACCAAATATTTCGTTCCGCTGCGCATTTCTGCCATGCAAAATCTTTAATTGTTCGTCTGAGAATTTTATAGAATTTACGAGTATATCCCAGCTTGCATACAACTCAATTCTATGCTTATATATTTCAAGTTATATGAATATATTCAGAATACAAAAACTTAGAGAATAACATTTCCGATATGAAAAATTTTCACGGTTGCAAATATTGTTGATATTATTTAGTATTATATTCATAGTTAATATTGCTTATTTGAAACTTGCCCAAAGCCTGAAATGTCACTGCGATACATTTCTATTTTAATTATTCAAAAATCTTTCACTGAATTTTGATACAACTTCCATATCAATTTCTAAAATAATACAATAAATATACGAAACATACCGTTTTCTTATTTTCACCCATCTTCACCACTGGTCACAAACTAAGAAAATCTAAATAAATTACAGAATCAATGTTCTTCTTAAACGTTTCCATCAGGGTGGGGAGTATTGTTTTCATCAATAACTAAAGATAAGGGGTAGGTAAAGTAATAATTTTGTTTGCCTATTCGAACGATTTCCAGGTAGGTAATGGAATTTTAATGAAATTTGCAACCCTATGATTATTAATGATTGCAAATCTGGTGTTATGATGACTCACGCCAAAAGCACTATATACTTGAAAAATATTGATTTCTGAATACAATCCAATATCAAATTTCTGTTGTTTTCTATTTAAATCTGACATAACAAAGTACTTTTCAGAGAAATATTCAGATAATTATTTACAAGTTGGAATCTGAAAATAATTTAATACTAAAATTTTAATTTAAAGAAATACGACAGAAAATGAAAAATACATTGATATATAGTTTTCATATGTGTAAATTATGCTAGCTAATAGCTAAAATTTTTCGCGAAAAAGGAGGTTGCTTTGAAAATTCATAAGTTCTAAACGCGGGAAGGAATCTCTATTCTGCTTAAAACGGTCTCTTTAAAAAGGATCATTCTATCAGGAAAAAACCTCGTAGCACTTCCGGTCGAAAAGTTACAACCTTTCAAAGTCACCCTAAAATGGACAAATATCGCAATATTTCCATGCGTTTACTTTCAAAATTATGCGATTTTTTGTAGGACAAATAATTTCACCAAACTTCAGTTTCCGACTATATTTGGACCATAAAAAACGAAAATGCTATCAGTTTTCTCCTCGGGCGAATATCTTGACCGTGAGACTTGTCAAAGTGATAAAAAAAAATTCGCGAAAAAGGAGGTTGCTTTGAAAATTCATAAGTTCTAAACGCGGGAAGGAATCTCTATTCTGCTCAAAACGATCTCTTTGAAAAGGATCATTCTATCAGGAAAAAATCAGTTTTTTCCTCGAGCGAATATCTTGACCGTGAGACTTGTCAAAGTGATAAAAAATTTGATTGTGATTAATGTGATAACACATTTTTGACAAACGCAAACTAGTTTGCTTAGTGTTGCGTCGCAAAATGAGATCTAATTTATATTCTTTATATTTATGTTTTTGTATTTTCTATTTTCCCATCATAACAATTTCTGTCGGAGTATCAGTCCACAATCAATGCCCTTCTATTTCATATTTTATTGTTTTATGTTTATCTATAGTGAATTCATTGTAACATCATATTTATTATGGATTGTAAACCAGAGGACAATGCCACAAATCTGATAACTGGCACGTTCCGTAGAGCCTTTCTCAGAAGACAGACCAGTGTTGGAGACCGACAAAGGCAACGGCAAACCTGGATTTTCCAATATACAGAAAGTGCTACTATTACCAGCATTATCGATCCCCCTCAGTATCCGTCAACCAAGACGTGAAAGGATCGAATGCAAATTCCTCATTTTTCAGACCAGGTACTAGGCTTATTAAAAGAAGCATAAGACAGTACAAAACAGTTTTTTCCATGAACGATACCACCGAAAGTATTTTAATTTATATACAGATACATTCTTGTCCTGAATTTGTAAATATTGTGTAAATATATGAATAGTTTGAAAATACTACCATTTTTTCAAACCTCGACACTGTGTCCATTTCTTATCAACTCACTAGCTGCACAATATTACTTGGCGTGCAGCACGAGGTTAAGTCAACAACGACGTGCACCTCAACACTTAGTATCAAAGCAACCAGTGAATATGCGAAGTTCATAAAATAATGAAGAACGCTCCACATTGAACAAAAAAGTACCAGGAATAAAGAATAAACTTTAAAATAAAAACACTTGGCTTATGTTTCACAATATAAAAAATAATTAGATACTGTATTTAGCAGTAACGAAAAGTCGACATTTTTCGAGTTATGAACTCATTATATCTCAGTCTTGATAATGAGTTCATAACTCGAAACATGTCGACTTTTCGTTACTGCTAAATACAGTATCTAATTATTTTTTATATTGTGAAACATAAGCCAAGTGTTTTTATTTTAAAGTTTATACTTTATTCCTTATGATATTTCACCAAGTGATGTGCGAGAATTCAATCTCAGTTATTAAAAAAAAAGTACCAAGAAACAAGTCGGAGATATCATAGTAGTAATTTAAAATCGTCAGAGCTAACGAATAGAAATTCTTTCAATGCAGTTGGCTCATTCAAATTGAATGTATCGCTTTCTCTTAATTCGTTCAAATGAGATACTTCCACTTATTTTATATTAGAAACTAGAAGTAATAATTAGCTTTAAGGTTACATTTGTATATTTCAGTCGAAAAATTCGACTTATGAAGCGAGCAAAATATTGACATTTTTTTTCTTCAATATAATGCATGTCTCTTCGTTCAATTTATTTATCTGATGAGTTTTTTCTTGTGTTATTGTAAATTTTTTATAATACGCGATTTTTTTATTTTAACGAAGTTACTTATCGGACGTTACACTCCTAACACTTGGGGAATAAAAGCTGGGCTAAAAGACTTCAACAGTCGCGATATCTTTGCTAGTCGTGCGCAAATATCGATATCATTTCGAAAATTATTTAAGAATAAAAAAAAATTATAAATAACTAAGGAATCTTCATGTAAAATATAGGACACTCATTAAATAACACCTTGTATATATATTATATATATATATATATATACATATATATATATATAATATATATATATATATATATATCATATATATATATATATATATATATATATATATATATATATATATATATATATATACATATATATATATATATATATATATACATATATATATATATATATATATATATATATATATATATATATATATATATATATATATATATATATATATATATATATATATATATATTATATATATACATATATATATATACATATATATATATATATATACATATATATATATATATATATATACATATATATATATATATATATATACATATATATATTTTTTATGAATTAACATTCATACAAAAAGTAAAACTATTCGTTCCAAACCGGGTGTCCCACGACCCCACCCTACTCTTTTTTTCTGACAAATTTTTCAGCCAAGTCATGATTTGATTCTTTTTCCTTTTTCCATGAATATATGTGGAAATATTACGTAATAATTATTCTCATTAAGCTTAACTATGAGAGTGAACTAAACTAATTTTTTTTTCCTTGTACTTACTAATAAAGTGCAATTTTGTACGTCAAAAAATCGTAAAACAAAGTGATATTTTTCCATCTTAGCAACCAAAACAACAGTATCAAATTTTATATTTTTTCATTCTGACATATTTGTTAAAATTACAAGTTCACAGAATAAATCACATTCTAAGTAATTTTTTATATTTATTTTATTAAATAAGATAATTGAAGTACAGGAAAAACTAGTATGTTATACAGGTAAGAATAGCTATTTGCATTACTAGGGAGGAAAGTGCTACTTTTCCTCTCGTAGGATGTAGGTTAGTAAAAATCCAAGAGAGGAAAAGGCACTTTACTCCCGTGTAATGCATATGATTTTTCCTTCTACCAGAATTGAACCCTTTTTCAAACTTAATTCACAGCATAAATAATGAATTTATGCTTAATGTCACTGTCAGTCAGTTACGGCATCCTACATATTCAAAATGAGAGGAAGAAAATACGACTTTCCTCCCTGATGTGAGGGAGGAAAGTGAGTACTTTCTGTAGGCGTAGAAGGAAATAGCTAGGAATGACTAAGGAGGAAAGTGCCACTTTTCTCTCGTAGCATCCAAGAGAGGAAAAGGCACTACACTCCCATGTGATGCATATAATTTTTCCTTCTACCCTAAATTGAACCTATTTCTAAACTTCATTTACAGCACGAATAACGAATTTATGTTTACTGTCGCACGAATAACGAATTTATGTTTACTGTCACTGTCAGTCAGCCACGGCATCCTAAATTCATTCAAAATGAGAGGAAGGAAAAGTACTTTTTCTTCAAGCGTATAATAATATCTATATTATTTTCGACAACACAGATCGTAGAAATAACCTATTTTTTTACTAGTAAAATAATGAACGCTCATTATTGTACTAGTAATAAAATAATGGGAAATGATAGCAACGTATTATTATGAGCGTTGTATCCAAGTGTGTAGGAACTGTCATTTAATTTTTATTTAATTTGATGTTTGTCAGTATTTGTATTAATAAATAGTTGAGATATAAACAACGTATTCAATTTTTTCAATTTACGCTTGAAGAAAAAATAGTATATGTCACTCGAAGCAGACGACCCTTTATATGTTTCGCCCAGTTTGTACAGCCTCGGCTAACGCTTCGGCAGTGCAAGAATCTGGGCTCAACAATAATGATAGCCTTCTACTCCTAGCAACATAATGTACTATTTCCTACCTAGGGAGGAAAATATGACTTTCCTCAGTGATATGAGGGAGGAAAGGGATTACTTTCTGTAGGGGTATAAGGAAAAGGCTATTTCCAGTTTCTAGGTATAAAATTATACCTACTCACTGGAAAAATCACGCTTTTCTATACTTGTGTAACAATATTCTATTTTTTGACCGTTTAAGTAAATAAACGCAATACAAGCCTCCAGATGTGAACGATCGCGTAAATTTCAAATGACATAAAATGTGACAGACGTGGCTACGACGCGTGTCGCCTTCGACGCACAACATAATAATGGACCGATTTCCAATTATTCACGGCGACTTAGACACGACGACGAAATGCTCCTCCGTTTTCACTTTCTAAATATAGAAATCGGCCGGCATTAAATACCTTACCGATTTCTGAACAACGAAGTTTTTTCTGGATTTGGATATTTTTACGTATTTCGTGAAATATTTACGGAATCTCGTCTGAAAATACAAATACTTATTCTATTTTATTTTATTGCCGATACACAGTGAGCAGCAGAGCTCTGTAACTAGGTCGAATTTTTCTCTCATTTATTTCCTTTTGTTCATTCCTAAATCCGAAAAGGAATTTGGATTGGCTGGAGAGATACACAATGCTTAAAAACCGGCTTTCTAACCAAATTTGGAGATAAAACCCAACTGTAACTTGCACTCTCCAAAAAGTTCTAGGAGTCTATGTTTCGGATATGCTGTAGATATTTATTTTCTACAT
>JARQZK010000819.1:0-40000 GCA_030704885.1 Cynegetis impunctata | reverse complement strand
TAGATATATAGTAAGTGTACTGATGGTCAAAAGAAATCACACGGCATCTGCTTGAGGAGACGACAGATCAACGGGCAACCTCACAAGAAGTAGTGAAAACTTGCATGATTATTTGTTTAGCTGACTAGGTACCGTGAGCTTGCTTGAGGTATAAAGGATTTGGCATCGGCAGGTTGGCGGCAAGAAAGTATTATTCGGAAAGAATGATTTCAATGCACTCCTCAAGATGGAACAGCAGGATTTGTAAGCGCATTTAATTACTTGCAAAAAATATTTTGAGTCACGAACGTGAGCGCTATACCAGTTTTAGTTTTTCTTTAGCCATTTTTAAAATTTCGTTGGCAGTTTATGGCACACAAGTCAGCATGAGAGCTTTTCTAGGGCAAAAACAGCTGATGATGCAAATCTCCCTCTTTTGAGAACATTACAGTATGAACTCACTTCTACAACACTGGCTACAGCAATGTGCTTCTGTGTATTACGTGTTTAAAACACTAAACCAAAACTGACAACGGGAACAAAAAAAATTACGACGAATACAGTCGAGGTATCCCATAAAACATGAACGGATAGGGTTGCCAACTTGGGAGAACAGAATAAAACTGACGGATACAATCGAGGGATTCCCCGTAAAACATGAATGAAAAGGGTTTCCAACTTGGGTGATTTAAGTTCCCTTTTTTATTTCAATAAGAAAACAATGTTACGTAACGCGTTGTTCGAACCCCCCTCCCGCCCATGTAACGCATCGTAACGTTTTGCAAGACCCCCCCACCCCCCAAATTGCGTTACGTAATACTTGAACGTTCCCTAATTGGAACGAAGTTCCTAACGGCAGGCTCAGAGGAGATTTTGCTACGATACTAAACTGAAAAGAATGTGAGATTGAAACCGTAAGAAAAGCATATAACGGAAGTGCAACGCGCATGCGTAATTCTACCGTTATCTTCCTCCTTCTGCCACGACATATACGTGAAATTCTTGTCTAAGCACGTGGTGTATACTCACATTAAAAATTCATTTTACTCGTGAATAAACACGTTTATTTTCGTATTTTTGTAAATTTTCAATACGATATTAAATATAGTAACAATGACAATTGAACTAAGAAGTGACTTAAATGAAATTGATAGTGATAATAGTGGAAAATTAATTAGCGAAATTAAATTAAATACGTAAGTATCAGTTTACAAATATAAGTTAATGTACATGGTTAATATTGATTATCCAACTTACATGTCTACATAATATATTATTATATTCTACACTCTCAATACATTATTTATTTTATTTTTATTATTATTATATTAATAATTATATTATAATGTCGAATCCGAAGAAACTTCGAATAGAGCTTACTTTGAAAATGTATGTGTTTTTGTGATACATTTAGTAGGTGAATTTCAGAGAAAAATCGTTTTGAAAGTTTCAGATGGCGGTTACGCCCCCTGGCGGCCTTGGAAACATAAAAATAATTTCCAGGATTTTGTTTTGGCCACTTTAGTCATAAAATTTTTTACCGTGAGTCTCTACGACGAATAGTTTACAAGACACAGTACTTTGCATTCTTATCTAGCCACCCTGTACATAATATGTATTCTACAATCTCGATAATAATAATAATAATAATAATAATAATAATAATAATAATAAAGTACTTTATTAAGCAGAAATAGAAAAATTAACATTACGTTGTTACCCAATACTCTAGGCGAGTTTCAGTTCAGCCAGAAAAAGCTACATCCAATGTATCAATTCTCCGGCTGTCTGTTCAGCTAACCTAGGAAGTTTCACTTACTATCTAAACCTAAACTAAACTAAACTATACTATTATCCAACAAGTTGAATCGGAAATAATATACAAAACCTAATATACAAAAATGAAGAATGACTAAAGTACAAAGACAACGTGCATATTGCGGCGTTGAAAAGAAAAAACTATATGTAAAAAAACAATAAAAAAATGATGCTCTACACATGGGGCTAGACTAGGTTCCACTCAGCATATCGAATAGATGTCTTCTAAGTCTCCCTGTGGACCAGTTTAAACAGGACGCGTATTTATTGATGGAGCTTGCTATACTGAATGAAAATGATCGCTCGAAAAACTTTGACGTGTGCTTAGGGATAACAAGTATATTTTTTCGTCTTAAATTCAGATTATGGACATCCGTTCTGAAAGTTATTTTATTATAAAGATATGGTGGAGTCTTTAATCTTATAATTTTGTGGTATAAACAAACTGAATGAATGTACCTTCTCCGTTGCATACAGAGCCAGCCCGTCTCCCCAATTTTGTGACTGATTCTCTGATACTTCCTCACCCCATGTATCAGCCGAAGGCAAGAATTTTGCATTCTCTGAATCTATATTCATCGATACATTATCTATTTTATTTTTATTATTATTATATTAATAATTATATTATAACGTCGAATCCGAAGGAACTTCGTTCCTACCTGGTGTCATATGACACCAAGTCTTTTTTTACAATTTCTTCGAAAAGAAAATTCAATGTGACTAACAACAAAACAGCTAAAAATTCGCCAATTCCCTGAAACGCACAGAGATCTCATCATTTACTGAATCATCAGGCTATCAAAGTTCTCCATCCTATACCCACCTGTTAAACAAACTCTTAATTAAGCTAAAAGCGCACGATCGTGGGATTAATTCGGCAATCTTACCGTCGTTAACCCCCGGCAAACAAAACTCGTTCGATATTTACGCACGGCATTGGTTGTTCGAACGAGTAAATAATCCGAATTAATTATTATGACTCATGCAGTAGCAGAGCAGAAGCAGGCAAACGAGATTATTCAACTTTCCTGCTGGCTTTCAAATTATCTAAGACGTTAGTTTCAGAGTGGAATGTCTAGTTGTTGCCTCCTTCTGGTTCAATGTTATCTATATACAGGAGCTAATTACGGCACCACAATTACTAATCGTTCAACGAAACGACCTTTAATCTATCCAACAAAGGATTCGTACCTGACATTTTCAATTTGAGTCTCGGACTAGTTTTACGCAGATTGAATCACGATGTTCGAACATTTATTTAAAAATTAATTATCAAACTGCTTCGGTCTGCGCTATTTGGAAACAGTCTGGGACGCAGAAGGCGCCGGGTTCGCATCTCGAGTAAAATATGGATGTTGAACATTTCTATGAAATTGAAGACTCCGGCGCAAAAAGGGGGCAGCTCCACTTTTATACCATTTTCACTTTTATGATGAAAACCAGTAACAAAGAGGTCGTCTATCGATTGGTGCAAGAACGAGGCATGTCCGTTGATTTGTTTAGTTGTTGTAAGGAAAATATTTTTACCTCCTTCATTAAGTCGGCACCGGCCAAACTTATTGCTTTGTAAAAGTCAAACGCTTGCATTATCTGTGTTCAGTGGCATTTGTTATTCTCATACATGATAGTGTCTAGTACGTGTGTGAATAATCTTATATTTCGCGGTATATTATTGTAAGTACAATCAAGTCCTTTCCAAAAAGATCGTCTCACTATAGTCGCACGAAAAATGAAAATAAATATTATTTGAGTCCCGAACTGAATATGAAAAAAATGCACCAACTTTACCTTCAAAATTATGAACCAGATGTTTATGCCGCTATCCAGAATGATCAACAAGTGAAAGCTCAAGTTACTTATGACTATTTTTGCCGACATTTTGTTACAAACTATAACTTCTCTTTCGGAAAACCACGTTCTGATACATGCCAAACGTTTGACAGACTGGACAATCTTTTATCTACAGAAAAAGATGAAAATGTGAAAAAAAAATTGCGACTGGAGAAAACAGTACACGAAAAAAAAGCAAACTATTTTTACACAAAATTAAAAGAGGATGTAGCAGAGGTTAAAATGAGCAACAATCAAACTGAGTTATTAGCATTTGATTACCAACAAAATATGCCCCTTCCTCATGTTCCTAGTGGAGATGTTTTTTTTAAACGTCAGCTTTGGGAATATAATTTTTGTATTTTTGTAGCAAGCACAGGAAAGTCATACTATTTTATGTATGATGAAACAGTCGCCAAAAAGGGGCAAAATGACGTAGTAAGCTTTTTACATCATTTTATTAATCAATATGTACCAGCAACTGTGACAAAGTTATTTCTATTTTCCGATAACTGTTCATCGCAGAACAAGAATCAAACTTTAGCTCATTATCTCTATACCATTACAGATAATAAGAAGTTCTCCAAAATAATTCATAGATATCCAGAACCAGGACATAGCTTTCTTCCATGTGACAGAAGTTTTGGCTTGATAGAAAAGGAAAAGGGAAAACGAGAAAGGATTGTCTTACCCGAAGAATGGGTTTCCTTGGTCAAACATACATGTCGCAAGTTTGAAATAGTTAAAGTTACCCAAGATATCATTCTAAATTTTAGTGACCATTTTAGTAAACTCT
Source organism: Cynegetis impunctata (assembly GCA_030704885.1). Taxonomy (NCBI): domain Eukaryota; kingdom Metazoa; phylum Arthropoda; class Insecta; order Coleoptera; family Coccinellidae; genus Cynegetis; species Cynegetis impunctata. The sequence continues at coordinate 35,574 of JARQZK010000819.1, read as the reverse complement.
TCAAGAAATCTGTACTCAATAAAGGAAAACAAAAATTTGCAATCACTGCCTATCGAGTGATAGAATACACTGGAAAAGGTGTCGAATGTAGCAGCTCCGCCAGTGCCTGTTTCAAAGATGAATTTTTTCTTCAAAAACCCGGAGTTAAGCTGACTCTTCCTGGTCCCCATTCACGTCTCTACTCTGGCTCATTACCTCTCAAGCGTCCTAAGTATCTCCATGTAAAAGAACTAGCAGCAAAATACGTATCAGCAGAGTGTATGTCGTTTTACGAGGGTCTTAAGTGCCAAGGTGAAGAACAACCTAACCAGTCTGAAGACAGCTTCACAGATGTTTAAAATGTTCAATATAACAAAGCATTACTTGTTACTTCTTTCTAAATAAAAATTATTCATAAAATCTGTTTTTCTCATTTGATACTGCTTAATATTCGTATCGAAATATTTCATATAATTCCCCGGCGCAAAAAGGAGGCAGCTCATCAAGATTTATTCAAAGTTTTTTCTGTTGAGAAATTTTTCTAAAAGATTCATATTCGAACATATTATATATCAATCACTAAACTCAAACATAGTGCTCACAGAAAATCGAAATCATGAATATTTTCTAAAATAAACAGTTTTTATCGCCTCCTGAAAATTTTCTAAAAATGGAGCTGCCCCCTTTTTGCACCGGAGTCTTCAATTGGTGATGTACCTAGTTTACAAGCCCATTGGGACCACTAGGTCCCTAGTGAGTAAAAAAAAACCGTGAGCAGCACACAGCTCTATCACTAAGGTCGTATTTTTCGAGTCAAGATGCGATTCTGACGTTTTGAACTATATTTTGAAAGATCACGCTCAAATGGCAAACCGAATTGAAAGGAAAAATAATTTATTTCATCGAGAAAAAATAAATTCGCGAAGTGCCTCGTGGTTGATGAAAAAAGTTGAAACCAACGAAGTAAACTCAATCAGCGGAAGCTGGAGAGTTCAGCATTTTTTCAAAAACCAAAAAAGAACAAGAAATATCTATGTAAAAAGTTCTGCAACGAAAACAATCCCAAGTATCAAAATTTAGCTCATTTAACTTGATGGGAGCCGCTGGAGATGACAAATGTACCAAAAAAAAAAAAAAAATATATATATATATATATATATATATATATATATATATATATATATATATATATTTATTCGAATTGTTGTTGCCTGTGATCTATTTTTAATCTCTTGATAATTATTAGCAATAACAGGCTGGTTGAATCTTAAAAAACTCGATTTTATTAAAAAGTTGACGTTTCACTACGATATTCGTAAATGAAATATCTTTGACATTTATTGATTTGAAAAAATTGAACAGACAGGGTTGCTTTGTATATGCTATTCAGTCTAATATTAATATTCAAAATTGTTATCATTAGATGGTAAGGGAAACCAAAGAAACCTTTACCTACGTAATGTTTGAAAATAATAATAATAGGGTGCTATTTATCTAACAACAAAGAAATTAGTCATGGGAAAACATGTGTGTAGAAAACAGTGGAGTAGAATTATCGGTATAGCACGCTTATATGGAAGCAGCCGTTGACACGTGTTTCGGACTCTTTGGTCCTCATCAGAACGGCGTAGCCAAGCATTGTCTGTTCAATTTTTTCAAATCAATAAATGTCAAAGAAATTTCAATTACGAATATCGTAGTGAAACGTCAACTTTTTAATAAAATCGAGTTTTTTAAGATTCAACCAGCCTGTTATTGCTAATAATTAATTATCAAGAGATTATATATATATATATATATATATATATATATATATATATATATATATATATATACATATGAATATCAGGAAGCAAATATTTTTGACAAATAGTGGAAATATTAAAGAATACCAAAAGAAATTGATTTAAAACTAGAAACTGATTCTCATCAACTACTTCTTGCTGAAAATTTCTTAGTTTTAATTTCTACATTGTATTTCAATAATCTAAACAGAGAGGGGTTCGAGAATTTGTATGTAAAAAAGCACAAGTGAGGGGAAAATACAACCTGAGTGACCTTTGCGGCACCAAGCGTTTTCATTTTATTTTAGTATTTTAGTATTCTAGAAATATTGGAATTATTTAAATAAGGAATCAAAACAGATTGATTTAAAACTAGAGACTTTTTCTATTCAACTAGTTCTTGTTGAAATTTTCTACATTGTATTTCAATAATCGTATTAATACTATCCAATTTCGATTTCAAGTTGTCGACATCGAAGAAAATCTCACCATGTAATAGATAAATCGTTGACCTAAGTTGAATCAATTGTTGTTGTATCATTCAGATGTTTATATTAACGGAACAAGAGATTTATCACCAGCTCGCTCTTAGAAATATCTGGAGATGATTAAGTAATTCACGTGATGTTTTTCCTCGGGCGATCACGTAATCTGTATCATTATTGTTATAAGTACTTGCTGAATACGTGAGGAAAAATAAACGCCCTCGCTCTCGACGAACAAGAAGATGCGTACAACGGGCCTTTAAACTGTCGTTAAACTCCATCAAATTACGGCAATTGTTTTCAAATTAATTTTCTTGTAAACTACGAATTCGCATCGGCCTTACACTATCCGAGAAATTATCAGTGAATCAACAATATTGCACTGAATAAAATTGACAAGTCAAAAGGAAAAGAACTTAATTTTTATAAAATGTAATAAATTAATTTATTGAATAAAGTTCGCAGTCCGAAATGAAAAGGTAAATGCGATTTCTGAATAACCTAAAATATTCAATAACTTTTAAATGCTTAAGAAGCAAATTAAACAACGCATGGACATATACAGAGTTCACCTTTCAAATCTAGTAGTACCATGGATTGGAAAGAGGAAGGGTTGAACTTGCCTAGTATTATTTACATTGATATATGGTGAAAGATAACTTTTTCGCAACTTGAGGAAGACAAAAAAGCGATAAATGATTAGAGTTTGTATTCTGTTGGATCTAAAACCTCCGCGGATTCTCGAAAGCCCAAACTGCACATTATCCACAAGACCCTTTTTTGAATGAAAAAAATTTCGTTGGCACTGGACGAGCTGGCACAAAAGATAATTCCATACGCTAGTACAGATTAAGCACTGGCGAAGTAGAGAATACTCATAACTGCACGCTCCTTCTTGCTTCTCATCATGATAAACTTATAAGCAGCAGAGCCAGAGTCTTTCTCAACTTAGCCACATGATGATCCCACCGTAGATGTTTGTCCAGAGCAACACCCAAGAAATTAACTGAGTCCTCCAAGGTGACAGTACTGCTACCAAGGCACAGAGAGGTAGCATAGCCTTCCATAGACTTTTTGCCGCAGAAGAAGATACCCTGAGTCGTGCTATGATTTAGAATGAGACCGTTGTCGTTACACCACATATCTACATTCCAAAACCGCATCTCTACCCGCCTGGACACAGGATGCGATATCCCTTGATACAACCAAGAAATTGCTGTCGTCAGCATAAAGAATTGACCTACAATTAGCTGATGGCTTTATGTACAAAGAGAGTTTACAAAGACAATAAAAAGCAAAGGGCCCAGCACACTTCCCTGAGGAACGCCTTTCTCTCTCTCTCTCTCTCTCTCTATATATATATATATATATATATATATATATATATATATATATATATATATATATATATATATATATATATATAATAAATACAAACATTCGGGTCTCCTATTGAATAGCCAAATTGATCATACCACAAGCCCTTTTGAATCTTTTTAAAATTACGTAACTACCTGACTAGCAGTATAGAATGGGGCTTTCCTCTTTTACTAATTATTTGTAACTATTCTTGTATTTACACTTTTAACACAGTTAGTTATTTAATTATTTCTAAATTGCGTAATATCAATGAATATTTGTTCATATATATCTTATTTTTTCTTGGACAAGGAACGAATAGTTCAAGTAATTGTGAACTTCCATAAGTAGATCTGTTACGAAGGTCAGTTAAAATAACAATTAAAATTTCCAAAATTAGAATCGTAGGAGTGTAGGTGGCCATGTCGTAAAATGAAATGATAATTTAGATCGTAATAATAAATGGAAACTACGACATTCACAGTTAATAGACGAGAGAAGGAAAATGCAATTATTATTTTCCATTAATATTTAACCTACTCATTTTCGATTCGTGAATTTAAAGATACAAAATATGACAACTACTATCTTGGAAAGGCAAAAGTCAATGTACATATATGTTTTCACTAAACCATTTTTGTGAATGCAGTGATATTATATGGAATTGATGCTGAGGAAATGTCTTTTGGCGGTATAAACGTTTTTTCTCTAATTGACGCCCCTTTTCTGATAAGGGCTTAAGAATTTTTATGTAAAAAATAACAAAAATGTGGACAAAATACGACCACAGTGTCAGAGCTCTGCTGCTCATGCATTTTTTTCATCTTATAGTGTAGATTTTTCCTTTGTCTACTTTTATAAAAATAACTGCTATAGTTTTCCAAAGAATAATTGACAGCAACAATTTGATATTCCCACAAATCCTAATAACTATAAACTAATAATACAAATGATATAATTAATAGTTATAGTAATTAAATGTTGAATAACTCCAAATAGGAGTTTCAAATCAAAGCAAACAGAAATATAATCACATTATACTCGACATTATATAATACAATTATTAAAGAGCTGAAAATCAATAAATTTGAAAAACATAAATTCTTCCATGATTAGTTCTAGCAACGCAATCTGCAATTCATTGTGTTTATTCTATATATACGACGTTTTCATACTGTTTGTAACTTCATCATTAATTTTAAATGCAAAAAGTTTTCACTCGAAAATAACAAAACATTACTTTCAAATATTTGTACTTTTCCTACAACAAATGTTGCAAAAAGTTGATTAATCCTTTTAGATAGAAATCTCAACATGGATTGAATTGAAATAATGTATTTCTTCATCTGAGAATTTATATAAAATCTGGGTTAATGATTTCAGGTTTTATATATACCACAGAACAGAAAAAATTGTTTTCTAGCCATGAAACATGAAATTTGTTCAACATCTGACACACTATTATGGATCAAAATACAAATGCATAAAATAAATAACGATAGCAACAAATTATTATGATTCCTTAGTGCATCTGCCGTGTCAGAGTACTTATTATTCATTTTTTATTTTTCTTTATAACTAAATGAAATATCACTTACATAATTTTCCTCAATTTAAAGTTTAAAAAAAAAATTAAGTTTGATTTTTTGTCCCATTCGAAATACCCTTTCTTACCTGAGATTTATAGAGAAAGAAAACCAATAAGGTTGTCAAAATATGAAACGTATAAAAAATTTCTCAAATTTAAAAAAAAATGGCGAGGAAACATTAAGAATGATTTTAAGAACGTTAAAAAAAATTTTGACTCAATAAAATTTCAGTAACTATGAAAAAATTTAGTAAATTTGGCAGAAAGTCTTTAGAATAATTTGTTATATTATACTATCTAATAGATTAATGAATAAAATCATATCGAAATTGCATAGAAACTTAGTTCATGTAACTATAATTAAATTATAGAATATATAAAATATTTTATACATGAACATCCCGAATGAACCGCCGTTGTATTTACCACTCGATCGAGCAACCAGGGCACAACCGACTCTAATTTCCAATTCGATTAATTAGACTGACGTCTAGAAATCTCGCACAAAACCGCTAACAATCACAAATAGGCGTACGGAAAAAAGAAACTAACCTCATTACACATCAACTGCCACTAGCTAATCCAGCACAGGGTGTCCAGAACACGGGTTAGCATAATCCAGAGCGAATCGGATCACAGAACTCGCGCGAACACTGGGAACGCACCGAAAGCACAGAAATTCACGAGCGACGATCGGGCGAATAGAGTAGCATGCAGATATCGCCGTGTTGCATCGCGAACACAGACTGACAAGACAGGACGAAGGACGGACTTCGTTTATGGCAGTGGCAGCATAGAGCGTAGTCTGGTGGCTGGGATGTGTGTTAACGCTGCGCGGGTGACTACGATCGCATCGAAACCAGAGACGTACGTATTGCTGAAGGTGCTTTTTACCATTTCTATAGATAAACTCCATGATAAACAAACGAGAATCGATTTTCCAACTATTGTGAAAATGGGGAAAAATGAACGATTGAGGAGGAACTTAATGCTCGGCAATGCTAACTTTTTCAACCCGACTTCAAACTATTAACCCTCAGCTGGTATCGTCATTTTCACTTACGTAACTGGTATCTTCGAGTGGATTCTGACCCGATACTTTTAAAAAAGTTTGAAATCTCCAAATTATAAAATATCAATATTTAATCAATTTTTAGCAATGTATACAACAGGTTTAGAAACAAAAAAATCTTGGATATAAATACACTTTATTGCAGGAAAAAAAATACAAATACTTCCTCTGAAAATGTGTAACTCAATATAATTTCCAACATTTCAACTGAAACATCGAAATATCAAAAAACCAATATGATGAGCCTGCGCATTCTACAAAAAAATTAAGAAATAGATTCTCATTTAAAAATCGTGCAATAACGATTGCTAACCTATCACTCGTTCCTTATATTTTTCAAATAATAATGTAGCTGTGCTCTGCAGGTGCTTCAAACACGTGCCCGTTACACTTATTACACTTTGTAAAATGTTTACTGCCATTTTTCGATTTACACATGTAACATCTTCGTAGTTTTTTTGCCCTACTTACTGCATTAGAATCAGGAGGTCTGGACTGATAAATTGACGGCCTACTTTCATTCGTTGTAGTTTATTCGCATTTAAGGTCTCTTTGTCATCATCTGCACTGTTAAAGAACAATTCACGTACTTTTTCGACATACTGCCGGCCGTCAATAACGAGAAAATCCATAGTGAAATAAATTCAAAACACACACGCAACTGGTATCCTCGGGTCAAATCTGACTCTAACGCGTAAAATTCGGCCTTTGCGATGCTCAAATGGAACTGGCGTTTGAGGTATCTATTTGTACGAAATATTTATGAGAAGTCACGGAACCACAACCACATAAGTGCAAAAGCTCCTGTCCTGTGATGAAATGAAGATGTGCCGGGTCAATTCTGACCCGACGATACCAGTTAAGGGTTAAGTAGCATTTGAATTAACGAGACCGCTACTCGATGAAAATCAATTGTGACCATGTTCGAGAAATGAAACTATGAGTTTAACGATTTTCACATATAATAAAACAACAACAGTTGCGCAATGCGTTTCGCTAACACTACAGCTTCTTCAGGTGCGAATTTCAATCTATAACTAAAATATCTAATGCAAGTTTTGCAAAGTACAATTTTATATTTGGGAAATCCATTCTGGGATTCTAAGAACAAACTACCTTTATTCATTGAAAATGTTAAGAAGGGGGGAGCTGTTCACATCCAATTGGTTGTTAAGTAACTTCTGGGAATGTTTGTGCCTATTAATTTCTAAAGTTTCCATAAGATTTAATTTTGAATCTTTTGTTCCAAGATGTAGAATTTCGAAATCCGAATTGAAGTCTTGTTTCTCTTTCATTAAATGTCTAGCATATATAGAATCTTCGTTATGATTCATATAACTTCGCCTGTGTTCAGTAATCCTTTTTTTTTGATATTTCTATGTGTCCGACCTACATATCGCAATTTCCGCATTTATTAAGTAGTACTTTTTAAATATTTATAAATCTATATAGTTTATATTCCTCTTTTATTTTTGGGATTATTAGCAGGCAGTTATTCCAACCTATTCATTATACTAGTTTAGTTATACCTCATAATTATTGTTTCCTAAGGCTAAAAAAATTTTGAATAATTAAGATTCAGCCATTCCCGTTTCGAGGACATCAAAAAATCAATTCACTGATACCAAATTCATAATGTATTCATAAACAACTCGAATAACCATAACCATAGAAAAGTTCCATATACTGCTCATGTTATGGAAAATATAAAATACGTACCAGGAGTATAATACGTAAGAAACAAATCAGTACCGATAAAACAGTTAAAAGATAAATTGTATTATGATTAATCATTGAGCAACTTGTCGTACAATAAACTGAGGAGTGCGTGGATCCTTTAAAGGATGAAAATATAGCATGTTTCATTCTTCGATTTTGTACATGGCATGTTGATCGATAATCAACATGCCGCATTATAATTTCCAACGGAGTTAGGAGAATTGCAGATTTAGAATAGAAATGTGGTTTTAAAATTTTATGACAAATACTAGGAAATATTTGGGTATTTTATTTTCCACTAATATGCATATGGAAGAAACGCGAAGAACCACAGCTGCTGAAGGAAATAAATTTCATAGTAGTATTTAAGAACTTTTATTCATATAAATGTAGCTATCAAATATAAACCCTAGAAGACAGATACCTACGCAATTTGCAAAAAAATTTAATTATTTCTGGCTGCCGACAATTAGGGGTCATAAATAAATTAGGGAGAGGGGGTCATAATAAATAAATAAGGGACAGTGAGGGGTTTGAAAACTTGTGGCATCACATGTTGTTAAAATACGAAATGTGTCATATCGTTCTTTAATTGGTCTTTTATTTTGTCCGTTATCTAAAATATTTGACTTTATGTTAACTTTATTAAAGATTATTTTTAATTTAAATAAGGAAAATTTGAAAAAAATCCTGTTTTAATTTAATTACTTCTAAATATAAAATTGTAAAATATGTGAAGTCACACAAGGGGGAGGGAGGTTCACAAGTGTGACCATCTATGAAATGGAAACGGGGATCGAAAAACCACGAAATTAGTGTGTCGTAATTTATGGCTGACCCCTTATTTACATTTTTCCGTCGAAGAAAACACCAGATGATGGGTAGGAACTAATAAGTGTAGTTGAGTTCAACAAACAAGTACGTTCGCGAGCTTTTGTCGGTTCGAAGTCACGTGACAATGGTCCTACATCCGTTTCCGTTCAATAATAATTACCGGCTTCCAGACGAACTCTTTGTGAAACAATCGGCCAGCTGGAAAGACTGGGCGTTGCATTTTTATCGAGTTAACCTGAATTAGACGCCGATTGACGTGTAAATCGATATCTACGAGATACACCTACGATTAGTTACTTACTTCTCAACCTCCGTCCAATAACCGGAACTCTAATTTGACGTAAACACGATTAAGTGACCTCTGACTGAATCGTTACTCGGGACGTGACCGATATAAATTTTAGTTGAGCTGTTGTTTCACATGTGTTTTTTTAAACGCGTTCTGGTTCTGAAATACCTGCCGGAAAATATTGATTTTCCCGTTATTTTCCTGCTGCCCAGGCGGTAAAATAAAGTAAATATTTGAAATTTCTGTGGATATAAATGTATCAATATATAATACAATTACATATTTCCAATAGAAGTTTCAAATATATCCTCAGTTGTTGATAACATCAATAATATATCTTTCCTTCTACCTCTACAGAAAGTACTTACTTTTCTCCCTCACATCAGGGAGGAAAGAAAGTATTTCCCTCCCTAGGGAGAAGATGACCTATATCCTACGAGAGGAAAAATGGCACTTTCCTCCCTAGTAATGCAAATAGCTATTTCCTTCTACCCCTACAGAAATCACTCACTTTTCTCCCTCACATCGGGTAGTAAAGTCGTATTTCCCTCCCTAGGGAGGAAATAGTATATTACATACCGAGCGGGGAAGTAATCTATTACAGCCGAACGGCAAGGTAGCATACCGAGGTGCGCAGCACCGAGGTGTGCTGCAGACGTGAGGCTGGAATGATTTTCCCCGAGGTTTGTATACTATTTTACTCACAATCTATCACATTAATAATCAAGTTCTGATAATAATTATTATTACTTGTATTAATTAGGCAACATAAAAGTTAGTTGATTTAACCATAGATTCGATCTGACAGTTGTCATAATTCACAATTTAATTTTTGACAATATTAACGAAAAATGTCCGACTGCGAATTTGAATCCATACTACTAGAACTTCGAGTAGCTGCAGAACTAACATCCGAAGGCCTTATTCCTGTGAGAAGCAGAGGCAGGTATGTGAATACGAAGACTGTGCTCCTTGCCTATTTCGGTGAATTGAGTACCTAATCAGAATAAAGCCAGTACATTATGGTCAAGGTACTCGATGCTACGAACACTATTAAATATAGGCAATCAGTAATTATGCAAAATTACGGGCATACTTGAAAAGGCAAAATGTGGGATGCAAAAGCTAAAAAGTCAAGTGTTCTTTCCAAAAGCAAAACATCGATAAATTTCTAAACGATGCTCCGATAGAATAATCTCCCTCAAAGGTAACATTTTAAATTTCTTTAGTGGCATATTAAAAATGTTAAAGTACAAATTTCTTTCAGGTTGCATTGATTATTGGCATTTCTGGAGCTTGCAGGTGCGATGAACTTCTAAAAGAAAATCCTAGAACGTCGGCATCATCATCGAATTCTGAAACTCATAACTTTAAGCAACAAGGTCTTGCTTTAACGGTCAATAGTAATCATAATTCGACTGTAACTATTAATATTTATAATTCCAAATAGTTTTTTCCTTTTATATTAAATGAATATCGAGTTAATTCTGATTTATTTCCATACTAGTAGGTAAAGTGACACAAGCTAGCCGGTAAAGTGACATTTGCTAGCCGGGAAATTGAGATTTGTTAGCCGGGAAAGTATGAAGTATGTAAGAAGCGCTTCCCGACTGTGTTGAAGGTTAGAAAACCATCGATTACCGATCGATTGTGAGTAAAGTACTTTTTCTACGACCGTGCGTTTTAATCCACTTTCCCGCACGCATTTTAGTTTTGAAAGTGTCACTTTCCCGCACTAGTGCAGGAATGGAATAGCGGCGATTTTTCCCGCACGCTTTTATTAAAGAATAAACTGAATAATGATATGTCTCTATGCACCGAACGCCACCGACGACGTTACTATGGAAACGACATGTGAATTAACATAATATGTCATTAGTATCAAATTATTTGAATATATCAAATTTGATCTGTGTGTTGAAATCGAATCGATCTCGTATAAGCGCTTGTAGAAAAAATAATATATCAAATAAAATTATATTATTTATTATATATATTATATCAAATAAAATTCTCTGTACTACAAATGATTTAAAACCATTGCCGTCACCGTCATCGTTATCTTTATGCGACCTGCAACCGATGCCATCCTCATCGACGTCATCTACCTTCCAGTTGAAACCAAATAACTCCACTAGACCGGCAATTCTTACTAGTCTACAGAATGCAAAAAATTGTGTTTTCAATAATAATATTTATAATAATTAGTAGTTTTTAGTTAAAGTTTTGTATATTATTATGTTTGTTGGAATAAAATAATTTTTGAAAAATGAGTTGGTATACTTTTTTGTATATACGGTCGTAGAAAAAATAATGTTCCTAACTCATGCGTAAAGTGTCTTTCCCGCACTTGACTGCTTGCCCGGACTCCGCTTCGCGTCGTTCGGGTCAACTGCAGTCGCGTGCGGGAAAGTATCACTTTCCGCACTTGTTAGGAAAATAACTATTTCATCCCTTTCATTTCCAAGAAATGTAGGATGCCGTGGCTGACTGAAAGTGACATTAAACATAAATTCGTTATTTGTGCTGTGAATAAAGTATCAAAAAAGGTTTAATTTAGGGTAGAAGGAAAAATGATATGCATTACACAGGAGTAAAGTGCCTTTTCCTCTCTTGGATGTTTACTACATCCTACGAGAGGAAAAGTGGCACTTTTCTCCCTAGTAATGCAAATAGCTATTTCTACGAGCGTGCGGGAAAATGCATATTTCGCTCGCATTCTACCAAGGAAAGTGGTACTTTTTCGCACTAGTGCAGTAAAATCTATTATCCACACAGCTCCCTAAAGTTTTAAATTTGTACAGACTAATATGTGCACAAATATAGATACCTACTAGAACTCATATTAGTTAAATTTCATCTTCACACATGATTTTGTCAAGCTGGCAAACATTTCTAATGAGCTAAATTTACTAACCCTGGATATTAAACTATGCTACTCATTGTTCTTTCACCATAAATTTTTTTTCAAGTTGTTCATCGTTTTGGAAGATTCGTAAATATTATAGGTTCAGTCTACTTGTTAAAAACTAGCTCTGCAAGGCACTTGCAATGTAGAGCTGAATGGTTCACCTACAGTTTTTGAGAAAACTAATTTTTAAATTTTTTTACGTTGATTTCTCCTACGCGGTACAATTTATTTTTTATTTATATAGCTTACGTTCTTCCCATTAACATTGTCTATGATTGTGCAAAAAACATTCGAATCGTTCAAGCCGTTTTGGAGGAAGAGGGTAACAACTAAAATTCACGAGTCAAGTATTATTACTTTAGCTCAACTTTTCGATCTTATTATACCTCATCAGAGATGCTCACTCGAGACACAGCGATTTGTCAAATATGATCTTGTTCCCAACTCATATTTTGTCGATTATCATCTATCACTTTGAAACAACTGAATAACGTACAAAAACAAATATTACGCCAACCGATATTAAATAAAAAATTACATCAAGCTCTGATTGCACATTACTCAGGGCATGTCATTATCTGGAACGATTTAAAAATAGTGCAGCAGAAAATTGGCATTTCACCGGAATGCAACTATCGACTTGATACCTACAATCATCGGAGTCTGTGGTGCATCGAAGAAAGCTTATTTTCTAATTGATCGAGCAAAGGAAAGTGTACACTTATGAGAGCGACGCCGCTCTCCGATAAAAATGGCAACTACTACGCCATTATCTCGCTAGGTGAGAAATCACGTTCCAAGATCATAATTAATATTGAACTGAGAACGCCCTCATATCCATTCTATTTTATCTGTACCAATTGAAATTCGTTTCAGATAGCTCAAATCTCCTCAAACATTGCGAACGGACGTTTCGTCAACGAAGCTGATATCATCAGGACTCGAGATCATAATCTTGAGACGACAACGTTTTCGAATCTAATACTATTCTATCCTATACATACTGATTCATATTTCTCCAACGTTTTTCATTGAAAACAGTCGGGACGAGCGTTTCGTAAATTAAATCGAAATCTTCAGGACTCGAAATTATTCTTATCGTGAACTGACCTCATCTGCCATTATTCTCTATCCCAACTGATTAAACTAGTTTCAAAGCATAAACTTATGCTTCAAAGAAAGTAATTCCGAGCTATATGCTATACTAGCGGGACCCGTCGCGGCTTCGCCCGCGTATCCATATATGTATACGTATGAATTTATTCCACCCCCGTTCAACCCCTGAATGATCGAATTTTAAAAAATGGAGAAAATGGTTTTTCAAGATAATTATAAGGAACATTTTAGTGGCCGAATGAAATCGCTAAGTCGATTATTTTGCCGGAAATAGCCAATATAAAAAAAACAGACTTACCCCTTTTGCACCCCTAAATGATGGAATTTCAAAAAACTGAGAAACTACTTTCTAGAGTTAATTTTACTTAACATTTTCGTGAAAGAGCGGGATCGCTAAGTCCATTATTTTGCGAGAATCAGCCAAAAATAGCCAATATACGAAAAACACATTTCACCCTCTTTCAACCCCTAAATGATACAACATCAAAAAATGCAGAAAATGGTTTTTCAATAAAATTATAAGGAACATTGTAGTGGAAGAACGGAATCGCTAAGTCGATTATTTTGCCGGAAATAGCCAATATAAAAAAAACAGACTTACCCCTTTTGCACCCCTAAATGATGAAATTCAAAAAAACTGAGAAACTACTTTCTAGAGTTAATTTTACTTAACATTTTCGTGATAGAGCGGGATCGCTAAGTCCATTATTTTGCGAGAATCAGCCAAAAATAGCCAATATAAGAAAAACACATTTCACCCTCTTTCAACCCCTAAATGATACAACATCAAAAAATGCAGAAAATGGTTTTTTAATAAAATTATAAGGAACATTGTAGTGGAAGAACGGAATCGCTAAGTCGATTATTTTGCCGGAAATAGCCAAAAAACAGACTTACCCCTTTTGCACCCCTAAATGATGGAATTTCAAAACTGAGAAACTACTTTCTAGAGTTAATTTTACTTAACAGTTTAGTGGAAGAACGGGATCGCTAAGTCCATTATTTTGCGAGAAACATCAAAAAACACGTTATACCCTTTTTCAACCCCTTAACGGCGGAATTTTAAAAAACGCCATCTTAGTGGGAATCTACATGATTAGACTCAACTTCCCACCAAATTTCAGAAATTTAAAAAATATGGTTTTTGCTGTAGACTGGATTCAATTTTTCGGCTTGTATTATATATATAGATATTTCACATTTGTTTGTATTTTAAAATGACATTTCCTGAATTTTTCCAACGGCGTCCAGAACTACCGATCAATTTTTAGGGTTCCGTACCTCGAAAGGAAAAAACGGAACCCTTATAGGATCACTTTGTTGTCCGTCTGTCTGTATGTGTATACGTAAGCTGGAATTTATATCAAATACTCAGGTCTGCTGTCCTTTGGAGCTGTGAAAACAGTTCTAAGCCAACGCAATCAAAACCTAGAGGGTACTTCCCGAGAACTCAGAATCTTGAAATTTGGTACGAAGCAATGTCTTATAGCACAGATAAAGGAAAAATTGCGAAAACTATTTTCGAATATCTACCACAACAAAAATAATGTTAAATTTTCCTCACAACGAATAGGCATGGATAAGAGAACCATACACAGGTAAACATTCCAATTTTAAAGGAGAACTTAAAAATAAATAATGGAAAACCTCAAGATAAACTATTTGAAAGAATGATGCAAGAAAATGTATCAAATACGATCAGGAACCAAAACATGTAATTCTTGATAATTTTTTTCCATTAGAACATACTGAAAGCTATCAAGAAAACGTGGGAAAATACTATATAATATATAAAAGACTATAATAGCCGTTTAATTATTATGAATCCGACTGTATTTACTGCCGAAGAAAGCAAGTATGAGTGTTCCGCATTTCTTATATGTGGAAAGTCTGCTCTTAAGTGCGCCATAATTTATATGTTGTTTTAAACGAAAAAAAAACGGCGTTGCATTATATATTCGTGTTTCCCTAAGAAAATTATAATTTTATTCATTTAATATCGGTATTTCTGTTCATTCGAGAATAGAGACGTAATATTAACATAATGTAAAATAATTTTATTTATTATTTATTGTTTTTTTCCTAGTTTCAATTTTGTATACATAATTAGGTTGAATCAGGTCGCGAGAGTCGGTCCTTTCAAATTTCAACGTGAACTAGTTGTGTCATGTTGTTCGTCTGATTTACAACCCAGAAATTTATTATTATTGTTGAAATACTACAAATATTATGAAGATGTAATATATAAACTCTTATGAAACTTTCTCTCGAATAATAAAATATCTCATAGTCCAACTAGCTTCTCAATTTTTCATTAAATGACATCATATATATATATATATATATATATATATATCGGCGCGGATCCAGGCCCAACTTTGGGGGGGGGGAACTTTTATATATTCAAAAGTCAAAAGGTACTGTTATTTTGGGCAATGGTAAATCGAGTAGCTCCCAATCAATAAATTAGGTGGGGCCCGGGCCATTTTGGGGGTGGAACGTTCCCCTAGTTCCCCCCCTCTGGATCCGCGCCTGATATATATATATATATATATATATATATATATATATATATATATATATATATATATATATATATATATATATATGTATAAGCTTATGTATTTTGGCGTTGTTTACACGATAAAGAGTTGCAATTTTGAGGCAATAGGGTTGAAAGTTTGTAAATAGGTAGTTTTGTATGATATCTTGGAGGGATCGTTTTTGGTTCGAATTGGTTGGGGGGTTGACCCCCCTGGGAGAAAAATAAATCTTGTTTACACGATTAAGGTCGCAATTTTGGATCAATAGGGTTGAAAGTTCGTAAATAGGTTGTTTCGCATGATATCTTGAATAGGATTGTTTTTGGTTCGAATTAGTTGGGGAGTTGACCTCCCTGGGGGGAAAATAAATCTTGTTCACATGATAAAGGGCGTAATTTTAGAGCAATAGGATTGAAAGTTTGTGAGTAGATAATTTCGTATGATATATTAGATGGGATTGGTTTTCGTAGGAATTGCTTGGGGGGTCGACTCCCCTAGGGAAATAAATCTTGTGTATACTATAGCAGGCGCAATTTTATTACCATAGGGTTGAAACTTTCTATGTAGGTATTTTCGTATGACACCTTGGATGTGATTGGTTTTGGTACGAATTTGTTTCGGGTTGATCCCCCGGGAAAGGAAATAAATATTGTTTACACATTAGAGGGTTCCTTTTTTTTTATTTGGAAGAAAAATCATAATTTAATGAATATATTTTTTAAACTGATACGTTATGAAAACCTGCTCTTCTAATGCAGCTCGCTGCGATAGAGTTTTTTATTTTTCACTTGTATATTATTTGTTGATTTTACCTTAGATACGGATGCTATAAATACACCCATAATTTCAAATAATAAGAAATTAAACTCTTGAGTTTAACGATTTTCACATATAATAAAACAGCAACAATTGCACAACGCGTTTCGTTGACGCAACAGCTTCTTCAGGTGCGAATTTGAAACTATAACTAAAATATCTAATGCAAGGTTTGCAAAGTACAATTATAAATTTGGGAAATCCATTCTGGGATTTTAAGAACAAACTACATTCATTCATTGAAAAGGTTAAGAAGGGGGGAACTGTTCACATCCATGGTTGTTAAGTAACTTCTGGGAATTTTTAGGCCTATTAATTTCTAAAGTTTCCATAAGACTTAATTTTGAACCTTTTGTTACGAGAATTTTGAAATCCGAATTGTCATGTTTTTCTTTTATCGAATGATTTATGATTTATGTAAATCGGGAGTTTATAAACTCAAATGCGGAAATTGCGATAAAATATATGTAGGCCGGACACAGAAATTTCAAAAAAAAGATTACTTAACAGAGGCGAAGTTACATAAGAGAAACATGACTTCAATTAGGATTTCGAAATTTTACATCTCGGAACAAAAGATTCAAAATTAAATCTTATAGAGACTTTAGAAATTAATAGGCATAAAGATTTCCAGGAGTTACTTGTGAGTTGGATGTGAACAGCACCCTCTTCTTAACATTTTCAATGAATAAAGGTAGTTTGTTCTTAGAATCCCAGAATGGATTTCCCAAATTTATAATTGTACTTTGCAATCCTTGCATTAAATATTTTAGTTTCAGTTTGAAATTCGCACCTGGAGAAGCTGTAGTGTCAGCGACACGCGTTGTGCAACTGTTGTTGTTTATTATATCGCCCCCTTAGTGCAACAACTAGATAACTCCAATTTTATGCATTTTGAGTTATCCAGTTGAAGCTGACCTATTTTTCATGCTCTTTTCAATGCAACATCTAGATATCTAGTACGAGCAACCAAACTCGTTTAAATAGTGACCAGAAATAGATAACTCCGAAAATGCACATTCTATAACAAGACATCTTGAGCTATCTAGTTGTAGCACTGGCATTATTGAGTTACTCGCCGGCAACTTCTTGGTCTCTATGAGATAACTTAGTTGTGTGCTTGAAACAACAGATGGATTTTTATGCTACTGAATTGGTTTTACAGTGTTTTTCAAACGGTGTTAATGCAAAAATCATGTCAAGGGGTAAGAAGATTTTGGAAATGCTGCGTAGTCAATCACAAAATTTTGTATCTTTGTATCAAAGTCAACTACCTCTTAAAAAAGAAAAATACGACGACCTAATGTCTCTTTTCAAAAGGAAACCTCCGGCACTCCCTAGCTTGTATGGGGGCGTTCAAGTATTACGTAACGCAATTTGGGGGGAGGGGAGGTCTTGTAAAACGTTACGATGCGTTACAGGGGCGGGAGGGGGATTCGAACAACGCGCTACGTAACATTGATTTTTATTGAAATAAAAAACTAGAGAATTTGAATCTCCGAAGTTGTTAACTCTTTTCGTTTATTTTTTACGGGGAATCCCTCGATTGTATTGTAAGTCAGTTTTATTTTGTTGTCCCAAGTTGGCAACTCTATCCGTTTATGTTTTATGGGAAATACCTCGACTGTATTATTCGTCATTTATATTTTGTTTCCGTTGCCAGTTTTCATTACGTAATACACAGGAGCGAAACTACGAAACTATCTACCTACATACATACGAACATAATATATATATATATATATATATATATAATATATATATATATATATATATATATATATATATATATATATATATATATATAATTATATATATATAAATATATATATATATATATATAATATATATATTAATATAATAATAATAATAATAATAATTTATTGAAACTGTACAACAGTCATGTCCAATCTAATTTACAATTCAAAGTTGTATCAAATGCTATCTATCACTACTAAAGAAATCGCCAATCCTCTTCTACACTATACACAGGATATTTTATAAAGATATTCTTTCAGTGTTTTCTTCAGTGCTCTTACAGACAGCGTTCTCCATGCATGTGGAAGTTTGTTATAGAGCATAATGCCTGGTTGTCTGTTTATGGCCAGTATTTTAGCTAGTTCTGGGTATGCCCAAATTTCTGCTGTTCCGAATGTTATATGGTTGGGTTACTGCTCTTGTCTCATACATTGTGATATTTTGTTTAACCACTCATAATCAATCTAATTGCGAGTTCTGACGTAACAGTCAGTATCCTATATTTGACGAATAGCGGTTTACAATGTGTGTCACTACTTACACCTTCCAAAGCTCTTATAGCTTCTTTTTGAGCAACTAATATTCTGAAAATATGAACAGACATACCCCATATTTCCAAACCATACACCATTCTCGAATGGAAAAGTGCAAAATAGGCCTGTTTGGCTGTTTCCGCAGTGATAATTTGCCTTATGCGTCTTATGGGAAATATTAATTTATGCAAATATATATATATATATATATAATTTATGCAATATATATATATATATATATATATATGTATATATATATTATATACATATGTAGAGAACGAGAGACTTTTGAAATTGGGTTTTTGATGCCAAGCATCCTGAAATGTCATGAAACGAAAAACTATCTTGGGCCTAGGTCCTACTTTGCTAATCGCACCCATTTCAATAAGCAGGTTTTCAAAGTGAAAACCTGCTAATAAGCGAAAATTGAATAATGCATGAGAAAAATAATGGTGGATGAAGTTAGCTAAAAATATATGCAACGACAGGGCTAAGTCAGGAAAACGGCATAATTAAATGTAAGATTAGTAGTAAAAGTTTATTAGGACAAATTTGAGCCCTTTTCAACATATCACATTATATGATTGTTTATTAAATAAAAATCTCTTGTTTTGTTTATTATTAACGAAAACACGATTAAAACAATAAAAACGGTATTTTAGCAACTTTCCGGTACTTTGCGCAACATATTTGTGACTGTTAGGTAAAAATGGTCACTTGGGTGTTACGTAACGTTTATAGGGGAGGAGGGGTTCATGAAAACGTTACGGAGCGTTACATAGGGGGGAGAGAGGGGTAAAATTACGTAATACTTGAACGGCCCCTATGAAGCCTTTTATCAGAGTCTTCCATTCCAAAGAGAACCAAGTAAAAGGCTTCATAACACAGAATCTTCCGAAAGTGATGTCACTGATATTGATATTTAGGTCGTGTTAAGTGTTGAAATATTTTGTGTTTTAGTTGAACCATTCTTGTTAATTTTTCATTCCTAATAAGGTTGAATTTAATAAGTGATTTGCTTTTAATTGCTAGTGGTTATAAATAGATAATTTTACTTTTTTTGACTAGATTTTCAGCAACAACTAGATATCTCAAGTTTTTGATCAAATTCTGCAAATATATAAAACCTGATTGTCTATAAAATTGACTATACATAATTAACAAAACTAAATTTGAATTTACTACGTTTATTATCACAAAATATTTTGAAAAATATAACACTGCGATTGCAATTTCGGTCACTAGACCATCATCGGGCAGATTGAGTTAAGAACTGAGTACAGAATAATTATAGATTTGCGCTTACGGGTGGGAAAGAATTATTGCAGGTACCTAAATAGACAAGAGGAACATATTTCAAGAAGGGCTAATCGAGTGAATTTCACAAATTGGTACAATACAATGTTCTTAGAAAAGTCATTATTGTTTAAATACACTAATTTGATATGCAGCATATCTCTATACACATCAAATATTTTTGAATGCTTAACGGTTGTATTTTTTTAAACTTTTGAAAGTTTAAAATCGATTTTCTCGAAACTATAAATTTCAAGTTATCTAGTTGTTGCACTAAGGGGGCGATATGTGAAAATCGTTCAACTCAGAATTTCATCAAACATGTTAACGCAATTGAGAGTTCATTAAATTTGAACAATTTTTGTGAAGGAACGTCAACAATTCTTGGATAAACTTTACCAATTGCGAAAATCTACCATAAAATAATTATATTTGACAATCACCATCACCAATTATAGAAACAACGAATGAGACAAGATTCGAACAAACTACGAATTTAAATCATCGCGTTTTCATTATATTCTAGACCTAACATCATACGCGTTTAAACAATTCGTTCTTAATATGTCAAACTTCCTTTACGATACACAAAAGTTCACATCCATCTCCGATTTCTCTTGAAATATAATCGCGTAACATCTAGGTCGAATATTAATACGTCTAGGACAATAAACGCTTCACGGCTTAAGAGCATCGCATTCACACTGGCCGGACTACTTGTACTTCCAAAAACGGAATAATTTTCGAATAATCAACGATACAATCGATACAAATTGTCGTGGCTAATGATCGAATTTGAAATTTTTCACTATCAAAATAAAGACGCGTCGATTCACATGAATATTAGAGAATGCAGATCCCCTGCCGATAGGTCAATTATATTCCTTTCTTATTTAAAATTCCATAAATAATTAATTGCTCGGAGCCGTTATACCTTACGGTGTTTTCAAAATTACAAGAGGTTCATTAATAATTCACTCGAATTGAGAGAATGGAGATAAATCGATTTTGTTAATTCGTATATTGATTCAAGTAATAACCCAATTAATGGAAGATCTTTGCACTTTCATAGTTCCTGGAATCTCTTTTTTTCCTATTATAAATCATTATATTAAAATAGTAGTAAAAATTTAATAGTTATTTATGTACCAAGTGCTTTATATAGATCGTAACGCCCGATGGGCCTTAGGATCTAGTAACGCACGTGTTGCATACAAGATTTTATTTTTCACGAAAAAATTATTTTATTATAATGAAAAATCGATTTTAAAATCGGTTCATTGCTTCTATACTCTACATTTTCCTTCTCATAGTAGGCATGTCAGTTGTTGATTTTTTGACGTATGTGAATATTTTTGTCATAATATTTAGTGAATCTCATTGCTGCTTTCTTTCTGTAGTCTTATAGAAATAAAAATGAATTTACCAAAGAATATCATAGAAAATGCAGCCAAAGCTGCGAATTATTCATTGCCGGAGAAATCCAGAGTCGTATACGACAAGGATTATGAAGTATTCAATCAATGGAAGTTGCTTCATTTCTCCTCGTACAATGAGCGGGCGTTATGATCCATAACGTCCGCTCATTACGCCCTAGGGCATAATGAGTGTGTTTATAGCAACCGTATCTAAGGTAAAATAAACAAGTGAAAAATAAAACTAATATAATCACTGCGCGAATTTTCCACGTTATACAGAGTGTTTCACAGTTCGATATTTAAGCTAATATCGATATAAACTCAAGCTTGATCGTATCAGATCTGATATAGCGAACTGAACTACTAAAATGGGGCGGAGACAACCAAACAGCGTAAGTCACAAGGCGAATCGGCTTGACTTGGGCTGCCTTTGGAAAACTAAGCCATATTCTCAGAGACCGTAAAGTCCCAATCTGCCTATAGAGAAGAATGTACATGCGTGGATTCTCCTCGTTGCAACTTATGGCCTAGATACAACCACTAACCACTCTCACGGTCAACAGCAGGGTTGCCATCTTAGCGGTTTTGTCGCTAAATCTAGAGTTTTTAGGTTGGTTCAATGCGACATTTCAACTCGATTTGCGACGTGTCGGAATTTTAGCGTTTTCAACATAGTCATAGCGATTTTTATGGAGATATTTTGCTCACATGAATTTGTGACAAAACTGTAAATAATGACAAAACTCCTTTGAAAATTCCTAAGGTAGCTGAAACACGGTGGATGTCAATTGAAGGTGCAATAAAACAAATTTTGGATCAGTGGGACTCCCTGACAGCACACTTCAGTATAGTAAGAATGAGTGAGCACTGCTACACAGCTGAAATGCTGTACAGTATGTATAAAGATAATCAAAACAGAATATACTTAAACTTTCTTTATCCTATCATATCATTGCTTCAGAAAACAAATACAAATTTTGAGTCTGCAAATAGTGATCCCACCAAATTACTGATGGATTAGAAATATGAGTTGACATGGTTAATGTGTGGAGCGACCAAAGAAATACTTCAAATAAGTCTGAAAATTATATTTTGTTATTTATCAATGTACCTACCTATAGTTCCTAATTTATTTATTTATTCGTATGGCACACATGCAATAATACATTTCCAGTAAGAGTAAAAATAAAAAGGTAAAACACAGAAATCTAAATACAATCAATAGTTCCTAATGAAATGTTATAAGAGAATTCATATTCATTTTGTATGATGTTTTTTTTTATATCGTTATATAGCTATAACTATCGTTTATTCTATTTTTTATTCTGAATTTAAAAAAATGTCTACGATTTTTTATCTGATGTTATAAAACTGCCTGAAAATAAGGAAAGATGATCAAAAATGTCGCTAAATTTTCAAAAATTTCGCCTGCGGCGCGATTTTTGCTCGCTTCGCTCGCTATCGACTTCTAGCGGTTTTTTTTGGAATTTTTTGCGACATTTTATGCCAAGCAGCTGGCAACACTGGTCAACAGCATAAGCCGTTTAAAAGTCTGCTAGAGAGCAATGGAGCGAGCGAAGCTGGGTATCAGCTTGAGAGATAAAATACCCAAAACAGAAATTCGCAAGAGCACTAAAGTATCCGATGTCATAGAACGGATTGCAAGATTGAGGTGGCGATGGGCATGTTGCCTGAGAAGACGGGACATGGACCAAGAAAATAATGCAGTGGAGACCCAGAGGGACAAAAAGAAGTGTTAGTAGACCTCAGGCGAAATTTCAGGATGACCTACAGCTGCTAGCCGGAAAGAACTGGATGCACACTGCCCAAAACAGATCGACCTGGAAAAAGATGTTCACCAGTGGACGTCTAAAGGTTGAAGAAGAAAAAGAGATTCAAATTCACAAGTTTTCGAACAATATTGATGAAATGGCCTGACTTTTGAAGTGAGTGAAAATAGTTAGAAATAATAAAATATTATGTTGCCAAAAAGTAGACTGGCCTACTAATAACTAACATGCGTTAGTGGTAAATCAGGTAAGTAATTCTTTTCACTCGTAACATATAATTTTTTTCTTTCCGTTCCAATTTGAGCAGAAAAAACTGAGGATGCAATATACGCAGTGACAAGACAAATGTTTCCAGAAGTTTTTAAACCTAAATGTCAGCGATCCATTCCAATAGTCAAGCTGATATCAAAGCATTCAGCTCCAATGTCATCAATTCAAAGTTGATAAGGGAGTGCCAAAGAAAATTCAACGAAATAGGCTAGATTAACAAATTCTTTTTAGTCTGGGTTCCCGGTCACTCGGAAATCAAAGGAAATGAAGAGGTAGAATTACTTGCCAGAAAGGGAGGAAGAACGCGATATACTGGCCAAGAACCTTTCTGTAGTTTAGGAAAATACACAATTACAATTACAAGAAAGAGTTTTGGGAGAAGGAGTAAAGCCAAAAAAAACCCTCTGCGGGAATCTTCCAGGGATGGACCTTCGGAACTATAAAACTGCAAGATCCAAAGGATATCTGGATCTCAGTAAGAATAAATCACACCTCCTCACTGGCTTCCTTATAGGTCACTGTCGCCTCAGGAAGCATCTGATGAGAATAGGTTTATCAGTTTATCAAGGTGGAGATTCCGTGAGGAGGAGGAGGAAACTCATGTTCATCTAGTTACAGAATGCCTCGCCATTACAAACCAACGGAGAGAATGCTTTGGACGAGAAACTTGTAGGAGAGAAGAAGTAAGTTGGGGTAAGTGGGCCCATGGGCTAACTGGGCCATCCCTCACCAAATTTTTTTTTACTTGTCACAAGGAAATTTCTCTCTGTTGTGTCAACACTGGTATACAGAAGTCACTAAAACAACAGCCATTTTGTGTCTAGCCTGGTAAGAAGTATTTTATTTTCTGCTCTAAATGTTGACCTTGTTTTACTTCTCCAACAACACAGTGCATGGACGGAGTCAATAATTTTTGTTGAGTTAATTTTTTTGTTTTAAGAATAAAATGTCAATGCATTTAGCTAAGCTAATGTTCATGTAACCACCTGTAAGGTTTTTTTGCATATACTGCACTTTTTTGGGCTTAGGGGGTTATGACCCAGTTGCCCCAGTTGATTTAGTGGATTGAGGCAACTGGACCATACCTTCAGGGAAACTGGGCCCAGTTACCCTGTACTTTGAGTATGTAGAAAAAAGAGAGGAAGACAAGAGAAAAGAAGAGTTGGCTTTACAAGAAAAAAGTAAGAAATTAGAGGAAAAACTTCTAAAGAAGAAGAATAGCCTAAAAACAAAAAAGATAACACTTGAGAAAGATGTCAAGGAAAATGAAAATTTTTCTAACACAAGAAAAATTGAAAAACGGAATAAGAAAATAAAAACTTAAAATGACATGGAGACCAGTGAAAATGATACATCATTTCAACTTATTGATACAGATGATGAAGCTATAGATCTCATGGACTTATGTGACGAATATGAAACAGAACGTATTGACCAAGTGGAATTGGAAACAGCAGTTTTCGAAGAAAACATTAAGACAGGAAAGTATGTCCTAGTTAATATCAAAGGCGGCTTGAAAAAGGCAACACAATTCAAATTGCATATATTTGTATAATACTTGTAAAAATACATTATTTTTCATTATTCAAACAATATATTCAATTTTATTTCAACCTTTATTTTCTTCGGTTGGCAACAATCCATCTTACAAAGTCAAAAAAGGGTTGAAAACATTTTTTTAATGGGAGTCAAAATTTTCCTGAGATTGTAAGGTATACAAAGACTGGGCCCAGTTACCCTGTTATATATTCCATTGCTTTCTGAGAGAAATACATCAGAGTGGTCCAGTTACCCCAATTTTCAGGGGAACTGGGTCCACTTGTAACCAAAAAAATAAAAAATTGAAAAAATACTTTTTCATCAAGTAATTAGCTATATCATTACCTTAACACACTTTGCATATTGCACTTGTTCAAATGTATTATCAACAACATACGCGATGCTTGTTAAAAATCAAAAATAATCGGTTGTCAAGAGATGTCAAAAGTATGCGATTTCGACTTTTATTTTGTTACCAAAATAGTAAAGGTGTACGAAAAAATAGTGTATGATATTTGTGTTGAACGTGACTTTATTTTGTTTGTGGAGCTCCTCCACTCACAAAATAAAGTATCACGTTTAACACTAATATCATAAATAGCTATTTCTCGTCTTTCATTATTTATCCTTCTAATGCTTTTTAAACCACAGGCGGCATCTTGGACATGATACATGATATCATGGATGCGTTTGAAGATAAAAAGTACCTTAAAGCCAAATTCTGCGATTTAAGTAAAGCCTTCGACTACGTCATCTACACGATACTTACAGGTAAACTGGAAAAACATGGATTCTCAGAGTCAAGTGTAGGCTCAATTGCCTCATACCTAAGAGACAGACAACAAAGGGTCCAAATGGGAAATAAATGGTCAGAACCAGAAACCTTACAAATTGGCGTACCACAGGGATTAATACTTGGACCAATCCTCTTCCTGATATATATAAACGATCTACCACACTACATTAAATCTGCAAGAACAATATTATTCGCAGATGATACAACATTCCTAAGTGGGGGAAAAGATGAAAAACAGATTGAAAACCTAATGGAAGATACAATAAAAAAAGCAGACAAATGGTTCTTGACAAATAGGCTGGTACTGAATAAAGGAAAAACCCAAGACATGACCTTCACTCTTAGAGAAACAACATCAAAAAATGACCCGGTAAGGTTCCTGGAATTAGAAGGCGATTCTGTAGATGGCGCAGTAGTGTGAACAGCTCTGATGGGGGCACAATAGACCTTAAGGTTGCGTTGCAGCATAGCGTCATATTAAATAAATAAACCAAAATATCGTGGAAAAATTTATTCCAGATAAAAATTGTTTTAGATAACTCTACTACGTTTGATCGATTATTATATTCTTCCCCAATAGGAATTTGTGAGAATATTGTTTTCAGCCGCTCGGTTATATCTCCCTGAAGGTTAATAAACATCGACTATACAATTTCGCGGATTCCGACGGGGACGGCCCCGTCTCCGGTGGCCCAGTTCGGGTGGCGGTGTCAAGCGGCGGCAGCGCGTGCCGCCGCCCCTTCCCCCCGATCGCCTGATGCACCACGGGTTTTTTCACTGACAACGACACGCGGATGGATGAAGTACACGCGATCAAGCATTAACGTCGCTCCCTGAAGATGTTTAATAACAATACGTAGGAATGCGATGTCCTTAACCCTTCGTTTTCACGTACGGAGGGTTGTTAATCCCTCTCGTGAGTAAAATTATTTTTAATTTCTTTGCGAGGGTGCGGCAATATGAGCGCTGGCTCACCTCGAAATTGTATAGTCTTTTAACTGTAAGCAAATCGATAAACAACAAACAATATGCTGGTATTCAAAATAATCTCTTAATGTAAATAAATAATTTGTCAAGGAATTAATCATGATAAGTGCATAATTCAACGAAATTGGACAGTTATTTTTAATCAAGTTTGATCAAAAAATAAACGGATAAAAAATTTTTTATACACCAGTCATTAAAAGTGACGTTTTAAATGCCTTCTTTGAGTTTTAAAAGTGTACGTTTATAAGGTATAGTATTAAAAATATTTTAAACACTCAGTGTTAAAAATCTTTTTAACACTCGTGTTAAAAGAAAAATCCTTATAAACCACCATTTTAAAGACAGTTTCACTGAAGTTTCCTTCTATGTTCTTCAATCTACAGCAGGCTAGAAAATTAGTATATGCAATTTCGTACTGCTGGCGCGACTTTTTTGGCAGCATTTCTAGTGCGGCTCTTTTTGCAGCCTCTTCAATGTCCATTGGTAACAAATCATCACTTTCATTTGAATAAGTATTTTTATTTTTCACTTGTATATTATTTGTTGATTTCACCTTAGATAAGGTTGTTATAAACACACTCATTATGCCCTAGGGCGTTATGAGCGGGCATTATGGATCATAACGCCCGCTCATTGTTCGAATAGAAATGAAGCAACTTCCATTGATTAAATACTTCATAATCCTTGTCGTATACGA
This sequence comes from Cynegetis impunctata, assembly GCA_030704885.1. NCBI lineage: Eukaryota > Metazoa > Arthropoda > Insecta > Coleoptera > Coccinellidae > Cynegetis > Cynegetis impunctata. The sequence goes on along the minus strand of JARQZK010000819.1, from coordinate 7,995 downwards.
CTCTGGATTTCTCCGGAAATGAATTATTCGCAGCTTTGGCTGCATTTTCTATGACATTCTTGGGTAAATTCATTTTCATGTCCATTATTTCTATAGACAACACAAAGAAAGCAGCAATGACATTCACTAAATATGATGACAAAAATATTCACAAACGTCAAAATATCAACAAATGACATGCCTACTATGAGAAGGAAAATGGAGAGTATAGAAGCAATGAACCGATTTTAAAATCGATTATTCATTATAATAAAATAATTTTTTCGTGAAAAATAAAATCTTGTATGCCCCACGTGCGTTACTAGATCCTCATGCCCATTGAGCAACATTCATCCCTGGGGCCGAATGTTACCCTCTAGGCATTAGGATCTATATAACGCACTTGGTACATAAATAACTAATCTAGCACCTTGAACTTACAATTGAAAATTGAAGAAATTTAAAGAAATATCGATTAATAACAAATAAAATTACACAATATAAAAGCCACATTAAAACTGTTGAATGATTTTGGGAGCTGTAACTATCAATTTATAATTTAAACGAATAGAAAATATAATTTTGGTTATCAAATCGAAGTAAAATATCCGGAAACTGAACAGATGGGATTGTATATTTCCTTATGGTACAAGCAAGTAGACGGTAAGTGGCTCATCAAAAGTAACCGTTGACGTTTCGAGTGGAGATACGGTAATTTGTAATAATAATTATTGTAAATGCAGTGATTCAGCAAAATCCGTTGTCTCTGAAATCGTCAACAATCTGAATACCCAGGACTGTGACGGAACAAACTCCGGGTTTTTACGCGAATACTCAATATGTCCTGAACTGAAGCTATCACTTTTAGTCCTCGAAGAAATTAATAGAGAGTTATTGGAAACCTGAATTTACTGTCTTGCAGTATTTGTGCTGACCTTATATAAATAGTGCTCGACCTCAAAATATACTTAAAATTTAGAGTTATTGAAACCACAGATCAACAACCTTATGAGGTTACGTTATAATGACAGGTAGTAGGTACTTTGTCTTACTTTATCAAAGGATAGAACATAGAACATAGATAGAAGCTGAAAAAGACAGGTTATGACATGTAAATCATGAAATAAGGTCTGGATAGTGCCCTGCAGTAACCGCGCACAAATAACGACAAGCAGTAACATTAATAATATCTCCCTTATTTTAAACATCAACTGCGCCTGCGTATATGTCAATATAAGGTCGGCACTATTACTGCTTAGCGTTATAAAAGTTCCAATAACTCTCTAATAACGAAGTTTGACGAAGACAAACATAAAGTCAATATTCAACTGCGAATCTATTAGTCGAGTCGGGCTGACATGAAAATTATCAAAAAATGATAAAAAAGAGTAGCTGCAATTTTATGACTGATTTGAGGGCGTAATATCATATTAAGTTCTATTTTATGAAATGCAACGATTTTCAAGTCTGGAAAATTGTTTATAACAACGTTTTTGTGCAAAAAAAGCGTATTTTTTCAATTTTTCGATTATATTTCGGAAACTATAGGTTATGGAGAAAAGTGCTTTTTAAGCCAAATAATTGTCATTGAAAACTCTTCCAAACTAGACCCTCTTAATCAAAATCGGTTAATTTGTTCAAAAGTTATAGCGAATTTAAGGCTAAAAAGGCGTTTTTTTTAAAATTATTATAAAGAAATAATTAAACATTTTATTGTTTCATTAAGGCCATAAAAGTGTGAGTTTTCATGTATTTAAAAAGTGTGCGCAAGGTGGGCGATGTGCTATGAATAGTTGTTGCACAATTCTATTTGTTTATCCCGTTTTTGTAAAATGGACCCAATTTCAACCGTTTATTGTGGGAAAAGTTATCAACTTACAGACCTCTAAGAGGTCTCATTTTAAAGGTAATACAGTCTACTTGTAATCGCCAATCTCAGAAAGTTGATTTCTTCTAGGAAACTATTTAAAAATTAGCAATAAACAAATGTTACATTTTGAACCGTTTTTTGCTTATAAATAAATACAATAATTTGCAAAGTATAAGGAATATGTGTTCATCAGTAGTACCATTGGAAAGCTGTTAAAAAAACACACATTTAAAAAAAAAGAAGTTTGATGATCGGCTTCATATTTCTCACGCAGCATCACAGACAAAATCAAATAAGAAGTACGGTCGTCAAAAGTATATAAATATTATTCCTTACACAAACTGTATTCTTGTTAATAGTTCAATTAAGCTGTTGTGAAGCTATACTTTTACTTAAAGTATACTATATTGTAGTCATGCATAACAGAAAATTTTCAGAATTATTAATAATGCAAAAAAACCCGCGATAAATCAATGAATTATATAAGCAACACTTTTTTCCGCAATTTAAATACATTTTGAGTACTCGTATATGAAAATTGCGCCATTGTTATTTTTTCGTCGAGCTACCCCAGATTAAAAAAAAAGAAGGTTCTACGATAATTAGAACCCGAGATAATGCGAATTTTTTTTGTCCGCTCGATTTTGAAGCTCCGCATTTCGCGCGAGAAATTCAGGCCCTGCGACTTTCTCTCACCCCCACCACTCGGCTCTCGTGATGCGCAGAGATTGTTACTTTGCTTTATTGCTCTCGGTACTAAATAATTAACAACAAAAGTTTATGCAAAATGTCGGATCATAAAGTTGGAAATGTCGCCAACCAAAAGTGAAAATTTCAGATAAAAATGTAAAAAAACAAAGGAGTAATGATTTAAAAAAAAAAAGAAGCTATCTTGGTTCCTAGAGGTCGTAGAAACCTTTTTTTTTTTCTAAATAAGTGTTTTTTTAACAGCTTTCCAATGGTTCTACTGATGAACACATATTCCTTATACTTTGCAAATTATTGTATTTATTTATAAACATAAAACGGTTCAAAATGTAACATTTTTTAATTTAGTTTATGCTAATTATTAAATAGTTTCCGGAAAAAAATTGACTTTCTGAGATTGGCGATTACAAGTAGACTGTATTACCTTTAAAATGAGACCTCCTAGAGGTCTGTAAGTTTGATAACTTTTCCCACAATAAACGGTTTGAAATTGGGTCCATTTTACAAAAAACGGGATAAAACAAATACAATTGCTGCAACAACTGTTCATAGCACATCGCCCACCTTGCGCACACTTTTTAAGTACATGAAACTCACACTTTTATGGCCTCAATGAAACAATAAAATGTTTAATTATTTGTTTATAATAATTTTTTTAAAAAACGCCTTTTAGCCTTAAATATTGCTATAACTTTCAAACAAATTAACCGATTTTGATTCAGCAGGTCTAGTTTGGAAGATTTGTCAATGACAATTATTTGGCCTATAAAGCACTTTTCTCCATAATCTATAGTTTCCGAAATATAATCGAAAAATTGAAAAAATACGCTTTTTTTGCACAAAAACGTTGTTATAAACAATTTTCCAGACTTGAAAATCGTTGCATTTCATAAAATAGAACTTAATATGATATTACGCCCTCAAATCAGTCATAAAATTGCAGCTACTCTTTTTTTTTCTTCAAATGTCAGCCCGACCCGACTATATGGCGTTAGCAGAATCCAAAATGCCAAATTTGTGACACATCGAAATAATTATTATGTATTAAATATCACGCACGATTAAACAAATTAACAAAGTTTCAGTGTAATCGAATGAAAAATTAAAATAAATAAATACGTAAATATAAAATATAAAAAATATTAAGGAAAATAGTTTATCTTTCATTTGATTAATTCGTTAAAATTCAGTGCGCTTTTTGTTCTTAAATATTGTTTGATAATTTATTTCTATTGCATGAAAATCTTAAAATCGATTACGAAAATGGTCATGCTCACGCTCTAAGTTTGTTGATTTTTAGTGTTCCGTACTCAAAGGGTAAAAAAGGAACCCTATTACTAAGACTTCGCTGTCTGTCCGTCCGTCCGTCCGTCTGTATTTCAAGAACCGCGATAGCTAGACAGTTGAAATCTTCACGAATTATGTATTTCTGTTGCCGCTATAACAAAAAATACTAAAAACAAAATAAAATTAATATTTAAGAGGGGCTCCCATACAACAAACGCGATTTTTTGCCCTTTTTGCTCGATATCACTAATGGCAACAGGTAGGCACTTAAAATATTTATTTATTTATTGCGAACATGGGAGATACAGACAGGTACAAAGATACCCACTAGAGTATCCACAAATTACAAAGCTTATTACTCTAATAATTAAGAAATATACACACACAAAAAAAAGAGCAGTAAGTATTACTAAAAGTAACGTGAATTAGATATTAAACATCAGAATTCAGAAGGCACCCCTGTGCCTCTTCAATGCACTTTTTATCCCAGAAAGGGACATTGAAAAAAAATCAACATTTTTCTGTATTTTATTACTAAAGCGATTTATACGGCAGAGGGGCGAATTCTGTGCCGAATAAGTATTTCTTAGCGGTAGGTGAAACAACTCACCAGCCCTTAGAGACCTCTGCGAAACATTTATATAGATATGCGCGAGAACAGCGGGGTTGCTTATTAAATTGTTGACGATTTTGTACAGGAAAAGTATATCGGAAATAATTCTACGATCAAACAAAGAAATAATGCAAAAGTGATCCCGCGCCAGGGAGTAATCACCATTGGGGATTAAATAATTGGCTTTATGAGAAATTAATTTTAAAAATTTATTCTGAATCCTTTCCAGGCGGTCTATGTGTACCATCTGTCTTGGGCTCCAGATAATGCTGGCAAAAATTAATTTACTGTGGACAAAAGAGTTGAATAAACAAAAAAGCGATCTAACATTTCTGAATGACACACTTCCTACGGATGTAACCCAACATCCTAGAAGACGAGTTAACAACGGAATCGATGTGTAGATCAAAAATGAGTTTAGGATCGAACATTACCCCAAGATCTTTTGCAGAGGCGAAACCGGCAAGACGGTCAAGGTCATCCTGCAGCTTGTCACAATCTTCAGGGTTAGTTATAGAAGTGTAAACCTTTAAGTCATCCGCGTAAAGCAGGAAATCACAAATGACGGAAGCAATGCCTGATTTCATTAATATAAATAATGAAAAGTAAAGGTCTCAGATATTCACAAAATACTGAGTTGTATTTTAACTTTAATGATAAATAATAGAATTAAAATAAAATAAATATTTAAGGGGGGCATAGTCAATGGTACGGAACCCTTCGTGCGCGAGTCCGACTCGCACTTGGCCGTTTTTTTCTTAAAACTATATAAGTGCTTTGACCCCTGCTCTAGAGTGTCTAGACTAAATTTTAGAGGAAGAGAGCCTATGTTATTTTAACGGTGACTTTTGAATTCGCCACCCAAATTCACGTATTTGGGCAACGATACGACGATCGCGAAATTGCTATCCTCCAGCGAACGTGTGACTCACCATTCGATCACGTCCCCCAAGTCTAGCCGTCGACGAGCGCGTATTACGTTACCTACGTGCCACAATTTCGCCCGACTTCGAATCACCACCACCTCCCGCGACCGACTTCCAAGATCCCTCGATCGGAATTAATCGCACAGTTACCTCGTCCAGGTGATAATCGACCATCTCGTTGTACTTTGTTGCGTAACAATAGCACACAGATATAATAATTATTAGATCCGAACTATTACACAAGCAGGTAGCGGGGCCGGACGATCGATAAACTAGAACGTTCCGAATTATCTTCGCGTGCCGTTTCGTTCATAACCAGTGGCGTAGCCAGGATTTTTTCATGTGGGGGGGGCAGCGACTATATACGCACACACACACACACACACACACATATATATATATATATATATATATATATATATATATATATATATATATATATATATATATATATTAATAGATATATATATATATATATATACAAAAAGGTATTATGTATTTGGGATAGCAGTCTTGAGGTAGAAATGAGTGTACTCTTTTCTTTTAACTCGAGCTTTCGAGAACTATAATTGTCCCTTCATCAGGAGCACCTGGAAAATTGAAAGTGAGAAAATGCCAAACAAACACAGATATTATGTGGCAACTTACGATTCGAGGTTTGATTGAGGTTAAAATTACTTAAAATAATCATACAAGAGAGATTCAAAACATTCTAGATGCATAAAATGTGTAGACAAAGCATTACAAACAAATCATAATATAAAAATTGATTGGCCGAATAGATCAGTACAAAAACAATGACAGTTGTAGGTTATGAGTCGAATCATAGAAGTTGCAGGCAGAGGATTTGTGGCCAACGAGAAATATTACCAGTCAAAAGTGGCTCGTTGGCCACAAATCCTCTGCCTGCAACTTCTATGATTCGACTCATAACCTACAACTGTCATTGTTTTTGTACTGATGATCTATTCGGCCGATCAATTTTTATATTATGATTTGTTTGTAATGCTTTGTCTACATATTTTATGTATCTAGAATGTTTTGAATCTCTCTTGTATGATTATTTTAAGTAATTTTAAGATCTTAATCAAACCTTGAATCGTAAGTTGCCACATAATATCTGTGTTTGTTTGGCATTTTCTCACTTTCAATTTTCCAGGTGCTCCTGATGAAGAGACAATTATAGTTCTCGAAAGCTCGAGTTAAAAGAAAAGAGTACACTCATTTCTACCTCAAGACTGCTATCCCAAATACATAATACCTTTTTGTATACTAATGAATCAGTCAAATCATGAAAACTACTAGTCGACCATGTCGATTTCATACATTACATAACAAGTGAACAAGGAAAATTCTTCAATAATTTTAAAAAATTATCAAACAACTTTCCAAGGAAGCTGGTTATACGTATTCAGCAACGCAAAAACTAATGAATCAGTCAAAACTAAATTTGTCATATATATATATATATATATATATATATATATATATATATATATATATATATATATATATATATATATATATATATATATATATATATGTCATACCTAAATGTAATATTAAAGTTGTTCTCAATCCTAAGACAAAACTCTCAGAATTTTTATTTCAATGCCAAAGATATCACTTCAAAATTTGTGACTTCAGGAGTTTATAAGTTGATTTGTCCTGTATGTAAAGGAGTGTATATAGGCCAGACTTCGGTCGATCGTTCAAGACAAGATTTAAAGAACACCAACAATCTTTTTTGAAAAATAAAACGGATTTCAAGGTTTTCAAATTATTGCCGTGAAAAACACCACCCTTTTCCACAAATAGATAATTTTCAAATCATGCACAAATTAACGAAAGGAACCAAACTTACTTAGAATCAATAGAAATTTCAAACTCAATCGTAATGCAAAAGATATCTTGCTGAACCACCAAATTGACTTGATATATTCTCCTATATTTAGTGTATTCAAACAATAACGATTTTTCTAAGAACATTGTATTGTACCAATTTGGGAAATCCACTCGATTAGCCCTTCTTGAAATATGTTCCTCTTATCTATTTAGGTACCTGCAATAATTCTTTCCCACCCTTAAGCGCAAATCTATAATTTGTATTTAGTTCTCAACTCAATCTGCACGATGATGGTCTAGTGACCGAAATTGCAATCGCAGTGTTATGTTTTTCAAAGTATTTTTAAATGTATGTATATATATATACATATAATAATAATAGTAATAATAATATTTATTAGCTCCAGAAAATTATCAATACAATACAGATAAAATTGAGACAAGTCAAGTTGAAATAGTTAATTCACTAAACACGGTAATCCATATACTCCTCGAAGTTATATGGCTCACAGATGAGCAAATGCATGTAAAGCCTCTTCTTGAATAGGCGATAGTCAACATTCTCCCTCAAATCAGCGGGAAGGCCATTAAACATCCTGATTGCCATATAATGAGTGTTCTTTTCTCTGAGTGATGTAGTGTGATGAGGGAAAAAGTAAGGAAAAAAGTTCTCGACGGGTGTCATTGACATTTCTGCAATCCTCAAAGTACTGTTTCTGCTTCCGAAAAACAAAAGTAACCTGTATATGTATAGCCCATATAACGTA